>BMAO01032142.1:0-320329 GCA_019973975.1 Trichonephila clavata
AAAAAAAAAACCTTTGATATTTGTGTCATGAATAGGTAATCATGATCTATGATTCTGTTTACAAAAGGTCTCACAAATTATTGTTCGGCTGGAAAATAAACTTTTGAGTCTTTGTAGCACATAATCACTGTACCAACAATGATATGCAAGAAAAGGATAGTTCAGAAAAATAAAACTGTGGCACTGAAATAGGAATTATAACATCATTTAAATTAAAACATTATCTAAAACAGAAAAAGTAAGCCTTAATTTTGATAAAATTGCCATAAACAGTTTTGAACAACAACAAAAAAACACATAACAGAAAATCTTAAATATTTAAAATTGAAATAAAAGAAACAAATAAATATAAAAGTAACCTTACACATAGTATAGAAATTATAATATTAATTCAAACCAAAAGATAAATAAATTCAGATTTGATGAAACTACCATAAGCAAAATCTGATACGTGAATAGAAATTCTAACTTAAAATCACAATATTGACAGTCTGTTGATCTCAATTAGTTTGAATTGAGTGTCATTTTTCTACTTTCTTTTGTTACAATGGAAAAATGTGGAATCTGCCAATTAAGGAAAAGGGTACTTATGTATTGGCGTTATCACAGCAAAATTTGCACCACAATATCAAAATAAGATTTTTATGTGTCTTATATGGAAAAAATCAAATTTCACGCTATACATAGCCCAAGTACAACTGTATATTGATAGTATCACTAATTTCAGTTTAACAAAAAGAAAACCTCCTATATAAATAAAAATTTGTATTAGCCTTTGTATTCTTGCGTATTAGCATCACCACAGCCAAATTGGTGCTAAGCAAATCACACTATATCCCCCCAAAATCTGACTAATTTTCTTAGCGCGTTTTTCCCATAGTGTAAAAAAGCGCTATTAGCACGCAAATTTCGTCTTCGTTCCATATTTTGTCCTACCTTTTTCTCAGCCAATAAGCAACCGATTTACCTCGGGTTTTCGGCATTTGTGCCCTAGATGAGCCGAATCACATTTAAATTAATTTTTTTTAAAGTATAGTACTACTTTCTGTTAGTAAAAAGTTCATTAGTTGCATTATTGTAAAATACAACATGTGAAAAACACGCTAAAATTACTTGGCCATGCCAATGATTGATATCTTGTTTAATATAAAAACACGCAAGAATCTTTGTTATTACTGCTTAGGACCCAAACGGTTAAGTCTGTATTCTGATAGGAAGATGCATCGGTCTTCCAGCTAAACCTGTTATATATTTTTTCAATAACTAAATTAGTTTAATATATATTGTTTTACCTTATTTTTGGTATGATTATTCCGAACCATTTCTGGGTTTAGATTTAATTCTGTCATTTCTTTTCAGCTTAAAATTTTTTGATTTATTTTGTATGTAGTCAATTGTATTAATATTATAGTACCTATTTTTTTTATTTAAGGCTGTGTCAGGTTTATTATTCTATTTTCATTTTGACCTTTACATGTATACATTTGATTCTTCTATACTGTTTCTGGTTTTAGATTCAATGTAGTCATTTCTTTCCCACCTTAAGAGTTTCTGATGACTTAAGTGTTGCTTTCAAAAATTTCGATTCTTCATTATAAGAAGAAACAAACACATAGGCATCAAAGTGTCCACCACTCCAAGTTTTTGCCACTGAACCTCATGTTTTTAACAGTTTGAAAATTCTCACCAAAATACAGCAAAGAGATATCCCTTATGAAAAATCTGGAAACTGAAAAAACAAAGTTCAGACAGCCTGTAACTCAGAAGCGGAGCAGTAAGTCCTAGGGTTCAACCATGGCAGTTTTATACACTTCGCCAGATGAGTAGTTGTTCAATTCATGATCAAGTGTAAATACCTTAAATCTATTCCAGTTGTTGATAATAAATGAACAGCCCGTCGAACAATAATATTGGATTGCACACAACAAATAAGAAATTGAACTGAAGAGACAGAAGCCATCACCATCATTTGGGACAACTTGGCAAGGGTATGTATCATACCTAAAATTCAACAGCCCGTATACTTGGGTCATTGTTTAGAACAACATATTAATCAACATTAACAATTGAAAATAATTATCTCTAATGGTAGTTCATAAAATAAACGGGGCACTTAACCTAAAATAGTAAACACAACATTTAAACAAACATCTAAACAATCAACATTAACAACTGAAAACCATAAAAATGCATATTAAATCAATTCAATTTAGAATTACTGTAAAAAAAAAATTATAACATGAAACCTCTGACCACAAAAAAAAATCAGAAATTCTGGAAGATAAATGACACAGTTTAATCTAAAACCAGAAACAATACAGAAGAATCAAATGAATACATGTAAAGGTCAAAATGAAAAAAACATAATAAATGTGAAGCTGCCTTAAACCAAAACAGAAATTACAATAGAAATACAAGTAATTGACAACACACAAATCAGAAATTTTTAAGCTGAAAAAGAAACAACAAAATTAAATCTAAACCGATAAATGGTTCGGAATAATCATTCAAAATATAAGCAAAACAAAAGTGTATATTAAGCGAATTTAATTTAGTTATTGAAAAAATACATAATAGGCTTAACTGGAAAACCAATGCATCTTCCAACTGTTTACTGTTATCAAATTAGTGTTGCCAATCGGAAAAATAAAATTTAGAAAAAACATTTTCTTAGGATGATTTTTTTTGAAAAACAACTGTAATTCCTCCACTAAGAGTTAAAAAAACGAATAAATACAACCATAAATAAGTATATTTACTATAAAATGTGTTTAAATTCCCCCCAAAACAGCTCGAAACATTAATTTTCGCAAAGTTATGACTTGACATGGCTGATGACGTCATATCTCCATTTAACTGAAAAATCGCATAAAAATTGAATTTTAAAAACATCTAAAGCGAATTTCGAAAAAAACTCTTCGAGGTTAATAGCATAACGACCTATAGCTTCTACATGGCAAGTTTCAAATGTCTGAGTTCCTGAATTTGGCCGGAACAGCTGAAACACACAAACTTTTCTCTGATTAGTACAGATTTAGCTTCTGCATGCCAAGTTTCATACTTCTGTATTGCTTAATTTCGCCGAAACAGCTGAAACACACACACACACACAAACTCTTTCTTTTATTAGATTATAAGAAACAAAAAAACTGAAATTTTTTAATTGCAAGTTAACCAGACAATAGATTTTAGAAATGATATATGAAAAAAATAAAAATAATAGTGTTAAAAATAAAAAGTAAGCATGCTGCAGTATTATAAACATTTCTGAATTTGTGTGTGGACAGCTTATATATAAAATAATTTATATAAAATTTTGAAGTTGCACATGCTTTGGTGGCCAGCCAACCTTCCCCTTTTCTGTTAATAATACCGAGGAAAAACCTATGGAATACGCCTTAGATAGAAAGACATGTATTTCTCTAAGGAATTGAAATTGATAAATTTTACGCAGTTTCCAAATGTGAGACGGCCTGAACTGAACGCGGAGCACATTTTCAGGCAGAGCAATGCCTCAATTTTCATGCAAATTTTTAAGGTTAGAATTCATACATGTGTTTATTATATAGCGATTTAAAATAATCTATTGTACGGATATTTAATTTTTACTTTTAACTCATAAAGGGATAACCGATTTAGCATTACGGTATAGGAGAAAAAAGGCGAAAGACATTTTATAACAGATAAAGACGAGAATTATATGTACTCATTCTTTGGCTCTTTGCAATCAAACTATAATTTTTAATAGAAACATTGCAAAAAAGTATTGTTTCAATAATTAATTTTTTAACAACATGGTTTATTATTTGTTTCATTTAGTACTGTTGTTGGTTCTGGATTATTTCATTGGAGATCTGTTTTAGGTAGATTTTGATTTTAGTTCATACTTATTAAATTTTTTAGTATTGAATTACTTCTAATACTCTATATTAGATGTATTACAGATATGTTAAATAGTATTGCACCCATACCTTATATAATTTTTTAAAAAATTTCCAGTTGAAGGCTTTTTAATATTTTCTGTTTATGATAGCATTTAGTGAATCATTTTATCATTATTACATTTTTTTTTTCGGTTTATCTATTGCAGAGGTTATTTCACCCACAGTTGCCATAGCAGAAACTTACTATTGCTGTCTCTTTTCTGTTAATTTTTATTTATATTTGCATTTATTCATATCTATTTACCCTTTAGCATGCTAATTTTCTCTCTTACATTGGAATATTTGTTTTTGTTAAATTTTTATTTAAACTTTGAGACCAAACTGCAATCTGTTTAAAATTATTTATAATGTAAACACTTTTGTTCATTAATTTTTTTTATTGAAAACAATGATAAAAATCCCCATGCACCACGAAGTATCACACAGGGCTCACAGAAGTAAGTATTAAGCACACAATACAAAGGAATAAAGAAATAAATAAATAAGAAAAATAACCCCTTGAGGTTAGGAAGCATTACAAATACTCATAACAAACTCACTGAACTTTTTAAAAGTACTTCTGGTGGAAAGCAGTTCCGTTCTCTATCAAACTTGGAACACAGAAGGAGCACATGTTCTACATTTTCCTCGCCACCAGTATCGCAGTCACAGGAAGATGACGGAACTAAATTAAATTTGTTCAAGTAGCTTTTAAAGTTGCCATGACCAGTTAGAAATTGGGTTATTTTGTTATTAGTATAAAAATGATGGCAGGACAGTCTCTTATTAATGGTTGGGAAAAATTTCTTTGTTACGCTCCCATTATTTGATGTAAGGTATTCTTGGTTCCAAGACTTCACCATTCCTTCCCTCATACTCTTCTTGCAAAATGACTTAGGAATATTAACGGCAATGTCAATTTTGCGCTTGGTTGCAGCCTTGGCTAGCCAATGTAAACATTCATTTGAAAAAAAAAATATTTTTAATTTTTGGTGATATTACTTAATACCCTTCCTAAAAAATATTATAGTTGCTAAAATAGGTGAATTTATATTTTTAAAACTTAACCCGTGCGAAGAACGGGTATTTCTGCTAGTAACAGATAAAAACGAGCATTATTATTATACACTGTTATTCGGTTGTATTGTCGCATCGGAACCAGTGCATAATATCAATGCTGTACTTTTTTAATATCTGAGAAAACATTTAATATTCGGGCTCTATTCTTTAACTTTAAGACAGCTTTAAAAATCTGTGACATGCCTTATAGTTTCTCTTGGAGGGCTGCAGTTGACCAAGGTTATGACTCGGAGGGTAGGTCATTTCGGTTTTCAGCTATGTTCCCATCTCTCTTTTTCTCTAAAGAATAGAATCGAGTAAAGGGTGGCCTTGGTTACAAAACGCTTTATAAAACAAGTTATTTTCCTCCCTGTTTTGAAACCCTTCCTCATCTGACCCCTGTAAGGTATTTATTATACACAAGTGCAGGAGTCGCTCAAATAACCTTGCAGGCCATTTAGGAAAAATATAATCCCATGGGCCACTTAAAAATGGAAGTTCAATATACGGACTTTTTTGAAAAATCGGTAATTTTTTTTTTCGCGCCAAGAGAAGAATAGGTTTGCAAAATTTTGACCCCCCCCCATCCCTTTGCTTAAACTCTACAAAAGTGAAGTTCCCGTCTTCGATCTAATCTTGAGCCCCTCCTCCGCTATCTTTGTACGAAAATGAATTTGGTACGAAATGAATGGTTTTGGCCAAGTGAGAAATTAAGACAATGTTGATATTTTAGCTTACTGTAGCACTTACCGTAAAGTCCAATATGAAGATATTTCTTGTTCCGAAATTTACCATATATATTAGAAAGTGATAAATTGACAAAAAAAATTCCTTCAATGGAAAAATACACGTTAAGTAAATATTTAAAAGGGATGTAAGTGTAATCAGTAGCTCATACAAAAAATTTTCAGGGGGGGGGGTTAGTCTGGGGTCGAAAGTCCCCCAACTCGTATCATACCTCAAGAAAACACCAATGAATTCTTCTGATTTTGTTAACAAAAAACAGTAAAAAATAAATTATCGAATTAATAATTTGCATTGATCAATAGAATAAATTGTTATTTACAAGTACTTAATTAAATATTAAGTTCTTTGTATACAGGATTATCATCAATCGAAAAAAACTTAAGGGCTTTGGGGGGGGGGTGTACGACCCCCAGGACACTCCCCTTGCGTGCGCCACTGAGTGTAATTAATGTATTTTTCTTTGAGTTAAAATAAAATGCTTTATATATTTACAATGCAATTTTTTCTTACATTTTTCGTCCTTTTCTTTGCAAAAAAATTGGTCACCTTATGTCTTGGGGCGGGTCACAAAAAAAAGCCATGATGCCCACTGTCCTCTGTTTGGTCACCCCTGACCTAGAGCACAGTTTGCAGATGGGGACGCAGAAAACTTGCCCCCAAACAGAAATGTCCATGACAGAAACCTCCCTCTTTTTACGGTTACTCTTCAGTTAAAGACAACCCTAGCAACAGAATTGAAGTGAAGGTCACTTTGAAATACGTTCCTGAAAAGAATGGGAGAGAAGTTTTGCGCCACAAGAAAAAAAATAAAAATTTCCCTCCTTTCTTCCAAATAGTAATCCACCCTGATCCCTGCCAGGACTGGGGCAGAATTTGAGTTTTCCACCATACCCCCGTTCCAATTCAAGGTTCTAGAGTAGGGGTGACCAACCCAAATGACCTTGCTGACCACTTCAGAAAAACATTATAATCCTGAGGTCTGCATATAAAAAATTTATATCTTTGTATTATATTTCGACCCAATACAAACTTTTATTGGAGTGAAAATTTAAAACATAAGAAAAAAAACTATTAGTATTGTTTTTTCAGTATTTTTCATATATATAGACAGATAATATAATGATTATTATGAAATGAGCAAATAATGTTTAATTTATTTAAAGTATTCGGCTGGTTTCGACAACTTTTTTTTTTTAAAAATGGAAATATGTGGACTTTTGTTGTTTCCAGATTTTTTTTTAGTATATTTTAAGAAAAATATGCTGAAATTAAGAAAAGAAAAAATTATTATAACTAAAATGGGTAAAAATTTTTAAAAAAAATCATAAACGTTGCTCATTCTGCGCCAGAGGTTTATGGACAAATTTTCAATTCTGCTGTGTCGCTATGTTATTCATTGTCTAAATGCCTTTTAGGATAAGAGATATTTTAATTTTTACAAAAACTAGAGCACTTTATCTCAGTTATTATATGAAATTGCTTAAAACAACAGTGATTATATTCACATAAGGGGCTGTAAATTTTCTAATAAAACCGTGATTGATAAATCTGAAGGTTAAAACACACTTCTACTATTATACAAAAAATACACACAAATTTTCAGTTCATTATTTTCAAAACTTTTTTAGGAATCGCTGGCCCCTTTTGATTATTTTCAAAAAATCACATTTCGAGTAAAACGCGGTTTTAAAGTTTGACATCTTGCTTAAAGTAGTGGCATCTGCTTTTACTAAAAGACTCGTAGATTTTGTTATAGTGAACGGAAAATGATAAACTTGGTATTTTTTTATAAAGCTAATAAAATGGCCTATAAAATAAAATAAAAAAAATTTGTCATTTCTTGGCAAAATTCACAATTTTAGGGTTGTTTGTTTCTCAATTTTTTTCACTCAGTTTTTGCGAGTCGATCTCAATGCGTGTAATTGCAAATCCTATTTGATGTTGCATGTTTTCCAATTCACTCATTAAATCATTATTATTATAAAAACATCTCATATTTTCTATATTATGGGGTGTACCTTCATGAAATTCAACATCAAGTATTTTATTAAAAAGTTTTTGATAAGCATCATAACACCGAATGACTTTC
Organism: Trichonephila clavata; assembly: GCA_019973975.1. Lineage (NCBI taxonomy): Eukaryota > Metazoa > Arthropoda > Arachnida > Araneae > Nephilidae > Trichonephila > Trichonephila clavata. The sequence continues at coordinate 7,819 of BMAO01032142.1, forward strand.
GAAGGGTAAGTGTCAATCAATTTTGTAGCTAATAAATGTTTTACAAAGTGTTTTATCAGAATTAGATGGACCACATATTAGCAGTAGTGCACACAAAAACATTTCAAGGGGGTGGGGGTCCATGGTCGAAGTCCCCCAACTCGTATCATACCTCAAAACAACAATTGGTTCATCTGATTTTATCGATTTTGTTTACAAAAAACAATAAAAAATACAGTATTGAATTAATAATTAGCATTAATTTATAAAATAAATTGTTAATTACAAGTACTCGATTAAACTTTACAATTTATATATACATATATAGGATTATCATAAATCGAAAAAAACTCAAGGGCTTTGGGGGAGAGGGATGTACGGACCCCTAGGACACCCCTCTTGTGTGCGCCACTGCATATTAGCATAGAAAAGGGATTTTTCATCTAGGGGATGTCCATTACAAATGTGAAAAGACACATTTAGAACTTTTACTTTAACCTATCTAAGAAATAAATTACAAATAAAATACATGCTTAATCAATGAAAAAAAAATATTTTAGCTATGCACTAAGTATTAAATTTGAAATATAGTAAGCAATAATTCAACACGTATATCTTAATTTTGAGATTTAGTCTTTTACGGAATTATATAAAAATAATTATATGTACAAAAAAGTGTGATTCATTTGACCCAATTAAAATTTGTTTTCAATGACATAATAAAAAATAATCGAATATTTTAATTCCATCCATTTGCTTAAAACTATATAAGAAAATAATTCATCATCGCTAAAAATGATCATTTCCTCTACCCATATCTTATCAGTACGGAGCCCGGAAACCCTTATCAGTCAGAAAGGTTGGAGCTTCCACCTGTTCCAGACCCGGAGGCAGGAAATTCGCACCCCCTTTTGCTTGCTTACTCCTCTGTTCCAGAAACCACAAATTTTAACTACTGTTAATCATTTCGGACGATGTCGGAATCCGAATCATTGTTATTGCTTGTAACATTTCGAACAGTTTTGATTTTGATATTTACATTGCCAAACGATATTTTGTATTCAGATTGTGGCAACATGTTAAAATAGTTTTTAAAATGGATTGTGCTGAATAATAAGTTCGAAGTTCATTGGCGTTTAAAAATAATAATAATGAAAGCAGTATTAAAAAAAGCATTTCATTTCCCTTGTCGGAATCTGCATCAATGATATTTTTTGAGCTTTGAACAAACTCCAAAACCTCTTAGTTTGCCTTAATTGAGTCAGCACACATATTATCATCATCTGCTGCAATGAATTCTTCCTATGATACAGATGAACAGTCTTCTGGTGTTTTCCGTATTTTCACTTTCCCAGGAGAAAAAAAAAAATCTTTTCGTGTTATGCGATTTTTGTTTTGTGTTAAGAGAAAAAAATGCATGAAAATACATAGTATTTTGTCGGGAGCGTTCTATTATTTCGTGTTAAACGCATTTCACTGTATTTTGCGTAATAGATTTGACTTTTCAGCGACAACGGTTGTTGATCGGCCCCATAGAATACAATAGCTTTGGGACAGCAGCTACATAGACCTGTGATTATTGGAGCTGCACTAACAATATGTTATACCCTTTTCAATTTAGTAAGATATTGTTCGAGAGGTCACTTGATAGATTTGATAGCCGTACTCCAAAAGCTAGCTTCATAGCCCGGCGTTGCACGGGCTTCTTCAAGTATGTAGCTTTTTACCTTTGTAATTTCGCCTTTTAGTGTCAGCACTTCATGGTGTGCGTGTGATTTCTATATCTCAATGTCATTAAAATTCTTTTTCCTTCTTCTTAAAGTCTCTTCCACTTCTTTGTCCCGTTGGATGGGTCTATATCCTCTCCGCTTAGCCCGGTTTTCCATGGGTATCACTCTATCCCTATGGAAATTTTTTTTTTTTTTTCCTTTCTTTTTTGGACGTTAGCACTTTTGGGTGTGTATGCGCAATGTGATTTCTATATTTATGTCATTTAAATTCTCTTTTCAGAAATTTCTTCCACATCTTTTCTTTGTGTCAGACAGGTTTCTTTTACCTCCGTTCCAAGTATAAAATTCGTCCCCCCCCCCCCCGGGATAAAAACTTTTTTTTTCTTTCAAATTTTTATTTTCTATTAAAAATTTACAATATACGAATTTATTATTAAATAACTAATTAACCGTCACCAGATGGCAGCATTTGTGGGAGAGGGTGTATGTGCGAAATGAGAGATTGCTATACTTATGTTATTAAAATTACCTTTTCCAAGATGTTTTCAATTTCTTTTCTCTTGGCTTAGCCCAGCGTTACATGGGTTTTTTCCCCAGTGATTACATCTTTCTTTAAATTTCTATTTTCGATTTCTAATTTACAAAGCTAATCTAGTTTAATCCACAAGAAAACAGACAATGAACGACTTTATGATTAAATAATTAATTTTGGAATGAATGATAAAAAACCATATTGATTTAGTTTTTAAAAAAAATAATTTACATCCATTTTTTATTAAATAATGAATGACAATTTCTGACCATTAACTATTTAAACGACCGCTTATTATAAAGAAAGATTCAAAATGTTAATAATACTATCTTAGGAAAACACATTTCAGCATTTTCTTATATTCACTCACAATCGCTTTTTTAAAAATAAAGAAAACTATCAGTTGTAACGTATCAGAAAATTTGTCTCTTTCTGCACAAGCTCCATAAGCCTCAAACTGATCGATTTTGCCGTAGGTTTATCACAAGTAATTATTACTGGCATTTGGTAATTTTAGCAAATTTTTTCGTCGCTTTTTTTTTTTTTGGATCCTTTAAATGGAAAAGTGCTTTTTTAAAAAATATTTTATACGCAAAAAAGCAGGAAAATAGAATTTTTTTTCAAAATTACGAAATTCTATAAATTTTTTAAAAGTTTTACAATATTTCACTTTAGTCTCACTCTGAAGCGTTGAGAAAGGTATGCATTGTACCAATCTACTTGAAAGATAGTTGTAACTTTCTTTCTTTTGGAATTTAAATCCAGGAAAATCCATAGAAATGCGTAAAAAATGTAAAACATTGTAGAAATTGGGATTTTAATAAGGCATTTCAAGTTAATCACATGTTAAAAGTATTTTTTTTAACAGAGTAAGTTAAAACAGTCAATAGAGCAACTTCATGAAATTCCAGTTTGACTGAATACCAATTTTCAAAGCCAACTTTTATCGTTGTTGTAACAGTAACAGTGTTACAACAATGCAGACGAATCAAAGTTGGCGTCAAAAAATCGGTTTTTTAACGTTTTTAATTAATATCTTTTTAACTAATTGCAATATCGGACCGAATTGCGAATCTAAACCATTTCGAATCCACTTGAATGCATACAAAAAATTTCATCAAAATCAGTCCAGATGTTTAGGAGGAGTTTAGTCATACACACGCACAGAAGATTTATATATATAAAGATAACTGGTCTTTTCCCTAAAAATGAGCATTTCCACTACCCATATCTTATCAGTACAGAGCCCGGAAACCCATATCAGTCGGAAGGTTTAGGGGTATCCACCCGGTCCAGACCCGGAGGAAGGAAATTCCCATCCCCTTTCGCTTACTTGATCCTCAATCCTCTGTTACAGAAATCACAAATTTTAAATACTTGTAATCATTTCGGATGACATCCGAATCTGCATCATTGTTATTTTGAACCCACAGGAAAAATAACTGCTTATGCATGATGCCTGGTTGAAAAAGTGCTAAGTACTACTGCTCCAATCGAAAACAAACAACAAACGCTGAATAAATCACGTACTTTGACAGTAATGCAATGAATGTAACCTTGCTCACTCCACAAATCAAGGGGAACCCGACAACAGGATGGGGTGGAGTCTCCTCCTAAGAGGGGCTGCAGAGTATTCCTATTTCCCTCCTCCTTTTTTGAAATGCATGGGGTGAAGCAGCACATTCACTTTCTCTCCATCCTGTTCTCCTGGTCAAGCAAGTGTATGTTGATTTATAGCTATCTTGGATTCGATTAGTTCAGTTTTGGAAATCTGCTCTCTGAGACCGATTTTAATTCCTCCAGGGTAGTGTAAAAATATTTTTAATAGTAGCTTTCTGTTAAATAACTTTTATTTAAGGGAATATCTGCTGAGAAATATTAATATATCAAACATATCCCAACTCAGCTCGAGGGGAAAAAACATTGAAAAAAAAATTCACACTGGAACTTCTCCAAGGAACTTTTGCACTCTTATTTCTAATTCCAGAGCAGCATTGGTGACGAAGTAAATAAAGAGAAATTACCATCTGAAAATTTGAGAGAAATTTAAAGTTTTATCAATGGATGAAATAATTTTTATTTTCAAACAACTTCAAAGTAAACGAATTAGCTATGCAATGCGAACAGACCCGGAAGAATTGGTCTCTTGGCTAAAAATTGCATCTCAGGCCAAAGAAACTGCCCGTTCGTTACGGGAACTTTATGAGGAAAAATTGCCTTGCAAACAAGAAGACCCTGAAGAAAATGCCTTTTTCATGGAAGAATCAAAGTGCTGGATACCAGATAGCGCAGTGGAAATAGCGGCTTCCGTACAAAAAAAGTGTGAGCGAATTTCTTCTTTAAGTGATCTTAAAGAAATTTCCTCTTTTATACAAGAAGACGCTAGAGTAATTGCTTTACAAGTGCAAGTATTCGCTAGAAGGGTTGCTTTACGTATACAACAAAATGCTGAAGAAATAGCATCCTACTCTCTGAAATTAACTGCTCTAAATGTTTCTTACCTCTTAGTAGAAGATAAACAATTAGCCTCTGATATGCGTGAAAACGCTAGACAAATAGTAACTTGCATAACAGATGGCGCTAAGAAAATAGCCTGTTGTATTCAAGAAGACGCAAAGCAAATGGCCTCTTATTTACATGAAAACGCTAAGGAAATAGATTCTTATGTGCAAGACGATAAGCAAATGGCCTCTTTTATACAAAAACACGCCAAGGAAATAGCCTCTTGTATACAAGAAGACGCCAAGGAAATAGCCTCTTGTATACAAGAACACATGAAAGAAAAAGGGAGTTCTGAAATGAATTTAAAAAACGTTCTAAAAGTCGCTCTAGACGCTGCACTTTTCGCACCCACTTTAAAAAATGTTTTAGAAGACAGAAAAAAGAGTATTTCTTCTGCACAAGATACAAATGAAAGTGTTTCTTCTATACAAGGTGCTGAAACAAATCCTATCTTTCCGAAAGAAAATGATCTGAAGACTCCAAATTTGAATAATCTGTCACACTGCGAAGAAAGTGCATCTGTTGTTAATATTACCCGCCAGACGCATGTCCCGAAAACTGTTCAAGAAATACAAGATATAAATACTCTGAATTGTGGTGAGAACAGAAAAAGAATCGACGGAAAATCTGAAATGATTACGAAAACTGCTCAAGGGATACAAGAAGCTGAAAATACTCTGAATTGTGATGAGAACAGAAAAAGAATCGACGGAAAATTTGAAATTAACCCGCAAACTGTTCAAGGAATACAAGAAGTTGAAAATACTCTGAATTGTGATGAGAACAGAAAAAGAATCGACGGAAAATCTGAAATGATTCCGAAAACTGCTCAAGTGATACAAGAACCTGAAAATACTCTGAATTGTGATGAGAACAGAAAAAGAATCGATGGAAAATCTGAAATTAACCCGCAAACTCTTCAAGGAATACAAGAAGTTGAAAATACTCTGAATTGTGGTGAGAACAGAAGAATCGACGGAAAATCTGAAATGATTCCGAAAACTGCTCAAGGGATACAAGAAGCTGAAAATACTCTGAATTGTGATGAGAACAGAAAAAGAATCGACGGAAAATTTGAAATTAACCCGCAAACTGTTCAAGGAATACAAGAAGTTGAAAATACTCTGAATTGTGATGAGAACAGAAAAAGAATCGACGGAAAATCTGAAATGATTCCGAAAACTGCTCAAGTGATACAAGAAGCTGAAAATACTCTGAATTGTGATGAGAACAGAAAAAGAATCGATGGAAAATCTGAAATTAACCCGCAAACTCTTCAAGGAATACAAGAAGTTGAAAATACTCTGAATTGTGGTGAGAACAGAAGAATCGACGGAAAATCTGAAATTAACCCGCAAACTCTTCAAGGAATACAAGAAGTTGAAAATACTCTGAATTGTGATGAGAACAGAAAAAGAATCGACGGAAAATCTGAAATGATTCCGAAAACTGCTCAAGGGATACAAGAAGCTGAAAATACTCTGAATTGTGATGAGAACAGAAAAAGAATCGATGGAAAATCTGAAATTAACCCGCAAACTGTTCAAGGAATACAAGAAGTTGAAAATACCACAGTTCAGAGAATTTTCCTTCGATTCTTTTTGTTCTCACCACGAGAACAGAAAAAGAATCGACGGAAAATCTGAAATTATTCCGAAAACTGTTCAAGGAACACAAGATGAAAATACTCTGAATTGTGATGAGAACAGAAAAAAAATGTACGGAAATTCTGAAATGATTCCGAAAACTGTTCAAGAGATACAAGAAGATGAAAATACTCTGAATTGTGATGAGAACAGAAAAAGAATCGACGGAAAATCTGAAATGTATCCATGTACGTGTGGGAAAAAAGCTAATACTTCCGAAAACATTGATTTAAAATTAATGTTCTTTATCATGTTAGTACTTATAGTGTTTTTCTCGACTTCAGTATCTGCTTGGAAGAAAAGAGAAGTGTTTTTGGAAAATGTTATTGGCCTGCTGCACGCTGATTCCGTTGAAAAGGGGGATTTGGCGAAAATGTATGTGACAGCGAACTTTTTTGGAAGTGCTGAACTAATTAAAAAGAGTTCTGCTGTGTTCCAAACAAACCTTACAGTTTCCAATGTGTGGATCGCGCGTACCTTGGCGGACACGAACAAAGACCTTGACCTGAAAAAAGCTGTTGAAAATTTCCTATTGGAAAATGCAAGCGAAACAATAGGCAATGCAACGTGGCGAGAAGTGAATAGGAAGATCGATTATCATGATAACAGATTGAGATCCTTTCTGAAGAAGTCTGATGGATACCTCTTTTTCATCTAATTGTAAGTGTTACGCTTTTGTCCATTACATTCTTTTTGATGCTTTTATGAATTTATATTAATATGAATACGAAATGAATTTAAATTCTTAAAGCGAATGGAATATTAAGCTTTAATATGTGGACATTATAACTGCTATATACTTTTAGGTTATATTAACTGATGTTTTTTTTAATTGCATTTACAATTTTATCATGTGTGTTTTAAGTATGCGCTACGCTCGAAATAATGATTTTAAAAAAGCGTAAGAATAATATTTATTTTTATTATTTTTATATTTAGTATCTGGTCAATCAGTGTAAAAAAAATAGAATTTTGTATTTTAAGAATATTATTTTAAGGGAAAAAAAATACTCGCAAATGCAATTTTTTTCGAAAAAGGGAAGAAAGAAGGACATGTTCAGAATATGCTTCTCTTATGAAGAATATTTCTATGATAATTTAAATTTGAATTTTTATATGTTGCATTTGCATGTACATTTAAGGCGATATAGTACCCTAAAAATCCTTAAACTGTCGAAAAAGTGTTCATAAATATGCCTGCAAAATTTCAAAGCTTTACCTGCCAGGCCTACATTTCAGATTATCTGCTAGAAAAGAGCCTGATAAAAATGAATTAATTATTTGACGTTATATATTCAGTAATAAATCATTTTAAGAAAGAATTGTACAATTCATGCAAAAATTCTAGTTTGTGAATTATTTACTGCAGATCAAATGGATTTTGACAAGATTTAAAAGTTGTCCGTGCTTTTTATGATATTGTTATGAACGAAATTAAAACTTCAAAACGGATTCTCCCAAGCACAAATACTAAATCTCATTTTGATAACTCGGATAATTCAAAATCTATTTCGCAAGAATAGAAAAACTCTCTCATTTTTATATATTTGGTTTTGGCGATATATTTATACCCCATGTGTGTGAATTTCAACACTTTCATTATTAAAATATTTATTTAAACAAAGGCACATATGCAGTTCTTAGATTTTGATATATTTTACCTTTAAATTGTTCTTTGATTTTGCTTCCATTCATGTACAATATTTAATATGCGAAGGCTTTTAAAATCATGGAAATAAAAAATAAAGGCATAAACATGTTTTGTACATGTTGTGCATTAGCTCTGAGCATGGAATTAGCTCTGAAGTGTGTGTATTTATTTATTTTTATAATTATTAAGATAAAGTTTTATGTGTGTGTGTGTGAAATATTGATCTTTCATTCATTTTCTTCTATATATTCATTATGGCAGTATGCTGTTTAATTGTTCTACATTTGTGCAATTTTTTTATGGTAAGCTGTTTTAAATAGGCTAATTAATATCTCATAAAAGTTTCAGATAATTCAATGAATATTATATCATGCTATTCATGGAATGAAAGCTTCAAACTCATTTTTCTCCATGTTGAATTTTTGTACATATACTATTCAAAACCCCAAGGCTTTTTTAATAATTGAAGCATGGGTTCGAAATTTTTTATACGTGTTCCGATATGTATGCTTTGTAAAACTGTGTATTGAATTAGCTCTAACATGTTTAGTACTTTTTCTAAAAAATTTCAAAATCAAAATTAATGTTTTTTTTTGAGAATTTTTGGAAGTTTATCTTTAAAAAGATTATTAAAAAAATTAAAAGAGCAATAGCAGAAAAAACCCTTACACAGTTTTATGTAGTATAATATAAGGTACTTGGAAAATTTTTTGTAAGAAACATTTTTAAAAAAGCCTTAGGAATTTAAAAAACGTTTTAAAAAGTTTTTGTATGGAATTGTTATTAAATATTAACCTTTATAAAATACAATTAAAACCAAATATCAAATATTAAAAATAAAAAAAAATTGTGAAGATAGCATATCGCCTTATTATAGAAAAAAAATGCAGCTTTAGGTTCGAATAAATATGGTATTTAGTAACTGGGAAATACGTTTGCACCTTTTTACACAAGATGTCGAAGTCCAGGTTCATTGAAATTATCTATGGTAACGTTTTATATTTTACGTTTAGTTCGTTTTTATATTTTTTTATAACTAACAATCACACTTTTGAGAGAAATATTTTTTACTTAAATTACATTTTTCGGAATGGCATCAAAATATTTATAGGTGTGTGAGAAATCGGCATGAATTGCAACCTAAAATTTATGAGCTTTTTATGCTTAAATTTAGATTTTACTGTCAAATTTGTCGATAATTCGATAAGTTGATCTCCTTCATTTTTGGTACGTTTTCCGCCAATGTAAAAAAGTGCGTTTTTCCATTAGAAAACTATTTAGTTTGGAAAATATTTTACTAACTAGTTTAGGGGGGAACTATTTCGGGGAACCCGAGATGTAAATAATGTAGAATAATCACAATCTAGCAAGTAGTGTATATAAAAGAAACAAGTAATATAAAAATTAAGTCAATTCCTACGGAGTCAACAAAGAAAACTTTTATTTTAGTTATTTTGTATTAAATAGTTACAATTAATATAAATATGTATATGCATATGACAAAATCACAATATTATAAGTGACAAAATAAAAGGCGATTTTCAATTTTCCTTTCTATATATAGTGTTAGACAATTTTTTGTGTGTGTGTTTGTTACTATTTATTCATCAATTAAATTTCATTATTCTAACAAAATAGTACAGTAAGAAAGAAATCGCATTCTCTGAAATTAGGTTATCCCATGAGGGATTCGAACCCCCTTACCTATGGATTAGAAGTCCAACGCGCAATCCATTTCGCTACAGGGACTCGACGAGCGATTTTCCTTTCTATATATGTTGTTGGACTATTATTTTTGTTTGTTATTATTTTTTTATTTTATTTAATTAATGAATTAACATTTGAGAAAAAAAAACTGTATTAACATAAAGTGCCATCCACTACAAGTTTTAAAAAATGTGTTTGAACTTGAGTGAATGAGTAGAAAGTATTTTACTAACGATTGAAAATTTGAATATAAGATATATATATATAACGAGAGAAAGAGAAAACTTATTGTAGGAATTGAAAAATTTCAGTTTTGTTTACTGGGATGAATTTTAGATACTTATGGTTATACACTAGGGGTGTAACCCGCGGCACGATGGTGGTGTAAAAGTTGCACGCGAAGACTTATGGAAAAATTTGAAAATATTATTAAAAATGTTTTTTTTTCTTTTTACAATATAAATAAAAATGCGGTTGTTTCAGACAAAAACCCTCAAAATTTATTTAATTGAATTACAATAGAAAATTATCATGTAATGAATGCTCCTTTCTTTTTGTGTGCGCTGGCTTTCCAAAGAAAATGCACTTGCGAGATTTTGGAACTTGAGGAAGCGTGTTTTAAGGCTGTTTTCGGTCAATGTTAAAGGATAGGGATCAAACGGGAAGCACATTTGCCGGTAGGAAAAAGCTCCAATAATAAAAATTTCTATGGGTATAAAAAAAAATATTGTTTAGTGGATAGTGTTCTTTGAATTTTGATTTTTGAAAAAAATACGCAGTTTTCAGCATTATTGCAAAATGAAATTGGAGTTTTCTATGTTAAAGTATAGGAAGTGAAAACGCAAAGCACATTTTAATAGAAAAAAAATTTATTTTTTCGAGTAGAATTAAACAGTATATAAGAAAGCATGCTTCCCTCTTTTGACTAGTGTAGCCATAATTAAGTTTTATGTTTTTATTAATGAACTTTTTTAAATTTTAAGTTCATTCTGAATTATTTTTGGCGTAGTTAGGACTATCTCAAACAGATGGCACCACCATCGTTTTGTAAAACGAATTTTACTTGGCTACAAATACTTAATTTTGGCGATATCTTTCTGCAATATAGTCGCCAGCTGAAATTATGGTAACTTGCAAGATGTGACAAATAGTGTGGAAAATAAAGAAGATTTATGATGTACACAGAGATTTAACATCTCAAACCTGATGAACTTTCCTACTTAGGAATGTTTTTAACATTTTCTGCATGTGTGCTTTAAAAGTTTAATTTATATACATAATTTATAATTGTGTTGCTTAGATTTTTTTTTTTTTTTTTTTTTTTGCCTGTTATTGATGAAATGCATATAAAAATATCTAAATTCTGTGAAGCGACTGAATGAAAAATTGAAAGTATACTTATTTTATACTTGACCAAAAGTTATGAATTGACTAAAGAATACAAATTACTACTCCTTGAAGCTCATAATTTAAAATTTTAATCTAATTATTGTAATGCAATTATTATTTTTTTTTAATTAACAAAAAATCGAATCGATTTTATATTTAACGTACAATTTTACCATTAAACCATTGGAACAAACATTAACCAAATCTTGTGTTCTAATTAAATTAGCAGAAACTTATTTTTTCAATTAATTTTCTCCAATTCTAAGCTGTACCCCAAATTCTCAGGCCGTTTTTGTGGGAAAAAATTAAAAATTGTGTAAAATATGTTATTGAGATATATGATATATTTACGAAATAAAAAGTGGCTGCGGTAGCCTAATGGTTATGTAACAGAATCGTGGCTGCCGTATCATGAGTTCTAGCCTAGTACCGCTCAAGACCCGCCTTATAGGGGAGCTTAATCTGTCGAGAACTCAGATGTCCTCCTGTTGGTGTGATGTGGCAGTCAGGAGAGGGGGTGGTAGCTCAGGTGTCGTCCTCATCACTGGATCATAGTTCAAAATTACGAGATCTGTCACCAAAAGCCCTCGAGTATAGCTGATCAGTACGACGTTAATATTCACATAACGAAATAAAAAAAAAATAAAGGTGAATTAATAAGAAATGAGTAATTAATTTATTATTTATTAAAAACTTTTAAAAATAAACGAGAACCAGTAACTTTTCTATCCGACAGTATCTTGTCCAATCCCCCCCCCCCCCAGTGAATTTTTCAGTCTTCGATTCTAAGCAGCACCCAATTTTTAGTAGCATAAGGGAAGTAGTGCGACTTAGATTCGAATAAATATGGCAATATCGTGATTTTAAAGTTTTTGTATCTTTAAGTTTGCCTTTTTTTCTATTAAAAATTACTGTCTCTGACATTTTCTATCATTGAACATTTTCAATAGCCTGTTCTTGACTAAATGTTTAATATAATAGTCTCTGTGTGATTTCTTTTTTCGGAATACATTTTGCACATATCAAATTTAGAATCAAAGTTTATTCAAAATATGTCCATTTTAGTTAAATATATGATAAAAAAAATTTAAGTAGTACATTTTTTATATAACTTTTTTATGAAAAAAGAAATATGTGAGGCATTACCGTATGAACAGATATTTGCTGCTCATTGGAGTTTTTCTTTTAGTACTATAGTTAAGATATTGATTTTTATTACTAGTTTGTTTTTAAATTATAAAACAAAGCATTCACACACACACAGAGATCTGCTGAATAAACTTTAAAAAAATTAGTTTAAAAAAAATTAAAACTTAATTTTCTAAATATTTAAACGGTGTTTCAATTTTTTACATCAAATATATATAATTTTTAATTTTGGAAGACTTTTAAAATGAATGATTTATTTTATAAACGAAGTAAAAATTTAATTGTAATAATTAATAATGTTTGCTTTTTAATCTCGCACTTGCGAATCGAATTGCTCGATTTTCAAATGTTAAGAAGTTTTACATTTCTTAACTTTTCCATTAATCATTTGCTCAGAGAAGTTCATAATCAGTTATGAACTTTTTACACCTTGGGGGGGGATGTTTCTATCCACTAGAAAACTTGTCAATCTAATTATTACAAAGCTATTTTACCATAAATTATTGTTTTAAGACAATCTGTTACGCAGTATATAATTACTATGTGATAAATTACTTTGTTTAATTGCAGCTTTATTATCCAAAACACCGTTTAGCATCCTTCCAAAGGCAACTCGTCATGTCATGATGTCAATATCTCATGGGAATTTCACTTCGGATGGGACCAGAAAACACTTGTTGGTCGGATGTCTTTAGGAAAGAAAAATACAAAAAAGGGGAGAAAAAGGAAACTTTTATTGCTGTGGGGACTGAAACAGATAAGAGGGGAAGAAGCGGTAGGGAGATATGTGTGTGGGGGGGGGGTCTCAACTTTCCGTGATTTTTGAGGTCTTCTAATTGGATGGTGTTGAATAATCATTCTGACTGAAGTAAAATACGTTGCTCGTCTTAGTCACTTTTGAAATTTAGAGTAGGAACCTTTATACTTCTTATACGACTTATTTCACAACTCATCAACTCACATGGATGTTATTGCTATTTATAAATTATATAAAAGTGCATATTATTAGAACATGTAAGAACAATCATTATTTAACATAGATAAAATTTTCGATTCCATATTAAAACAATAGTCCTTTCATACTTATTATTTTTTTAGAAAAAGGCGAGATAAAATGCATATCAAAGAAATTTACTTTTTACTTTGTAGAATCGGTGAATAAATAAGAATTATTCGACAAGAAATGTTTTATATATCAGTGAAAAAAGAAACCAACATTTTTTACTATTTTGATACTTTTTTTGATTGATGATTGTTATGCATCTTCCAAAACTAATAAGATTGGAAATTTTTGAAACATGTTAGGAATATTATTTATTTGTGTGTGTGTGAGAGAGAGAAGGGGATAAAAGAATAAAAACAAAATTCTCCCCAAAAGACACCATATTCACCAATTACATGGAATTTATTTTTACATGGAATTCATAGCAAATTATGAAAATTTATTTGTAAATTATATGCCAGCTTAATTCTGGAAAATACAACATATAATTTTTTATGGTACTATATTTATTCGATAAGAGTAAAATTGCTTCATACTATTAGTCCACTTTTAATACAACAGTTTGAAACATGAAATTTAATTTGTCACTACTGTATATCTACCTTTTCTTCTGTTTCGTTCTCCTCAGCATTCATATAGTGCAGTGGTCTTCAAACTGTGTTTCACGGAACCCTGAGACTCTCAAGGTTACCCAAGTCACAATAAACAATCGAAAAAAGGAGATTATAAATGTGTATGTAAAATGGATTGAAGTTTGTATAACTACAAGTATCTTTTATAAAAAGCTCATTTCATTATTAAACTTTAAAATTCTATTTGTACTCTGTTTGTAGTTCTATTTATAAATATTTCGAGAGCTTAAATGCTTTTCTGTTGGTGTGATGTGGTAGTTAGGAAAGGGGATACTAGCTCAGGTGCCGTCCTCGTCACTTGACCATGGTTCAAAATTACTGTCTGCAGTGCCGGTTTAAGCTCATTTCGATGCCTGGGAGTAGAAGATCCACAGATACACTTGGCACTGGAGAAGCCTAATTTATAACTAGAAAACCTGTTTAAGTCCAGCCTATCCGGGCTCTTCCCGGCCCAGGGCCCGCCCCAAGTGCCCAATGGATAAACCGATACTGACTGGTATTTTCTAACATTGAACATTTTCAATTCCCTGGTCAAGTCTGACTAAATTTTTAATATAATAGATGCTGCAGTTTCTTTGCGCAATACATTTTACACATATCAAAGTCAGAATTAAAGTTAATTCGGAATATATCCATTTTAGTTAAATATGTAAATAACATTTTTAAGTAGTAAAATTTTTATAAAATTCTTTTAGTATGTAAACGGTGTTTTCATTAGTTCACGACAAACACTGGTCCGAAGTCTCTCGGAAAGAAGAGAAAGGTACAAAAAAAAAGGGGGAAGAGAGGGTAGGAAACTTTTATTGCTCTGGGTAATAAAACAGAAAAAAGAGCTGAAGAAACTGCAGAGTGTGAGGGGGGAAGGGAGTCCTCTCTTTTGGTGATACTTGAAAAGTCTGCGGTTTTGCATAGAACAGGGATGGCCAACCCAAATGACCTTGCAGGTCACTTCGGAAAAACATTACAATTCAGCGGGCCACATATAAAAATATATATCTCTGTGATAGATTTGGATTTATTACAAGCATTTATTGGAGTAAAAATTTAAAACAGAACGAATTATTATTGTTTTCATTATTTTTATATGTATACAAACAAATATATTATAATAATGAAAATGCAATGAATTAAACAATATTATTTAAATTTATTTGATTAGTGAGATATTTGTTTCTCAACTCTTTCACTGAGTTTTTGCAATAGATCTCAATGCATATATTTGTACATCGTAATTGATGCTGCAGGTTTTCGTCCGATAAGTTTGAGCTCAATTTCCTGTTAGATTAATTTCATTTTCAAGGGAAACAAGTAATATAAAACAAATTTAAGACAATTCCTACTCTGAATGAATGAATACAAAGTATTTTATCAACGACTGAAAATACAAGACATATATCTATATATATATACACAATACATACATATAAATACAATATATACAATACATACATATAAATACAATACATATATCTATATATATCTTTCAACAAGATATATATAGATATGTATAGGGAGAGAGTGAACTTATAGTAGGAATTGAAAAAAAGCATGATTTGTCCGAATTGTTGTAACAATGCGCACCCGGTTTGGCTAGTTTGGATGAAAAACTGGTTTTCGGCGCCAACTTTTGTTATTGTTTTGTTTTAGCATTTTCTATGTTACAATAATGGCGACAAATCTAAGTTGGAGTCGAAAACCGGTAATTAATTTATTTAATTAATTGGTAATTAATAGATAAATATTTGAAAAAACTGTATTAGCATCAAGTGTCATCCACTACATAAAACAATACTATTATTTTGTTGCCAAATATGCGTTAAAATTAAATAATCTTATGGTTATCCAACGGTATCAATGTTAAATTTATGTTATTGTATATTAAAATTAATAATTGTATGTGATTTAAAAATTGTATTTTAATCTATATGTATATGAGCATAAAATATATCATACTTTTATCAATGTTGATATATTTCAGAATTTGTACTGTAATATTTTTTCTTTTGTTTGTACTTTCTTCATTTAAAAATTGTTTAAATATTTTTCAGATACACGTGATGCTATTGCACCGCTATTTATAATTAAAAGTAATGTAATGAAGTTATTATTTGCGCATTTTGTTTGAAAAATATTTAATTATATTTTATTGGTAAGAATTGGTCTTAGAAGAAAATTGAGAACTCTTTGTTGATTTTCTATGCGGACTCGAAATATTCTTTTTGTGAGGAAAGATTTTTTACTTACTTAGATAACTAGAACCAAAAACGGAGAGCAATGTTCATACAATTTTCTCTTTTGAAGCAATTAAATCTCTCCAGCAATGGCATTCAATAAATTACAAAAAAGCTGTAAATTTATCTTTGGAGTTACCTTTCCGATTTTTTCGACATTTCGTAATTGTCCATAATTTTGGAGATCAATTTCAAATAAGATCCATTACAAATTTATCATCTTCCCTCCTCTCAAAAATTGACACATTTGTTGAGTAGTGCAGAGTGCCACTGAGAATTGTGCCGCGTGCCACACGTGAAATAGGTAGCCAACTCCTTTTCTATCGCATGAATGTAAAATTGTATCATATTGTTTGTTCATTTAATACAGCATATTAAAACGTGAAATTAAGTTTTTCATTGCTTTAAATCCACCCATTCTTCCTTTGAAAACCATTTATTCAGAAAAAATTAAACAGTTTCGTTCTCTACATCAATTATCTAGAGCATTCATCTTCAAACTGTGTTCCACAGAACCTTGGGATTCCACGAGTCACAATAAAAAAAAAATCGAAAAGAAAAATTATAAATGTTTATGCAAAACGGATTCAAGTTTTCATGAAATTCGTATAACCCCAATTATTTAAAAATGATCTCATACATTAAAATTAAAAATTTTATTTATACATAACTTTGTTGTGAAAAACTTTTTAAACTTTTATTGTTTTATAATAAAAATGAGTTTAAAACTTTCTTTATCTATTAGATTACGAATATACTATTGTTTGCTATCCCGAGTTCCACAAAGTAATTTTATACTAGTTAGTATAATATTCTGAAACCTTTTACATTTGTGGGGGGGGGACACCTATAATGAAGAAGATGGAACAATTTATCGACATATCAAGAGATTCAATGCTAAAATTTAAATTTAAGCTAGAACACCAAAATTTTAGGTTGTCAATTCTTGCAAAATACGCAGAATTT
The DNA here is from genome assembly GCA_019973975.1 of Trichonephila clavata. Taxonomy (NCBI): domain Eukaryota; kingdom Metazoa; phylum Arthropoda; class Arachnida; order Araneae; family Nephilidae; genus Trichonephila; species Trichonephila clavata. Next base: position 24,936 of record BMAO01032142.1, read on the forward strand.
CTCACATAGCTGTGAACATTTTAATGCCATTCACAAAAATGTAATTAGTAAGTGAAAAATATTTCTCAACGCGAGTGTCTACAAAAACAAAATGTAAAAACGAATTAAACGTGGAATATGAAATGCTACTGCACATAATTTCCAAGGGCCGACAGTTTGTGTAAAAAACGTGAACACATATCTCAGTTACTAAATATGATACATGCGCAGGTGACATTTGGGTCACAAATTAATATTATCAATGAATAAATAACATTATACTTACATCATAAAATTTTCTAATAAGAAATAAAATTTTTTAAATTTTCTTTTCATATAACATTAAAAATATGTTTATCTATATATTTTAAATATTATTTTAAGATATATTCTTCTAAGTGTCGAATGGGATTCCCCAAAAACCAGTGCCGAATTACTCATTAGTTGGAGTGGGTGATTGCCTATGGGCCCCACTCTTTTTAAGGGTCGCAAAAATAAAAAAAAACCAAATATTTAGCTATTTTTTGCTGCAAGAAATAGTTTTTATTACAGATTCTAATAAATAATTAGTGTTTAGTTCCGTATTTTTTAATTCGCTGATTATCTGTTATTTTATTTGTGCAATGAAATATATTGCTAAAATGTTGTGTAATAAGATTATTAGGCTACAGGGCCCCGAGAACTGGACTGCCTAGGGGGTCTTCCATGTCGTTTTATCCAACACTGCAGAAAACATCTTACAGTTTTAAGGGTTCCATGAGTCTAAAAGTTTGACCACTGTCCAGAAATAACTCTTCCATGGACAAGATTCACTGCTGTTTTACCCCCTCCCTCCCCTGAAAAAGAAAAAAGAACTACCAATTTTACGATTGTGACCCACCCCCCAATCCCCATTCCTTAGCGAGCGTCGGCTTTCTCTGAGGGGAGAATTTTGTTGAGAGGAGTACCCGAGAGAGAAATTTATTGCCCATCTTGGGAATCTTCAGAAAAATATTTGTGCCAAACATTTCGCAAAAGCCAACGCCATCTAGATGTCATGTAAGATGTTAAACAACTGACGGCCTTCCCCTTAACTACCATACCAACGGGAGGGTGTTTGAGCTCTCGATAGGTTTAACGTGAATCGCTCCCCTACACGGCGGGTTTGAACTCATGACACTCCAACCACGAGTCCGTTACCTTGACCACTAGACTACCACGGCCACCAAAATATATGGCAGATTTGTTTTTATGGGGTTTTATAGGGTGGAAAAAAAAAAAACAACGAACTGTTCGAGAGATGAGTACTTGTGCTACTCAAGAACGAAGATGGGCTATGGGATTAAGCTTTTCTTGCCTATATTACCGGACATTTAAATAATTTAAATTTAAGCTTATAGGGAAAAAAGATTGCATTTTCCTCCTACCCTAGTTTATCACATATCTTTTGTAAACAAACTTTTGTACTTTTATCTCAATTTTAAAGAAAAAATAAAGGTCGAGTCTAAAAAACAGGTTGGACATTTGAACCGGCAGGTGATTATCCAAATTTTGACTCGATTTGGCTGTCAGATATTGGTTTTGGATCAACTTTTGTGAATAAATGTTTTCCCATTACGAACATAATATAGATAAAATCCTAATATTGCTTAAAATTAACTGATCTTCACCCAAAGCAACCGAATTTTGTTAATATCTTCAAGAACTAATCCTAATAGAGATAAGGAACACAATTTGAAGAATACCGTCTTAGAGAAACGTTTTTCTATTCAAGGTTACTTGTTTCTCATGGAATTCTGGCCGAGTGGTCTAGGCATCGGATCATGGCTAGCGTGTCACGAGTTCGATCCTAGTACCTAAATCTGTCGAGAGCTCAAACGTCCTCCCGTTGGTGTGGCGTGGTAGTTAGGAGAGGGGGGTGCCAGCTCAGGTGTCGTCCGCGTCGCTTGACCGTGGTTCAAAATTACGCGGACCGTCGCCAAAAGCCCTCGTGTTGCTAATCAGTGCGACGTTAATATTCTCTCACTCGATCCTAGTACCACTAAAGATCCGCCGTGTAGGGGAGCGATGCAAGTTAAATCTGTCGAGAGCTCAAACGTCCTCCAGTTGGTGTGGTGTGGTAGTTAGAAGAGGGGTGTCAGCTCAGGTGTCGTCCGGTCACTTGACCATGGTTCAAAATTACGTGGACCGTTGCCAAAAGCCCTCGTGTTGCTAATCAGTACGACGTTAATATTCTCTCTCATGTAATTCTGGGACCGAATAAGACGAGTTCAATTTCAGTTCATAATAATTAATACAATGGTTTTAATTACTCTTACAGTTAATTTACGCTAATTTAATGTGCATAAAAAGTTTAAAAACAATGTAATAAATTAGAAGGATTTTCTTTTGATAAAATTTCAATAAATTAAACGTGTTTCCTTAAGATATGCGAAACGTAGGCAGTGGCGCACACAAAGGGGGTGTCCTAGGGCTCCGAACCCCCCAAAACTCTTGAGTTTTTTTATTAATGATAATCTCCTATATATATATAACGTAAAATTTAATTAAGTGCTTGTAATTAATAATTTATTTTATTAATTCATTAATTTATTTTGTGCATTTTTTTTTGTTATCAAAATCGGCAAAATCAGAAGAATAAATTGGTGTGGTCTTGAGGTATGATACGAGTTGGCAGGACTTTCGACCATGGACCCCCCCCCCTTGAAAAAATTTTGTGTGCGCTACTGAACGGAGGTAATATAAAATGTATTCCTATAATTTTTTTAACACACAAAAGTGTATCACTTTTAAGTCATTATTTTAATAATTTCTTCATGAAACTTGGCATTAAATGTTCAAAGAGACTGACTACGTTAGAAAGCGTGGCTTTGAAAAATCGTATAAATGAATTATTTGTCGATATTTAGTGTCACTTGAATTAGATTACACATATAGAATTGTTTTAGGAATATTATTTACAAGAAAAAATCATTTAAATGTAATTTTTTTTGACAAAAAAAAAAAGGATGACATTTTTAAAACATTCTTCTTTGAGGAAAAATGCTTCCATAAGACTACTTTGCCAACAGGATTTCTTGAGATTTCTTCAAGAATTGAACTAAATTTTTTGATAAAATTCACTTTGCTTTCAGAATTGTTGTCAATCGAAATTTTTACTGGTGTTTTATTGTGAAAAATTCTGAGTTATATCTTTCAAAAATCCTAGTTCAGCCCCTGTAGAAGAGTCCCATCTGAAAAAAGCAAACTATTATTAGTTTAGAAGCATTTTCTATCAAAGGAAAATGTTTTCACCAGGAGCACGCGCAGTAGTGGTAGTAGAGCGCTGTTGGGTAGTACAATCAAAATGCTTTGTTAACAACCCCCTAGAGGGTGACGTGGCCAACAAGGGAAAGGGGGATATTCCTCCAAATAGGGGCAGGAGTTATGTATGCCCTTCCCCTCTTTTCAGAGTGAGCACGTCTAAGTACACGATCCCCTGTTTACACCGGGTCCTCTGGCCTATTCCACTCTGTTCGTCACCGGTTGGATATCTATAGCTTTCAGTGATTGTTTTTATTTTTGTCCAGTGTTATCGGGATCCAATATCGAACGCAATCTGTTGCACGATATTTGCGTGCGGAATTTTCGTTGAAGTAATATCTATTCCTCGGCGCTGCTGTTTTAATTAGATAAAGTTCACCCTAGCATTTCAGTAAAAGAAACGTTTTTTTCCCTTCTGTCTCAAAATCCAGAACGGTTTCCTCAATCGTTGGTGACAAATTGTAGAACCGAGCGAAGTATTGTCAATGGCTGAAAGATTCCCCTCTAGAACTATTGCCTACGGCAGAAGATCTACCTTTTCCAATCGTGAAATCCGAAGAAGATATATGGAATCTGGAATCAAACGACGTTCATGTAAAAATAGGGCTGCAGAGATCGGAGTTAATCACAAATATGAGACGTTTTTTATGAAGTCAAGCGTGATAGTGATGATAGGATTACTTGGGGCTTCGATAATGATATCTCATTCATTCACTACCAAACTGAAGGAAGCTTATTCCGATGAAAAAAATGTGTGTTTGGACAATGTGATAGGTGTGTTACACGCAGACTCTGTCGAAGATTCGGAGTGGGCGGTTCATGCGAAAGTGTACGCAACAGCGAGCATGTTTGGATACCATTCCATCAAGAGTAGCGCTTCTGCTATGCTGCAATCTGGATTTACGTTTTCAAACGTCTGGGTTGCGCTCTACTTGGCGGATAAAAACAAAGACCCTGACTTGATGGAAGCTGTTGAAAATTTCCTGTCAGAAAATACAAACAAAACCCTGAGTAATGACACGTGGCGAGAGGAAGTGTATATGAATATTCAAAATAATAATGACAGAATCAAAATGTTTCTGAACCCCAAAAATGAATCTATTCTGTCTCTTTCGTAAAGTTGTAAGTACCATTATTTTTGTACATAGCTTATATGAGTTGATACAGTTATAATCGTTTTTGTGAATATAATGATAGGTTTTTAATTAAGGGTTTAACATGTATAAGTGTATCGAAATTAATAGTTTTGTAATTAATTTTGTCTGAAGTATGGACATTAAAGCCTTAAATTTCGCGTTTTTCTATTATATGGACGAAAAATCATTTATTTGTGTTAAATAATGTCCTCAAACTTAAAAAGGGCTTACTATTTGTGTATTAAATTGAAATAAATATGCAAAGGAAATTATTAAAGTGCTTTAAATGAAAATAATTTTATTTATTTGATATTTAAAGCAATACCATTTTTTCTGTTAAACCATTATAAAATTTCATTTATTATGTGTACTATTTTATATTTGAATGCTTTTTTTGTTTATTTAATCGCAAATCGAAACTTTTTGTTGAAGAAAAGTTTTTTTTTATTTAAACTAATCCAAAATGTCATTTTTTTACGAATATATTTCTAATTCGGATTTTTTAAAAATTTAAATACTTTATTTATGAATTGATTGTGTAATAGCGTTGCATTTTGACCAATACCAAAACTTTTGTCGACGCTACCATGAGGATTTCCGAGATCAAAATATGCATCGATTTTGCCTCCTTTACGATTCTTTTATTTAAGTCAGGGGTGGCTAACCCGTGGCACGGTGGAGTTGCTATAGTGACGCACGAAGACTTACCGAAAAATTTTAATGAAATGCAGTTATCTCGGACAAAATCTCTTAAAATTTAGGACAACATATTTGTGAATAAATATCTTCATTTATTAGCATAAAATTAAAATACCTCTCAAAACTTAAATGATATGCACGAAAAACAATTTTGTTAGCATCTTCAAGAACTAATCCAAATTTACATGACATGGGGGAGGGGGAAGTACAATTTCAAAAGCCACATAAGTATTGATGGTTTAATAATTTAGAATTTTTTTAATGTTTCAGATTAATTTTATTTCATGCCTAACTTCACTGACTGAACCTGTAAAAAGTTTGTCAACAATTGCCCCTAAGTTGTATTTTTGTCCTTTTTAATTATATTATTTTTGAATTTCCACTACATATAGACTTGGATTAAAAAATGTGCTATTTGTGTGAAAATCCCATAATAAGCTAAAAAGTAACAATTTTTTTCACCTTTCATTTTGTTTAAAATTTGGAAAAGTTGTAAGTGGCACACATAATTTTTTTCATCAGATGGTGTTACTCTTCCCAAAAAGGTTGGCCACCCCTGATCTAAGTATTATATCCCATTCCCCAAAGGAATCAGCCGCCCATTCGGTATAGTGGTCAGTGAAGCTGACTGCGGTGCCGCAGGGACTGGGTTCGAATCCCGGAGAAGGCATGGATGTTTGTGTTGTAATCCTTTCTCTTCTGTCTGTGTTGTTTACCCCCGTGTTATACGTTCGGTGGTGCACGGGGTTTATAAATGTTAAAAAAAAAAAAAAAAAAAAAAAAAATTCCCCAAAGGAAAAAAAAAGGAAAGCGTAGGCCAGTGAACTTTTACCGAGTCGGAGCACCCCCCCCCCCTATTTTGCAACCTTTTAAATGTAAGATTTTTGAACTGGAATATTAATTTATATATTTTTGATCTCCTGAACTCGTGGCTTCCTAATGTCGCGGATTCGAATCCTTGGATCAATGAAGAGGAGGTCGCCTTGTAAGAGAAGAGGCTGATGTACGTTAAACATGTCGGCACTCAAACGTTCCCCCGTTGAAGGGATGTGGAAGCTAGGAGTGCCACGCAGGTGTCGTCCTCGTCACTTGACCGAGGTTCAAAATTATATGGTCCGTCGCCAATAGCCCTCGTGTTGCCTTATGCTGCAACGTTAATTTGACTGAGTCATGGGAAAAATTTGATTTGTTTTAATGTCAAATTGCTTCTAAGTAAATTGCAAAATGGGTTGAATCGCAGCACAACTCACTTACTTCACCAAATCTTTTTGGCGATAAAATTTACAATTTGGCAACCCTGAGATTTTTCTTTTTTGAATGAAAGAATGTTTGTTAGAGAGTTTGGCGAGAAACCTTTGTCGCCAAACTCTTGGCTTTGTTGACTTTGTTACAGCAGTAAGCTGTTCTAGGATTTTACCACATTAAATTTTATCTTGTGGGACGAGGGTAAATAAACTTAGTTGAAACCTACAAATTCAAAAAAAAAAAAAAAGTACAGTTTTTGAAACTGTAGTAATGTTACACGGAGTAAAGATTTAAAATTAAATGTTTGCAAATAAAAAAAAAAGTTCAGAAAATTAAAATATCGCTGATCCATCCATCAAAAATCAAAGCAGTATATTTCTTTAAAAAATGGTCTTGGTTTTTGTTTACCAAAATTATTTTCAAAAAGCTCGCTGTTTATGATAAAAAAATTACTTTTTCCTAAATTCAATTAATTAGTCGTATCATTTAAACTAAGATTGGCATGTATAATAAAGTATATATTTTTATGTATACAAGACTCGTGTGTTACACATACAATAACCACAGCTGGAAGATTAGAAGCAGAAAGTGCTAAATCATGTCGCTAAATTTTCGGCATTTTAAGCCTTTATCAAGTAAATATTCTTTTATTATACAACTGAAAAAAAAATTTTATTTGAAGAATTTTCTAATGAATTTAAAATGCTACGCATTTATTCTTTACCATTAAAACTATGAATGAGTTATTCATTAAGAAACTGGATATTTTGTGGATTACAAAACCATGTACAACATTTTGTACGCTTGCCTACTGGACTTTGTAATCGTAGCCAAGTGGTCAAGGTATCGGATCATGGCTAGCGTGTCATGAGTTCGATCCCAGTACCACTAAAAACCCGCCGTGTAGGAGAGGTGATGCACGTTAAATCTGTCGAGATCTCAAACGTCCTCCCATTGGTGTGGAATGGTAGTTAGGAGAGGGGGTGCCAGCTCAGGTGTCATCCGCGTCACTTGACCATGGTTCAAAATTACCCGGTCTGTCTCCAAAAGCCCTCGTGTAGCGGAACAGCGCGACGTTAATATTCATTCATTGGACTATGTAATCTGATAACTTATAAAAGTCGTAAATATTTAAATATATGTATCGCTACGCTGTTTTTTTTATTTTTGCTTAAAACAATGTGGAAAAAAATCGTAAAAATTTTATTTTTCATTATGAATCAATTAAAATATCCATAATATGAAACGTATTTTTCGAGGGACTATAACCATTTATCATTTAATGCCTTAAAGTGTTTTCATGTCAAATTGCTTGTTTAATTTAATTGTATCAGTTAAGATCGAGTCTAGTTCCGTGACTGCGGTAGCCTAGTGGTCAAGGTATCGGATCGTGGCTGGCATGTCATGAGTTCGAGCCCAGTACCGCTGAAGACCCGCCGTGTAAGGGAGCGATGCACGTTAAATCTGTCAAAAGCTCAAACGTCCTCCCGTTGACGTAGTTAGGAGAAGGGGGTGGCAGTTTAGGTGTCACGACCGTGGTTCAAAATTACGAGGTCCGTCGCCAAAAGCCCTCGTGTAGCTGAACAATGCGACGTTAATATTCTCTCACTCGAGCCTAGTTCCGCTGAAGACCCTCCTTGTAGAGGGGTCAATGCACGTTAAATCTGCCGAGACTCGCAGTTCTCGTGTAAGTGTGGAAGTTAGGATAGGGGGAGGGTGCCATGCTCGTGTTTCGCCCTCGTCACTTGACCAAGCTTCAAAATTACGAGGTTCGTCGGCAATAAGTAGCCTTGTGGCTTTATAATACGCGACACTGACATTTACTATTATTAGTTCATTTATAAAATGCTCAGTTATTTCACAGAATAAGAGGTAAAGTGTGTGTGAAATTGCATATTAATCTATCGTGCTCTTTAACGGACTTTTTTGAAATATTAGGAATTCCTTGCAATAATTGGTTAATACGTTTTAGAGGTATACATTGTTGTATATATTTTTTTTAAAAAAATATAACAGTATGTATCATTGTTTTATTGAAGTTTCATGTGATTATTTATGCAAACCGTATTTATTGCCTTTACTTTCATTTTGAATATCTCAAATTAGTTGTACAGCAGAACGTCGTTTATCCGAACCAAAGTCCGGATGCGTTTTCGAACAGTGCAATGCTCAATAGTTGTTTTGCGTGAAGCCAAAAGTGACGGGAAAACCCAAAGTGAGGGATATTTGGGGAATTTCAGTTATGTGGATTTGGTAAACATCTGAGCGGAATATTGGGTCAGTTTGTTTCCAAATGAGGGGGTGTATAAGTGCTCTTCAGTTGCGTTTTGTTGATGTAGAAACCTGGATGCAGAAGACAATGGATTCTAAATGTTGACGAGATTGTGACTTCCGTGCAAGAAAATCCTACCCTGTCGACGATGAAACAGATGAAGACGAGGACTACAACAACAAACGTAGCAAGGGTCTATCAAATACTGACGCGTTTCTGCGTTAGAGACAGTTATGGAGTGGTATGAACAACCATCAGATTGCTGTCCTACTCAACTACTACTGCTGCTGAAAAGAATCAGACCTTGCAGCGAAAAAAATGAATGTGTACAATGGTACAGCAAAAGATGTGATTATTTTCAACAATCAAGGTAAAATTGCGACATTTTGTCCCTGCTTGGCTTTTTCTTCAAGAACGTTTTCCGCATGTGAGGATTTTCAACATTTCTATAGTGTCCAGTATCATATAGTCGCATTCGGTTTTCGGTTATCCGAACAATCGCGTATCCGAACGATGTCCGGTCCCAATTGATTCGGATAAACGACGTTCAACTGTATCTTGAATTTTAGATCCCAATGTAGTTATAACCAAGTTTTTACCCTAAAACTAAAGTTTTATAGTTTAACCTTCGATTTTTTTCAATACCTCGGGGTAAATTAAAACGATGCGAATGAACCTAAAACGTTTCATTTTGTAATAGAATGACCTTGCTTTTTGTTTGAATAATTTTTATCTAGTAAATATTGTTAAAATTTGCTTTGCTCTTTCAGCCAAAATTTACAGTGCCATAAATGTATTTAAGTCGGTAAAAAATTATGTTCAGATATAGTTCAGTTATTGTTGAACTTGAAATATTTAAATAAGTATATAGTAGTGGCGAAAGCCTAGTGATCGAGATACCGGACTCGTGGTCGATGTGTCACGAGTTCAAGCCTAGTACCACTAAGGACCCGGGGTGTAGGGAGTCGATGCTCGTTGAATCTGGTGAAGCTGAAACGTTCTCTCGTTGGTGTGGTGTGGACGTTAGGAGAGCGGGGTGCCAGTTCAGATGTCGTCCTTGTCACAGGGTTCAAAATTACGAGGTCCGTCGCCAAAAGCTGAAGCTCGCAGCTGAATAGTGCGACGTTAATATTCACTCTCGGATCGTGTCATGAGTTCGAGACACGATGCCACTAAAGACATTTCGTGTAGAGGGCCTCGGATGCAAGTTAAATTTCTGGAGGATCAAAGTGACATGGTGTGGAACAGGGGTGCTCAACTTTTTTTCCCTGCCGGGCCGCATACATATGTTAGCTATTTTACGAGGGTCGCAACATTAGGATAAATGGGCGGGAGGGGAATGCCTTAAGCCCAGTAGCGCACACAAGAATTTTTCAGGTCCAGGGTCGAAAGTCCACTATTCTCTTATGCTCCAAAACACCACCTAACGTATTCTTTTGATTTCGTCGATTTTCGGTTTAAAAAAAACAGTAAAAAATTAATTGAATGGATAATTGGCATTAATTAATAAAATTAATTATTAATAACATACTTTATAAAATTTTACGTACTATATACATAGGATTAAAGTCAATCGGAAAAAAAAAATAAAGTTCTTTTTGGGAGGGTCCGGACCCCCAGGACTCCTCCACTGCTTAAGATCAAGATAACATAAAAAACTTAAAATGTGGAAATTGATCAAAATATTAAAACTCCTATTTTGCTTTTTTTTTAAATTATTGTATTTTTTATTTTTGTCACTGATTTTTTTTTCTAAATTTGAAACATTTAAGAATAATCACTCTTTCACTATTTCTGGATCAGTAAACGGTTTTCATGATTACCGATGATATAACAAATTTCATAAGATGCCTTTGTTATCGCTGTGGCATTACCACTGGCAAAACACTTTGTTGTTGTAAAGATTATTCAAGAAAGCCTATTTATCACGCCTCTTGCAAAAGATCTTCGAGGAAAAGTGTCACTGTTTCCTGTTTATTGGTATATTTTAAATACACTTTCGCTTGACAAATCAAATAATTATTGAACCATGCTTGTGTTTTTCACTACAAAATAGTCAACTTCCCAATCGTTTTGAATCGTCTTCGAATGTTTTTCGCTTGCAAGATATGAAAGATAGTTAAAAATTAGTTCCACTCACATAAAATGGTCGCTACTCCACTGTTGTCTATTATCAGTAATCAGAAAAAAATATTAATTCGCACCCATAAGACATCGACAGCAAAAAGCAAAATTGATAAACTTGACTCTTTAACAAAGAATTTCCACCATAAATGACTATCAGAGCGAATGGGCCATGACAACTAAAAAAGGCCCGATGGGCCACAGGTTGAGTATCGTTGGTGTGGAAGTTCGGAGAGTAGATGCCATCTCAAATGCCCTCGTCATCTGAATGGGGTGACTTTAATAATCAATATCATTGGTGACCTATGGTGAAAAATTGGGCCGTGGGTAGCCTAGTGGTTAGAGTATCGAACACTAGACCGGAAGGCCTGGGTTCGATGCCCGATGCCACCAAATACTCGCCGAGTGCACACGGAGTACGCGCTCTTTAAATCAGGGGGTTCGAATAGTTACGCCATCTATCGTGAGCAAAATTGTATTGCCACCTTCAGCGTAAATCTTCGGCTAACGACAGGCGTATCTCTACCCCTTTGCCAAGATGAATTTCGTGGGCCTCCATCCGACTACGTCAGGCAGGTGGCATAAGTAGCAACAACAACATATGGTGAAAAATTTAGTCATAAAAGCAGATTATAGGATCAAATTCATGTAGTAAATTCTTGTAAAAAAATCTTGCGATAAATCTGTCATTGATTTAATTCGGAACTACTCAATTGGGGTAGTGTCAGGTTTTACGTATTGAATTTAAATATGATTTTAAGTGTGAAATACTTTTGTTTGTAGAGATATTTATTTTAACATATTTTTTTTTTTCCTTTGCAGGTTTTTTCGAAGCTTCCTCTTTGTAAACGATTCTGAAAGTGAGTTTTTTGCTCATTCGTCCTGTTTTAAAAACTTAAGGCTTGTTTTTTTACTTTCTGTATTACATTTTACAATGATTATGGTATTAAATAAAGATAATTTTTTTGTTTTGCAAAGGAATGATAATCACTGTTTACTTAAAAAGACCGCACCTTCCTCATAATGAAAATCGATGGATTTATTTTTTTCATCTATATTTTATATCATTTATCTTTTCTTTTTTTATCCCCTACTTATCCGATATCGTACCAGGCCTTGGAAAAAATTAATGTTTGTTTTCTTTAATCTGAAATATGTATTTTCCAAGCCTAAATATTCGCATAAAATCAAAAACCTTATTAGGTCCTAGGTGCTGGCTGTCTTAAAAATAGAACACGGTTAATCTGCTTATTTATGATTTTTAAAAAAAAACACCACTTTTGTAAATACTATCCATGAAAGAAGCAATGTAAGCTACCTGATTTTATAGAATACAGTATAAAATTGGCCTAATGTGGTTCGAAGGGTGGCCGAGTTTGTGAAAATGTCGGGTAATCGAGAATAAAGTTAAAGAATAAGGACGAATGTTTCATCAGAAAATGTTGTACTGCACTTATATGTATCTTTTTGCGGATACAACAGAAAAAACTGCCCAAATGCCTTTAAACAAAGAAAATGTGCTTACCTTATGAAAGCATAGATTACCAAAGTGGTCTATATCGACACCCCAGGGGTTTATGACGACATGCAAGGGGTTTACGCCAGTGAAAAAATAATTTTGGAGTCCATGAGATGAGGTGGTCTACGATAGACTAATCCAGATCGAGATTTAATCAAGTGGAAATCAGATTTGCCTATTTAACAGATTTATTTATTAAATTTAATGAAATTTATTTATAGTTGAAAGGCAACAGCATACATTCTTGCCAGAATTAAGCTAAAAATATATAAAATTTGAACCTCACAAATTTCGCCAGTTTCTAATTTTGTCAGACAATCTGCTTGGAAAATATCCTAACCTATGTTCCACTTTAAAATGCCCTGTATTCAGATTCAGAAATTAGGTTTGAGAAGGCTTTGACTATATGGTGATACCACAATAGAGGTATAATAAATTCATGAGGTCACACGTGGTACTCTGACATGTTTCTTTCAAAGGAATTGATCGGAATAGTCTCTAACAAAGATCTTAAAGTAAGGGATGTCAGCAATTTTGTCTTAAAAAGATATGTCAGTTATTTTCCGAATTATGGAACAGCTCAAAATTTTTTTTTTATTTGCTTTTGCTAGGGGAAGGAGTTTTAGCGTGGTTGCCAATCTCCAAAACAAAAAGAGAAAGGAAAAAAATTGAACTCTCTCTCTCTACTAATCGAGGAGATTTAGAATGGGTTTACCTGACAAAAATTTTTTTTTTATACCAAATGTTGAAATTTTTTTATTGAAGTATCAGCTTTATCCCACCTATTAAAAGCCTTTGTTTGTTGTTCAGTTATTTTATGTAACAGTTATTTTATGCTTTAATTAAATTTTAATTTAATTAATCAATATGTGTTTTTTAAGTTATAAACCCTATTATTTCCCTACAGTGAGAAGCATAAAACTTTTAAAATAAATAGGGCTGTGCCAACAGTCAAAAAGACAATTAAATTGCAAAAATTCAATACAGTCGACTCTCGATAATTGAAAGTTGGAGAAACCAATGAAAAACTAACTATCAAGAGGTAAAAAAAAAATTCCCAAAAAACATGAAGATATATTTTTTCTAACACATTTAAATTCAAAAAAATGCAATAAAACAATTTTATATATGTATAAATTTATTTTAAAGTATTTTTCAAAAGTGCATATTATGCAGTATAAATATTTGACAGAATTTAAAAGTTCTGTATTTAAAGAATACATTCATACACAAACCTACGCATCTCTTTTTCACAATAGCGAACCATACTTTTTGAACATGTGTAGCAAGGCCACGTGTTAAACGATAGATATGGATGGCTGACAACAGGTGAGGTTGGTCTATTGTCTCCACTTAAAGGAATCAGGTGAAAGTGTCTTTTTTCCGGAGGAACCGCAAAACACTAAAAAGTGGCAGCAGATAGTCATCAAACGGGCTACATTACAGGGAAAACACGCAAAGACAACACTATGCAAAACTTGTAAGCTCCAACCTGTTTATTATATGACTGCACATAATAGTGAGTATTCGAATTGCCGAGTTTTATTAGATAACTTCGAATTATATATATATAGCGTGTTGTGCAGTCTGGCCAGCCTCGGATTTTACTTCGAAATACTGAGTGTACCAAAATGTATTGCTTTAGTTCGAAACATCAAGAGTTTTTCTAGGGACCGAGCATAGACTTCGAATTAGCGAGAGGTTCGTATTATCGAAGATTTGAATTATCGAGAGTCGACTGTATTAGGTAAGCAGGGGTCTATCCAAATCGCACGGATAAACATGGCAAGGGGTCTTTGAGACAAAAAGGAACCTCTGGCATAGAACATTTACTACATGAAAATTATATTGAATACATAATAAACCATAATTTACCTCATCAGACATACCTTAAAAAAGTACTTTATGAATGCATAAAGCTGTCTATAATGAAAATTAAGTAGCCGCCTTAGAAAAAACTGGCTACCTTTTTTTAATTAATTGTTTGTTTTACCTGTAAGGGCGTGGCCGAGTTATGCGGACTGTCTGGTTATTGAGTGCCGAGTTTTCGGGACTCTACTGTATTGCCACATACAGTAGTGTGCACAGGAAATTTTTAAGGGGAGGGTCCAGGGTTCGTAAGTCCACTATTCTCGCATCATGCTCCAATACGCCACCCAACATATACTTCTGATCTTGTCAATTTTGGGGAACAAAGAACAGTAAAAAAATTAATTATTGAATGAATAATTAGTATTAATTAATAAAATTAATTTTTAACAAGTACTTATTAAAATATTACGTACTATATATACATTGGATTACAATCAATCGGAAAAAAATCGAGGGGTTTTGGGGGGATCCGGACCCAAAGATCTTGTATGCGCGCCCCCCCCCTTGTATGCGCCTCTGGCCACATATGCTAAACCTGAACATTGCAAGAATCCTACAGGAGTAATTTTCTGATGTTTCAATAACTCAGCTGTGTGGCTTAAATCACAAACTCCTGGCCTGAGTTGTTTCTGACGTGTCGTAAGTTCGAACTCTAGTGTCTCTAAAAACCCGCTGGGAAGCAGATTGATGCGGGTAAAGTCCTCATGTTAGCTTGATGGGAAAGTTGGAGAATGGGGTCCCTACTCGGTTGTTTGGGTTTCTAAATTTCTATGCCCGTTGCCAGTAGTTTGCGTGTTATTTCAAAGTATGTTGTTAATAATGAAAAAAAGTAGTTAAAAATGGAATTAAGTGTGGAAAAGGGCAATAAATGAAGAATTTTTACGATAACTCTCATTTATCAAGCTTGTTTCAAATCAATTGCTTGAAAATCATATTTGATCTGGAAGCCAACAAACAAAAGTTTACGCCACAATTTGGAATATATGATCACACGATACCTATCATAGCTTGACCACTGGTTTACAAAGTGGAAAATAGCCATCAACACTTCAAAAACATAAGCCATATTTTTCGCTGGGTACAAAAAAGAGCACCCGACATTTACATGAGAGAAAATAGAAACCTCTGGTACAATCAAGCTAAATACCTAGGAATTATGGATTAAATTCTCACTTTCAAAAAGCATGTAACTTTTATTAGAGAAAAATTGTAAGAAATCGCTCATAAACTGTACCCCTTAATTTCCAGGAAATCAAAATTAAGTAATAGAAACAAAATGCTTATGTGATAAGGTTTTAAGTGCTCCCCCCAAGCTACAACTGCGATTTGGACAGTGTCCAAATAAATTCTTGTAAATATACAGGGTGCATTGTTAAAAAATCTGTGAATGTGGTTAAAATGTGTACTATGGAGAAAAGTAAAATCATTAAGTATATTTATAGAAAACTTCACTGGAAAGCAGCGACAAAGTGCCAATAATAAACTGTCTTTTTAAAAAATGTAATGTGTGAAAAAAGAAGGGAAGGAATTGTGTGCGATGGAAAATATTTTTGCCGCATATCTGTGTTGATAAAATAGTACATTTTAGTTAAAACACATGTGCTTTATCTTATGAAATAGCAAACTAATTTCATTGATTACTATTTTTTTGTACATTTTGTCTCTATTTGGTACATCATATCTATTTGATTTGCTTTTAAGTATAGTTTGGATATGTTTTCTTACGCACAATAACAGCTAAAAGAAATCTTTTTTTTTTTTTGGCGTGAATTGTTTTGATTTGGGATGGGCTTTAATTAAAAACTAAAATTTTTATGCAATGTCTTCAAATTAAATGTATTAGATTTTAATTTAAATATATTATATCGGATAATTAACTAGGTGATTACACTAAAAATTTCTTAAAACTGTTTTGGAACAGATATTTATTTCTTTAAATTGCATTTATGTCGGTTTGAATTTTTCAAAAAAAGAAGGGAAAACATGGTTTTTAAAGGGACAAAACAGTTAAAGATATTTAAGAAACTTTTTGTGTGATTATTACATTGCACACTCAGAATTACCCATTTTTTTGCAATAAATTGAAAATAAAAATATTTTTTTGTAAAAAAAAACTAGTAGAAAATGTAATATATAAATCCAGGTTATAATATTGAGTATTTATTTAAAAAAAATTTGTTTGAAGAGAGAGTTTGGCAACATACAGTATTTCCCTATACAGTACACAGTAATATCCAATACAGTTAAAGGTATACAGTGGTGGCCAAAATTGTGGACACTTTTTAAAATTGTTTTTTTTAAGTTTGTATGCTTATAAAAAAAATTTTACATTGCACTAAATGTAAAGTATTTTATACCATTTTAAAGAGTATTTAATACTAAATTCGATACAAAAACAAAATTCAAATACTTGCTACGCAAAAAAGTTATGCTGCAATAACTATCAATATAAATTAGATATATACTGAAGATAGCAGTGAGTGATTAGTGAAATAACCATTATTAATAATTACAGCTTCACATCGATGTTTCTTTGAGCTAAAAATAGTTTTAAGCTCTTATTTCGTTATTACATGATACCAGGAAGCAATTGTATCCTCAATTAGTTCCTTTTCTATTTCATGGGTACCTCATTCGGACAAGTTTTCAAACGGTGCCACAAGTTTTCGGTAGGATTGAGGTCAGGGCTGTTTCCTGGCAAGGACAACAATGATATTTAGTCAAAAAGCAATGACATCAAATAAAAGAGTAAATTAGATACATGTGTGACGAGAAAGTGGTATTTCCTATGTTAAAATTACACAGCAGTTTGGTAGTTCAGTGACTACATCTGAAGACTGAAAGTTTTGTTTAAGATGTCAGGAGACAAATTTAATTTTAAAAAAAAGGGCCACCCCATCTGTTTGTGACAGAAGAACAAAATTACTATGTCTCAGAGATATAAGAATTTCATTAACAACCATCAGAAGTGATTTGAGTGGTGCTGGTGTTTCTATACTATTTTGCTAGATTGGCGATCCCTGAACATATAGTGGAAACAATTTTATAAAATTCTAGTGAGTACCGAAAAATAGGGGGTTTAAGCTTGGGAATACCGGTATTTACAAAATTGTACAAATGACTCAAAATTCAATCGACTCTTGGTAATTCGAAGTTTAAGGGACCAATGAAAAACTTCGAATTATCAAGAGGGTAGAAAAAAAACTCCCAAAATACACGAAGAGAAATTTTCTTACACATTTAAATTTAAAAATATGTAATAAAACAACAATTGCACATATTATACAGTATAAAACATTATATACAGAAGTTAAAAGTCCTGTATTAAAAGAATACATTCAGTATATGCATACACAATCCTACGCATCTCTTCTACACAAAAACGGACCATCCTTTCTGAACACATGTACAGCAAGGCCACGATTTAAACGAAAGATATGGACGATTGACAATAGGTGCGGTGGGTCTATTGTTCACTTGAAAAAAAGAAAGCAATGAAAGTGTCTTTTCGCCTGAGGAACCGGAAAACAAAAAAAAGGGTAGTAGACGGATGGTCATCAAAGAGACGCAGAGACGATACAACGCAAAACTTGTAAGCTCCAACCTGTTTGCTACAGGACTGTACATGGTAGTGAGTGTTCGAATTGTCGAGAGTTCTATAAGATAACTTCGAATTATTAAGTGTTGTAGTCTGGCCAGCCATAGATTTTACTTCGAAATATTGAGTGTACCAAAACGTATTGTGTTAGTTGAAATTATCGGGAGGACCGTATTATCGAAGGTTTGAATTATCCAGAGCCAACTGTAAAGGTATTGCAATCCCAAGTGACAAGGTTTGCACCGTGAATTACTTTCCATGCCAGTTCGTGTGACAGACAATTTAATCTTATTAATGAAAAACAGATGGCAACCCTGCATTAGAGTTAGGGAAGACCTTTATTTCTTGGTTTAAACTTAAAAATTATTCATATAGCTTATAATTTTTGCCGGAGAATATAAATTTTTTAACCGGTTAACTGTGGCGCCCTACTATGTGTGTCATTTAAATAGAACGATGACGAGCATATTCGTCAATCACAGAGTAAGCGTCGCTGTTAAAATATTGGATTAAAAAAATGGGTTTATTTTATAAAATTGCATATTTTTTTTACTAATACATATTTACTTGGCTAACATAAAAATATACCGTATACATATTCAGAGACGTCTTACGATTCTTTGAGGCCCTTATAGAAAAGTAGGCCCAACCTGAGATCTTTAAAAGTAAACAGAATGTAATATCTTTCTTTTTATCACTTTTTTTAACTACTACTCAACGCTATACTTCGCGTCAACCGCCAATAGAATTACTCTCTTTATGCAATCAACTAAACACAGTTCTTCGTTCGCAAAATTCGGAATATTCCTTATTTCGTACTCGTTGAAGATATTTAATTATCATTGTAGATCTATAACAAATGAAAAATTGATGTTCCTCTGACAGAAACGAAACAGCGTAAAAAAAGCAGTTTCTCTTTGTATAACTAGAATGTCGGGCAGCACTTTTCTCATGTACGTGACCATGGGGTGGGCGGTAAAAGAGGGATCAGTTGTCATATAGTCTTGCAGCTGGTTGTAAACTGGACCCTCCAAGAACAAATATAGAAGGCGAAAGAGAGGGGGGTGGGAGGGTTTCCTGTCTTGAGCTCTGATTGCACTTAGAATTCCTCTTTGTAGAAGAGGCTTGTATGATTCTGTGACGTCATTTTCTTTCATCATGACAGCTGTCGGAACATAATCATCATAAAATGGGATAAAGTAAATGCAAATTTGAAAAAATAATAGCATGGTAAAAAAGTTTATTTCAAAATTAAGAAAAAAAGGCAGATAATTTATCTTTTATGAAGGAACTATTTACCTTCGATCATTAAGACCACTACTCATGAGTATTTGGCCTTTCCTTTAGAAACGCCCATTCCCCCCTCCCAGAAGAGGGCGCTTTCATCGTTTTAGTATTAAGATTTCTGTCTACGGGACCCTTAAAAATTCTCCCAAGAAGCTATCTCTTGATTCAGCAGACCACGCGCTGTGCGTCGGTCTAACACCAAAGAAACTCAATTTCCTTAACACCAAATTCAGTCAAGGGCGGCCCCCCCCCCCCCGCGTTCCTAAAACAAGGGAATCTCTCTTCCCTGGCCGTTACGTTCGAGGGTCAATCATCTTCTACCCTCACAAAAAAATAGTAACTCGCCTCCCTAAGTGCGGGAGTTGCACCAAACACCCCGTAATCTACCGCCAACAGTAGCCAAACACTACACAGTATATAGCATATATTTTGCCAAATACTCGTACAAATGGTAATTTAAAACAAATGTGTACGCGACTCGCAATTAGTGGCGTAACTGAGAACATTTGGGCCGCCCCTGCAAGGTCAGGTTTTAGGTCCCTCATGTTGTATTTTACAAAGGGATGACTTGATGGCAGTCAGGCTTTGGGCCCTCTAGAACCCCTCGATGCGAGGGTTGCGGAGATGTACGTTACGCCACTGCTCCCAATCCCAAAAACCTAGGCACAAACCGGCTCGACCGCTGGTCGCATTTCGACTAAATGAATTAAAGATTGTTTATGGTATTAGGCTTAGGCCTAGACATGGAGAACGGTCATCACACAATAATATAGTCTTACCATTTTTGCCAGTTGACCATGCAGTTCGAAATTCCCTGTTTTTCGTAGAATACGTACGGGTATAACATTTAACCATTAAGATTATCCGGATCATGATCTTGTTCAGACGGAGTCGAGAACGAATAGGAGGCCCCCACCGAAGGTGAAGGCCTGACCCCATGCCTTAAGACGTCTCTGTATATATTGGAGTTTTTATGGATATCTCTGAATTTTAGTTACCGTCAAAATTTCTGGATTGAGAGACATGAATATGTACTGATATAATTCTTTACTGACAAAATATTATCTGTCTTGACACTAAAGAAGTTCTGGAGGATTGATCTCTGTCCTTTTACCAGAAAATATCCTGGCTTTTCCCCCTCCAATAAAATAATTGTTCCTTAGGCGGGTGGCATTTACTATTTGGACCATTACCTTTATGTCAGCACATAATTCTAACCTCAAACAATTGGTATCTACATTTCTTGATCGCTAGGTAACTTCGGGCCAGCAGCTACCAATGAACTCGGAACCTGTTTGGCGTCCTGTATGTGTACAATGGCTGACCATACGTGAAGGAACCCTATAATAAATCAACTTTCCGACTTTTGTCTTTACCACTTTTAGGATAGCATCCAGAAAACATTATAATCGACATAACATAAAGAAATTCGTTATGCGAACTTATACAGAGATGCATGAATTCATCTTAAATTTTTCATATTTATTTATTTGTCTTACAGCCAGATGGGTGGCGTGGTTGGTTTCTCACTGACCTGCACTCATGGTTGTGAGTTCAACTCCGGTCGAAGTCCGTGGATTTTCATGATGCAGAAAATTGACAGTGGTCATGTTGTATTGATTATACGGCAGGGAAAAAAAATTCCTTGAGTGCCTGTTTGGCTTGGGTGCTCTCGGCAAAATTAAAAAATCCTAAGTATGGTTTCACATCGCCAGAGCTTAGGTGCCTCCCTCTGGGGAGGAAACTGGGCATCAAAATTACTTTCAGTGATTGGTAAGGTCTAAATCATGCTTGTGTAAAGTGCGACCCAAAAGCTTTTAAAATGCGGCCCAAACGCAAATTATGAAAATATTTCAATTTACACATTCTTATTAAAAAATAAATGCATGAACAAAATATGCTGCATTAATTTTCGATTTAATTGAAGAGTTTGAAAGAATATTTTTAAAAAAACGAAGAGTATTTCATTATATTTTCTTCCCCTTTTTCTCTAGAAATAAATTACCTTCAAATGGAATGCATTGAACTGCAAAGTGACATTCAATTGAAAGAAAAATTTGGGAATGTTTCTATACTGGAGTTTTATGAAGGATTACCTATACGCCGCGATAAATATCCTCATTTTCACACTCGTGCTTTATTAATGCCTTCAGAGCTTTCGGCAGTACTCCATATCTGTGAAAAATTATTTTCCAAGGATGAAGCATACAAAAAACAAAAATAGGATAAAGATCATTGACAAACACCTTGAAAGTGCATTAAGAATTGCAACTTCTTCTATTGAACCCGATATCTACTTTCTTGTTCAACACAAACGCCACTTCATTCATCTCATTCACTTGATTTTTTTTCCCCCATCTGTATGAAACCCAAACTAAGTGAAACGAAACTTCAAATTTAAAATAAATGTTACCTTTTCATGTCTAATTCAAATTTAAGAAAATTATAATTAAAATAAGGTAATTTATTTTGATAGAACTACATATAAAGTTAATTTTTATTCCGATTTCTTAAAAAATAATATTGTATTTGCGGCCCAGGAAAAAAATATTCTTGCAATGAGGCCCACAAGCGGTCACAGTTTAGACACCCATGATCTAAATCAGTGATTCCCAAAGTAGTCTATGACGACATGCAAGGGGTCCATGAGGTGTAAATGGGGGGTCTATGATAGTGGCTCTTATGATATAAACTAGATCGTGACTTTAAATTTAAAAGAAAATTTAATCATGTAGAAACTAAAATTTACCTATTTAACAGATATATTTACTAAATTTAATAGGGTTAATTTCCACTTACAAGGTGACAGCATAAATTTTATTAAAACAAGAACCATTTCTTTCCGGAATTAAGCTAAAGAAGTATAATACCGGAGGTCCCGAATTTTCTTAGAATGTCACAATCTGTCGGGGCGTTTTAACCTACGTTCAACATTTAAATGCCTTTAATTCAGATTTTGAAATCAGGTTTGAGAATGCTTTGACTATTGTAATGCCACAGTAGGCAATGAATTCATAGGGTCGAATTGAAAACAAATGCCCCATTACAATAGGAACTGATCGTCATAAGCACTAACGAAGATCTTAAAGTTTGGAAACTGATATCAGCAATTTTGGCTTTGAAAAGGCAAACCGAATTATGAAATATCGTGAGAACGTTTTTAATCGTTTTTCCTACTGAAAAGCAACGTGGCTGCCAATCTCGAAAACAAAAAAAGAAAAACTTAACATTACTAACAGAAGAGGTTTAAGGTCAAAACTGACAATATCAAAACCAAATGTTGAAAATTTGTTATTGTAGTACCAGACTCGGTCCCTCCCTTTAAAATCGTTCATTTATTTATTTATTTAACATTTATTTTATATATTAATTAACTTTTAATTTATTTAATATGCGCTTTTTAAATTTTAATCACTATACTTCATTACAGTTAGAAATTTAATTCATTTAAAATAGTAGCTGTCAAAAAGACATTTAAGTTGATAAATTTGCAAAAATTCAATAATAATTAAGCAGGGGGTCTACCCCAAATCGAGAAAACATGGCAAGGGGTCTATGACACAAAAAAGTTTGGGAACCTCTAGTCTAAATGGTGCCACACTAAAAAAAGATACCAGCTTCCAGGGAATGTACTAGGTCTGCAAAGGTTAAATACCAATGCGAAGCCCCATTAGAGAAGATTTATTTGTCTTATTCCGCCCAGGGGCCTTAAAATATTCTAAATATCTTAAATTTGAGAATGTTTTATTTTTTCTCAAAAATTATAATTTAAATAGTCAGTGTGGTCACTACCTTTTACGCATGACTAGTACATTCGTTAAAAAGTTTCTGTTTTAATATATAACTTGTATCAAGATAATTGAAAGCAATATACATCACATAAATATGGAAAATTTATGATTTTATTTTCTCGAATTTAACTACATTGCTTTAAAAATTAGTACTTAAGAAAAACCCTTGTTCTGTCACTTTAGAAGGCCCGTGTACATCAAGATTAATGAAGTTAATATATACACTCATGGACAAAAAAAAATTAGCGCACCAAGAAGGAGTCGTCAAAATAAAACGAAATTTTACATAGGTAATGACTACTCTGATATAAGTAAATGATTAGAAAATCAAAGAAAAAGGAACATTTATTTCAGAGAAAAAGGCAAGAGAATGGAGGATTTAATACCCTGTTGAACGCCCTGTAGCTCGAATGCGCGATGCGATCGGGCAATGAGGCATACAAGTTCTGTATGATGTCTTGAGACATTTCGTTCCATATTTGCTGTAACCTTGCCTCTAGTTCGTTCAAACTTGTGGGATGCCCAACTCGCCGTCCCAAATGATCCTAAATATGCTCGAATGGAGACAAATCTGGGCATTGGGCAGGCCTAGGAAGGGTAGTAACAGTGCGGAAATAGTCTTGTGGCATCCTTGCCGTGTGAGACCGAACATCGTCTTGTTGAAAAAATGGCTCCTGGGAGCCGTTGCAACACATGTGGTTGCAGGATGTCATGGACATAACCGCTGGGCTGTCATGGTACCACGGATCAATATTAGGGGTGACCGTGTATTGTAGGCAATGGCAACCCATACCATCACATCAGCTGTGGGAGCGGTGTGTCGCTGTAAAACAAAAGCAGGATTGAGGCGTTCACCGCGGGGTCTCCACACACGAAAACGATTGTCATCACTGCTGAGATTGAATTTGGATTCGTCGCTAGAGACGACCTGGTTCCATTCTGCTGCAGTTCAGTTTCTCTGTGCGCGGCACCACTCCAAACGGAGGCGTCGATGGGTGGGCGTCAAGGGCAACACACGTAATGGGCGCCGCGATCCCAAATGTCCTTCAACCACGCGCCTTAGAAGGGTTCGAGAAGACACAAGGGCCCCTAATGAAGGTGCTACATGTGCCTGGATGACGGCCGATGAAGCAGTTGGCTGTACGGGTGCATTTCTTACAATGTGGCGGTCTTCTCGTCGACTGGTATGTCGAGGGCGTCCTGAGCCTGGTCTTCGTGTAAATGACATCTCTCGGATCCACTGGTCCCAACATCTCCTCACAACATAATCAGAGCGGCCTAATTGACGAGCTACTCATCTAGCTGATCATCCAGCGGGGAAGAATCATGCCGATGATTCTCCCCTTCTCAAACTGCGACAACTGCTCCTATTGTTTTCGAAAACGGCTTAATGGCATGTCTACCTCAGCACACTTCAAACAAGCTTTGGTTACCTGTTTTATACTCCACAGAGAACGACGTTAAACGCCCTCTACCGGCTATACGTAATGCCCAATCACGCTGCATTTCTTATCATTTGCATATCCCCCGACATGTACCTTCATGCCAAGTTTCGTTACAATCCCGCAATTATTTCTTGGTGCGCTAGTTTTTTTGTTCATGAGTGTATATGCACAGATCTTGACTGTACCCCCGTTAGATGGCCTTCAATCATTTTGAAGAACTTCCTGTTTTGAAGGTAGTGTCAATGTCCTAACTGAGATGAATTGGTACACTCTGAGAACGTAAGGGACAGCACATGTGGTTATGGTCATCTATAAGATTTCAAGACTCCTCTCCCAGCTGAGAAACAGGAAAAGCTCCTGGAATTCTTGACAGATAGCCTTGAGAAAACCCAGGGGGTTTCGGAATACAATGAGGCCCAGATGTTTCATGCCGAGTAAATAAAATTCTAAAAAGAAAGTGTCAGCTAGCCATTGTACTTGTTCCAAAGTAGGCGTGGCTCATGACTACAAAGAGCTAAACACATTTCAGTATTTTCACTGCATCTTTCCTTAAAAAGGATATATCCGGCTTGGTTCTTGATACAAATGGTACCTGCTGATATCTACGTGTATTTTTCTCACATTGGGCAAAAAGTTTAAACATTTGCTTCAGAATTTGATTTTATACATAAAAGAGGTTAGCGATTTTTTTTCAAAAAAATTTAATAGTTAAAAGGGTGTTCAAGTTATGGTATTCTTCATTCATATATGAGTTCGAGTATATTAGTTCATCACAATTAGGAAATTTAAAAAAAAAACCTTAACGAACGTTTTTGTTTGAAATTAAAAGATAACTTATATAAGAATAATAGTATGAAGGTCTTTTACATATACATAAAAAATAATTAACAACTTAAACCATCTGTCGAGGGATTTTATTAACCGTATTTATTTTCCTATCTGAACTTTTGATTCTAAGCCACACCCTAAATTTTCAGCACATTGTTGTGAAAAAAGCTAGTAAGAGATGAATAATCAATTTATTTTACGTATTAAAAGCTTTGTGAACCTATAATTGTTCTAATCATCAGTACCACGTTCAAACCCCTCACCCCATCCAACGAATGTTACCGCCTTCGATTCTAAGCCTCACCCGATTTTCAGTAGCATTAGAAAAGAGCGTAGTTTAAATTCGAATAAATACGATAATTCCTGATGGTTTTGAGCCCTCGAAGACATACCGGGACAGTTAATTTCTCTTTTACCCGTCTAACAAGAAATATACTTTTAACCACAACTTTAACTCTACAAAAACTGCCACATCAGCACATTTCAAAATAAGATGATACAATATTGCATCATCCTGTTTTGACAAATCACTGTATTTATTATTCGAAATCATAATTCTCAAAGCTTTCGGAAGAGGAAGCTAAAAAAGCTGAGATCTCCAGAACGAAAAAAAAAGAACGCTTTTGTGTGTTCTTTGTGTTTGCGTTATTCATGTTGTCCCTTAATGTATGTCAATAAAATGTCATACCACATTAAAACACCAAAATGTTCCCTCATCTTTTCAACGACATCAACAAAATAAAGATTATCCGAGTAATAATTCAAGTGAAATCGTCACATATATGCACACATATTTATATATACAAGCCAGTAGGGTGCACACAAGAATTTTTCAAGGTGGGAGTGGATCGAAAGTTCATCATTCTCGTACTTTATCGTACCTAATACACCGCCAAACATAATCCTTTGATTTTGTCGATTGTCGGGAACAGAAAACAGTAAAAAAATAAATTAGTGAATAAGTAATTGGGATTAATAATTAAAATAAATTATTAATAAATACTTAATGTGTACTATATATATATGTGGGGGGGGGACGGCGTCTAGGGGAAGGTTCGATTTTAATATTAAAATAAGCACGCAGAGTTAAAATAATTTAACTTATTAATAACACAACTAAAACATTTACTATTTACAAGGGGTTTTAAATTATTCGAGATAGCACCATACTAATTCCGAAAACACGTACTCTTTCTCAAAACAACGGAGAGAGCGATTTCCTCTGACCTGCCTTCGTTTAAGCTTTGGTGCAACTCTCAGTTTTTCCTTTCTGCCCCCTTTATAAATACATGACCTCATCGTATCGCGCAGCTAAAACTCACGTGGTTTCGATTAGTGGTGCCATCTCTTACAATAAAAATCAAAAGAAGTAAAAGAAAGCTTGCACTCCTTTCCTACATATATATAATCAAAATTTCTCTATAAGAGAGAGATGAATAAATATTATTAAAACTGAAAAGAGTTGAAATTGCAAGATAACCAGCAAACAGAATTTAAAAGGAGATATGAAAAATTAAAATAACAGAGTTAAATATAAAAGAATGGATGCTACAGTATTATCAACATTGCTGACTTAGGACAGCTTATATACAAAACAAATTTCTCAACATAAAAGTGGGGTTGAACATGTATTTTGGTCAGCCAACCTTCCCCCTTTCTGTTAATAATACTGAGCAAAAACCTATTGAAAATAAAGGATAGGAAATCTAAATCTAATATGAGAAAATGGTAACTTACCTAAAAATTGCATACAGAAATGCAGAGCCCGCGCTAAATCTGAGTACAATAAACAAGTTATTGCCAGATTCTGGACCCAAATTCAAAGCAAAGTAATGGCTTAAAAGTAGCACTTAGCAAAAGTATGAAAAGAATAGAAATAATAAAATAAGAATTGTAAACATACTACCATTATTTTAAGGACTCCAAGATTATATGATTTAAAAATTATAATAAATTTTAAAAAAGTAATTTTTTCCAAAATTAGAAATTGGAGGTATCTAAAACTATCTAGAAAGAATAATAAATTTATTATAATATATAAACCTGTTAAAACTATGGAAATTTAATCCTTACTATTTAGAATTTCTTTATTCAAATATCTATTAATAAAATTAATTGGGTATTTTTGAATTAAACAGTATTTAGTAGAATGTTTGTAGTTTTTTATTTTTTCTGTGATTTATTTGAAACTAGAAATTTATTGCTTTGTGTGTAATTTATAACAATATTTCTGAATATAGATACATACACATTACTCTCCCAATGCGGTACTTTTATAATATATATATATATATCATAGTGGTCTATATAAAAACTGTATTCCACGGAACATATGAGCTCCACGAGTCACATAAAAAAATTAAAAAGAAAATTATAAATATATATGCACAAAATGGATCCTTGTTCTCTATGAAGTGCGTAATACCACAAGTTTCTAAAGCTCATTCCAGTCCTTAAAACTGAAAATTTTACTAATACATAATAACTTTATTTTATAATACTTCAGCTTTCATTGTAATTAATATAAAAGAATATTAAAGCGTTTTTTTATATGTACTACCTACTAGTGTTTGTTTATTCTATTGTTTATTATCTCGGGTTCAGCGAAATAACTTTATACTCGTCAGTACAATGTTTTGCTAAAATAAACAGTTCTTAAATGAAAAATGCACCTTTTTCCATTTGTAAGAAAAACACCGATAATAGAGAGGGAACAACTTATTAATATATATGAACATATTCGAAGATAAAATCTAAATTTATATATAAGCAAGAACAGTTTCTACAGTTTGGGCTGCTGCAAAATACACAGGATTTCCCACTCAGCTATAAATACTTTGCTGCCATTCAGAACAATTTATTTACATGAAAAATATTTCTCTACATGAATGGTTATAAAAACATGTGAAGAAAAAAATTTAACTTAGAATAGGAAATGCAAATACAGATATCTTCAATGTATTAGATTTCAGCAATTTGTGTAACAGGAAAAAAAATTCAAGCTCATCTCCCAGTTACTAAGTATGATACTAATGTGTTATTCACATGTGTGTGTGTGAGTAAATTATAGAACATTTTTAATGAAATAACAGCATCTGTAACATGTTGGTCTATTTTAAATTTAGTTTTAAAATATATTCTTCAAGGGTATTCTGTAAGGCGTTTACCCCAGAAACACCTTACAGTTTTAAAAGTTCCGCGAATTAATAAAATTTGAAGAAACTGGTCTAGATGGATTGAGAATTTTCAATGTCCATCTTTACTCTGAAAGAGGGAGACAAAACAATCTACAAAAAAGGACAAAGTAGTGTTGGAGAGGGACAGTCGAAACGGATCCTAGAAAAAGGGGTAACACTCAACTAATTGAAGGGTAAATGGGGAGGGAGGTAGAGCAACTCGAAAGTATTTTTTGTCCTATGAGAGTAGCGAGAAGGAAACAGGTGATTATATAGTGACCATAGTCAAAATCACGCGGCCTTGCCGTAGTTCCCCCTTTTTCGAATGGAATGTCGTTTGGTGCAAGAATAGTTTTCAAAGCCTTTTCCTGTACTTTGAAGTTCGAAATTTCGATTCGTATTTTCTAGTCTTTAAGTTGATTATTCTAGTCTTTATATGCATTTATACTTTTAAAGCAGTTATAAAAAAACTTCTTTCAGTTACTTTGGCTTAGCATTAGAAAGTAAGCCAATTGGTCTGTTAAAAAAAAAGTAACAATTCCCCCCGAAATAATTTTGTATCTCTTTGCTATCCAAAGCAGCAGCGATTTCATTGCATGGACAATAGCTGGAAAAGGAAAAAAAAAATTACTAAAAATTAAAAGAGATAATTATTGTTTTTCGATCTTGTAAGACTAAAGAATTTAAGTGAAGTGTTCGAAATGATTGAAAGTTTGATTGCCACTAACTGGACAACAGTAGAGAATAGGCTATCGGAAGACGATGATGCACATCGGGAAGTTAGTTCTATAAATTATGCAGAAAGTTTTGCAAAGGCGGCTTGTGAGCACTGCAGAGAATTGATTTTCCCGAATGTTAACTCGTCGAGCGACGTCGAAAAACAAGTTGATTCTTGTAGACGTGACCATCCCTCGAGCATTCGGGAGACAATACAAACAGTGTCGGTTGAGACACGTAAGAATGTTCAAGCTATCTTCCTCTTGGCATTTATAAAGCTAGCTGAAGAATGTCAAGTATTGCTAGAAAGCCGATTCGAGTTCCTTTCTGAGCTTAGCTCGGAAAAAAGCGAAAAGCCCCCTCTGGAAATCATTTTCACGGACAGCATTTTTTTCGACAAGATTGGAATGATGTTGGAACAAATATCGGAGACGGGACGCACAACGCATGAATTAATAAAATCGCTTCTTGTTTCTGTACGCGAGGATTGCTCAAACATTCCAGAGCTACTAAGCCGAGTGCCGGTTTTTGAGAATGCTGTTATAGAAAACCTTTTTCTTCAGTCAATTATCAGGCTATCTTTAACTTGCAGAGAGTTATTGAGGAATCCAGATCTATTTAGGCAGCTTCCAGAGGATGCGAAAAAACACGTTCTCATGCATGAGGGCATTCGAAGGAATGCCGAAGTGGAGCAAGCTGATAGTCGACCAGAGTTTTTGTCATTTCGGGAGAAATCTATTTTCAGAAAGCTCTACCACTTCGTTGCTAACCTTTTTGCTGGTGATCAATCGAAAATTTCGTGTTTAGCCAATCTTCCGTCAGGCAAGATACATTCTCAAACTTACAATGGTGGTTTTTCAAGAAACCAGCTTAACTCTTCGAGAAAGGATCAAGATGTGGGGAACAAATTCCCTTTAGATGCTGTACCAATCCAGAATCTTCAACATTGTTTCAGAGGTGTCGTAAGAAATGGGGAAGAAATTACGAGCAATCATAGGAAACTCTCCAGGGATATTCCAATAGAATATTCTTCAGAAGGCTCTTCAAGCGAGATGCACCTGATGGACGCTGCAGAAATGAAACAGAACGTTGAAACTATCCAGGGCAATCGGAGAGAGTTTGGTTCTCGGGATCTTACTTTAAAAGGCACATTCTTATTAATAGTTTATATTTCAATAGTAATTTCTACGGAATGTTGGATTAAATATAGATATCCCTCCCACACTTCGGTGAAAGTAACTTGGTCAGAAGAAAGTTTAGCAATTGCTTTGTCTGGTTATTTTAATTCATTAAATTCAGAATGCCTGCGTGAACGGATACATTCTAACTCGAGTTTATCTTTCGACTACGTTGACAAAATCAAAGAGCCTCATCCATTGAAAGCTACTAAAGTATTTCGAAAGGCCGTGAAAAATGCTGAGGAGGAGCAAAACAGTGAAAAACAAAGCAACAGTGACAAATTAAACTGTTGTGAAACCACAAAATGAATGACTGCAATCTCTTTTATATAAATGTAAGTATATAATTTTTTGTAGCACTAAATATTTTTCTAAAGATTTGTTAAAGGGTTATCCATATGAATTTGAAATCAGGGACGTCTTAAGACTCTTCGAGGCCCTGGGCCCAGAAAAAATTTGAGGCCCTGGGCCCCTATGCAAAAGTGGGCCCTACCTGAAATCTTTAAAAGTAGATAGTAGATTGCATGCATTGTTACTCGTTCAAACAATTACTTGAAACAAATAAATTTGCACGACTCACAATCTCAAAAACCTTGGCACAAACCGGCTCGACCGATAGCCGCATTTCGACTAAATGAATGATTATTTATGGTACTAAGCCTAGGTCTAGACATGGACAACGGTCATCACATAATAATACAGTCTTCACACTTTTGCCAATTGACATGCAGTTTGAAATTCCCTGTTTTTCGGAGAATATATACGGGAATAATATTTGACCATTAAATTTATCCGGATCTTAATCTTATTAAAACAGAGTTGAGAACGAAACGAGGCCCCCACGGAAGGCGAGGTCCGGGCCCATGCCTTAAGACGTCTCTGGGCCCGGAGCCTCGCCCTCGGTGGGGGGCCTCGTTTTGTTCTCAACTCTTGTCTCAATAATATCATGATTCGGATAATTTTAATGATGTCAAATTTTATTCCCGTGCATATTCTCCGAAAAACAGCGAATTTCAAACTGTATGGTCAATTGAAAAGTGTTAAGATTGTATTATTATGACCGTTGTCCATGTCTAGGCTCAGGCCTAATACCGTAAGCAATCATTTAACTCATTTAGTCGAAATAAGGCCATCGGTCAAGCCGGTTTGTGCTTGGGTTTTTGAGCTTTTGAGTCGCGCACATTTATTTGTTCGAAATTACCACTTGAGCGAGTATTTGGCAATATATGCTATATACCATAGGTTCTCAAGCTTTTTTGTTTCGTAGACCCCTTACCATGTTTTTCGGTTTTGTGTAGACCCCTACTTACCTAATATTAAATTTTTGCAAATTTATCAACTTAAATGTTTTTTGACAACTGCTATAGCACTACTTACTTTAAATGTTTTATGTTTCTAACAGGAGTTAATTAGTGTGGTTAAAACTTAAGAAACACATGTGAATCAGTTAATTAAATTTTAATTTAATATATAAAATAATTGATACATAAAATAACTGAGCAACAAACAAATGTTTTTAAGGGGTGGGAGGAATCTGGTGCTTTACAATAACACATTTTTAACATTTGGCATCAATCTCCTCGGTAGTAGGATCCAATCTTTCTTTTTCTTTTGGAGATTGGCAACCATGCTGAAACTCCTCCTCTCTAGGAAAAGCAATTAAAAACTTTAAGATGTTCCATATTTCGAAAAAATAACAGGTATATATTTTTAAAGCCAAAATTGCTGACATTCGTTTTTAAACTTTAAGAACTTCGTTAGGGTTATTAAAATAAGTTCCTTTTGTAATCAGACTTTTTTTTTTTTTTTTGCTTTTTTTAATGTGACAACATGAATTCATTACTGCCTGTGATATTACCATGGCCAAAACACTCTCAAACCTAGTTTCAAAACCTGAGTAAAAGGCATTTAAATGTTGAACATAGGTTAAAACGTCATTTTTCTGGCAGATTGTGACAAATTGAGAAACTGTTAAAATTCACGACGTCTAGTTTTATACTCCTTCAGCTTGATTCTGGCTAGAAACACTGAAATGTGATGGACCTTTTTTTAATAAAATGTATGCTGTCGCCTTGTAATTGCAAATTAGTAAATAGGTAAATTTAGTAAATAAATTTAGTAAATTTGTAAATAAAGCTGTTAAATAGGTAAATGTGGTTTACAATTTACTAGATTTTCTATTAAATTTAAAGTCACAATCTGGTTTAGGCTATCATAGACATTTGCCCTTCATGGACCCCCCAAATTGTTTTTTCACTGCCGTGGACCCCTTGCAGGTCGCCAAAGTGGTCTATATAGACCCCTTTGGGAATCACTGTTATATACTGTCTACTTTCAAATATCTCAGGTATGACCTAATTTTGCGTAGGGCCCGGGGCCACAAAAATCTTAAGATTTCTCTAGGCCCAGGGCCTCAAAGAGTCTTAAGACGTCCCTGTTTGAAATGTATTGAAATGATCGAGGGGGAATTAAAACACTCACCCAATAAAAAGATTAAATCCCTTTCCTGTTTTTTAAAAGTAATAAAAGCTCTATTAGATGTTAAATCTGTTATATTTGCTATACAAATTATTAAGTTTGGAATACTTTTTACTATTTTAGTATCTTACGTTAACCTTTTACCAGGTCATGGTACAAATACTTACCACCCAATTCATCAATCAATCTCTTTATTAGTCCTCCTTAAAATGGTCTTAAAAATCAAGAACGTTTTATCTAATTGATTAATTCCTTTTCTTAAATCAATTTCGTTCACCCAAAACATTTTAATGTACTATCGCTAGAAAAAATAGCTCTGTAAAGGGTTGACGTAACTTATGACTTGAAAACAATTGCCTTATAAGAGGTTAAGGAAATTTTTTTTATGGGTTGTTTATTTTAACTGTGTTTACATCAAAATGCTTCGTTTTTTTGCATTCGAAATTCTTCTTTTGAGGGGAGGGGGGTTAAATGTTATAAATTTTTTAATTTCAGCATTCGAAGAATGCAAAGAAACACGCGTAGTTTTTCAATGATTTCGATAGTTTTTTTTTTAATTGAAAAATAAAAAGGTATTAGTTTTTTTAAATATATAAGGTTTTAAATCTGAATTCTTATTCTCTCTATTACTGAAGCAGCTCAAATTGTACGTGTCAGGTTCCTTGTTTTATGAAAAATAAGCTGAAATACCCGATATTGCATGGGAGTTGGAAGGTAATTTAAAAAAATAAAAAACCTTCTAACTCCCACGCAATACCGGAACACAATTTTGTGTTCTATGATTAAAATACAAATCCCAGGCGTTGAAAATTTTTATAAAATCGCAGTCCACTTGCTAAAAAATAAATCAATGAAACGTTGGAAAAAGAAATGAGCAACTTTCTTTTATTAATTATAATTAAATATTTTAATATTTTGATAATAAATACTTAAACTCAACTGTTGTTCAAAATTAAATATTTTTCGACAAAAATTTTTTTCTAGTTGCATAGTGTAAACTCTAACTTTTTTCCTCTTCTTTTATTCTCGAGTGAACCTTCCACTCCCCGTCAGAGGGGTTTCTTCCTTCGTTCTATTTTTAGACCGAAAGAGCTGGGGGGGGGGGGGATTCCTGGTATTTCAAAGGAAAGCGATTATGTAATTTACGAATTTATAGATTATTTTTTAACCTGAATATATTTAAGCTTCCAAATTTCCTGCATCCATAACAAACAACTGTCATTCTTAAGCAAAACATGTTAGGAAGAAATGGCTCAAAGCTCCGGAAAAAGATTAGTTGACGAAAAAAGCGGACTAAAAAAAAAATTCGCAATTTTTAAATAAGTTTTCCAATCTTCGGTCAAAACCTGGATAATAAGATTTGACACGCGGGGGGGGGGAGTTTCATTCCATTATTTTCAGAAATTGAGAAGAGTGTTATTGAAAGTTTTAAGTCGAATTTTTTGAGGGATTTTTGAAAAATTGTTAAAAAAGAAAGTCTTGGGAATCTGGGAGGGGGGTTCCAAAAGAGCAAAGCGCGCACTTTTCCGGGACTTAAGCTCGATTGATCTCGACGATGAGAAAGACGTGCTTACTCTCGAATTTTAATAGTGGAGATATTTAATCAGGAAGAAAAGGAAGACGTGAAATATATACAATAAAATTATTTAGAATTTTAGGACAGTTTTGAGACTGCCACATTTATTTCACGATCTATTTTGCAATTATTTGGCTTTCTTGGCGTATTTTTGGGTCAAACGATTTTTTTTTTTTTTCCATTTAAAGTTGTTGCTTAAAGCAGTAGAGTTGATGAAAATTATTTGCTGTTGCCACCGGTACATATATATATATATAACATGCATCAAGTGTTCTGATGGTAAAATATTTCCATCATTTTTTTTGAAAATTGTTTTGTTCAATGTCTTTTTTTTTTAATTACCTGCTTTGTTTTTTGCAGGTTTGTTCGAAGCATCCGTTCTTTAAGATTGTGTAAAGTGTGTTGTTAATTGTAATTATGTAAGTTGATAACTGTATTTATGGCCTTTTGCTAAAAACAAACATTTATAAAATAAATAGCAAACTTTATTTTTTAAAAAAAATGTCTCAAATATGAGTGAATGGTTAGAACTTTCCATTAATGAACTACGGCAGAGTTCCCCAACCCCGGGATCCATAAAAGATTGGAGAAAATCCGCAAGAAAAAAAAAAGAAACTAGCATTACAGTAGTCGCATATGATGTGTAACATCTGAAATTTTATCGGGGTGACTTAGTGACTTTAATCCTGAAAAAAATGAATCGGGTATGAGTGAAAATAATTTTCTATTAAATAATTATATTTTTAATGAAAATTTTATTTAATTAACACAAGGAGTAATGCAATTTTTTATCAGAAATATTTATTCTTATACAATTTGGGAAAGAGCGGAGACAATAGATTTATGAAGACTAAAATATGACACATACTTGTGATTTCAAAGTATTTTAAACATCGTTGAAAAACAGCGTCAATAACAGTACCACTGTTAGTTGTCGAAACATTTCGATTTGTGTTCATGTCGAGCTTGAGTTCATCTTTCAGAAAAGGTATGAGCGGCTCAGCTTCTGGCAAACTGAAGTTAACGTTAAAATCACCACCCAAAATCATGGGAAGCGAGTGATATTTTTTTTTTTTTTTTAAAGAGCAGAACCACCTTCGGTATACGGTAAAAGTACAAAATGCAGGAAATTTTTAATACCCGTTTACTCAATTAGTTTTTTTTAAATCGAGAAATCTTTGTTAATCGCAATTAAAAATATTATATTGACAGCGACAGGAATTAACCTCAAAGTATGAAAATGATACACATTTAAATATTTATTGAAGTCGTATTTCTTTAAGAGTGATAAGCTTTGCCAGACGCTTAACAGGAAATATAATTATAAAAATATAGTTTACATATATATAAATATATCCTCAGATTTCACACACAACGAGCCCTGAGACTTTGACATTTGAGCGTAAGAATCGCAAGTTTATTCTGGATGAAGTTTAATAAGACTTGCTGGTATGTGCGGAAGGCTGGCAGCTTAATTGCTACTAGAGTTGGACCCCGAGACGAGAGTAGCGAAGAGACACCACCAAGCGCGCTGATTGGTCAAATCAAACAGCGCGCGCTTTCCCGATTTCCTGTTCCGCATTTCCGTCCCTTTTCACGAAATCACTCCAACAAATATCCAGCAACCGAGAATAAAGATGTTACACATCAAAAATTTTATTTCAGGGGTGTGGAATTATGAGCTAAGCTTTTTTCCCTCCGGGCCAATACATATGATAGGTATTTCATGCGGGCCGCACCAGAAGAATAATGGAAAAAGACACTCTATAAGAGACAAAAGCTACATTGGAGAAAGCAAAATTGCTCAAAATATTCAAACTCATTTGTGGGTTTTATTTTAACACTAAACTTACCTTTCTATCAAACGCACACACAAAAAGTTACTCCAAACAAATTTCGATTTCCTCTCATCTATGACCAAGCTTACATTCTACTATAAAAAAAAGGAAACTGATTGCAAAATTGACAGACGATTGATAGAATTTTCCGCTAAATTTTTAGTTCATTGTTCTCTAATAATTGAATTTTTTTTCTGCGCAATGGGTCATGAGAATGGGCCACTCAGAAAAGGCCACAGGTTGTGTATCACTCAGCTAAGGGTTCATACACCGTTTTACCGCTGTGAGCCACGGTGGCGCACACAAGGGGCAACGGGTGCGGACCCGTCATAGTCCTTGATTTTTTATTCGATTGATTATAAGGTAAAATCCTAACACGGCACACTGCTGTATTCGGTGACAAAAGTTTTTCGCCAAATGGCGCCAAGTAAAAAAACCGCATTTTTCAAAATGGCGTCAAAGACAAAAACAAGAGGGGAAAACGTGGTTTTCAAAGTGGCGTCAAGAGACGAAAAACATCGAAGACCAAGTGCCGCTGAAGAACCGCTGTGTTGAAGGGGCCGATGCCCGTTAAATCTGTCGGGGTTCAAACGTCCTCCCGCTGGTGTGGTGTGGAAGTTAAAATAGGAGGTGCCCGTTAGGGTGCCGTTGTGAAACTTTATAGTGCAACGTTAATGTAATTATCACTCATCAAAAATTATGGTAGCCAATTTGGCGAATTTATCATCACTTCTGTTGCCAAGGGATGCACAAAAATAGGATCAGATCTGAAAACTCGTCATTGGCGAACTTTCAGTTAAAATGAGTATTTCTGAATGAAGCACTCAAAATAATTATTTTAATATTCATTATCGAACAAGAACATACAAAAAATATATTTTTATCTGAAAAATTTTAACAACAAGTTTAATTTTTGTTTCAAGGTATCCGACTACTTGCGACAACTGTTTTTTTTATAAAAAAAAGTGGAAATATGGGTTTTTTGTTGTTGTTGTTTTTAGATTTTTTTAGTACATTTTAAGAAAAATATGCTAAAATTAAGACGATAAAAATAAATTATTTATAACTAAAATGGGTAAAAAATAACTTAAATGTGGCCCATTCTGTACCAAAAGTTTATGAACAAATTTTCAATTCTGATGTGTTGCTATGTTATACATTTTTGAAATAACCTTCAGGATAAGAAATATTTCAATTTTTACAAAAACTAGAGCACTTTATCTTAGTTATTATATGAAATGGCTTAAAAAAACAGTGATTATAGTCACATAAGGGTCTGTAAATTTTGTATTAAAACAGTAATTCATAAATCTGAAGGTTAAAACACTTCTACTATTATACAGAACGTACACAAAAAATTTCACTCAGTTTATTATTTTCAAAACATTTTTAGCAATCGCTGTCTCCGTTTGAGCATTTTCAAAAAAAAACAACAACACATTTCGAGTAAAACGCGTTTTAAAGTATGACATATATCTTGCTTTAAGTAATGGCATCTGCTTTTACTAAAACGCTTGTAGTTTTTGATCTAGTGAACGGAAAATAATAAACTTGGTATTTTTATAAAGCTAATAAGATGGCCTATAAAACAAAATCATAAAAAATGTCAATTTTTGACAAAATTCACAATTTTAGGGAAGTCGGATACCTTAATAGCCTGTTATCCAATTGACTTAATTTTTAAGTGGGGTATGTTACATGGCAGTTGATAGCTTTTAAATTTTAAGCAAAACAGTAAGATTTTCGAGCAAATAGTTGGAAGCATATTTTTAAAAATTTTCAGTTAATAAGGGACATTACTCTTGATTATTTTTAACAATAAAAATGTAACAAAATATTTTTTAAACATGGTCCGACCCCGATTTAACGAGTTCTTTTGGACCGAACATTCTATTCGTTAATTCAAGGTTATTCGTAGTATTGGGGTCCAAAAAAAATACTAATTTCTTAGCACTTACCTTTTAGAAATTTTATTGAAAACAACTACACAAAAAAATATCCATAGTTGAAAATTACAAATTTTTAATTCAGCAGCTAAAAATACTACAGTAGAACGTCGTTTATCCGAACGTTTATTACCCGGACCGTCAAATATCCGAACCAAAGTCCGGATACGTTTTCGAACAGCGCAATGCTCAACAGTTGTTTCGTGTGAGGCCAAAAGTGACGGGAAAACCCAAGGTGAGGAATATTTGGGGAATTACAGTTGTATGATTTGGTAAACACCTGCGCGGAATATTAGGTCAGTTTGTTTCCAAGTTAGGGGGTGTATACGTGCTCTTTTGTAGATGTAAAAATCCGTGTGGCATGCGATGCAGAAGACTGGGGATTTTAAATGCTTAAGGATGACGAGAGTGTGACTTCCATGCAAGAAGAATCCGACCCTGTCGACGATGAAACGGATGAAGACGATGACAACAACGAAAGTAGCAAGGGTCCATCAAATGCTGACGCGTTTGCTGCGTTAGGTACAGCTATGGAATGGTACAAACAGCATTCAGAGTGTTGTCCTACTCAGCTACTGCTGCTCAAGAGAATCAGAGACCTTGCAGCGAAAAAACGAAGGTGTACAATGGTACAGCGAAAAATAAGTGATTCTTTTCCACAATGAAAGTAAAATTGCGAAATTTTGAATCTATTTTGTTTTTTCTTCAAGCATGTTTCCCGTCATGATTTTCAATATTTATATAGTGTCCAATATCATATACTGCATGGATCGCATTCGGTTATCGGTTACCCGAACAATCGTGTATCCGAACGGTGTCCGATCGCAATTGATTCGGATAAACGACGTTCTACTGTATTAGCAAATTATTAGGCTCCAGTTTATTGGAAATTTTTAAATACTGACTCATAGATGTTTGTCAATCTTTTTGATTCCACACTCGAAAGATTTATTTTTCGATTTTATGCGGAGAAGAAAATACTACGTCCTTTACGTACTGTTGCTGCGCAGATTCCAAACAATGTAAACTATTAGAAAATGTAACAATTTTGATAGGAGTTTCATCATCAATTTTTGCATCTATTCATTGGCTTCGACAAATCAATCAAAATTTTCTGCAAAACCTTACGTACAGTAGCGCACACAAAAATTTTTCAAGGGGGGAGGGGCTCCATGGTCGAAGGTCGAGGGGCTCCATAGTCATAGCCCCAACTCGTATCATACCTGAAGACAACACCATTTGATTCTTCTGATTTTGTAAACAAAAAACAGTAGAAAACAGATTATTGAATTAATAATTATCATTAATTAATAAAAAAATTGTTAATTACAAGTAGTTAAAATTAAATTTTACATTATATATATATAGGATTATCATCAATGAAAAATGGATGACTTAAAAATACTCATAAATTTCAGTTAATAATTGTACAGACTTTAGATATCGTGATCAGTTTCTTTTAAACTGAACAACAAACACGGAAAAAATAAAGAGAACCGACAACCGAATGTGATCCATGCAGTATATGAAACCAGACACTATACGAATATTGAAAATTCTCACATGCATTAAACGTGCTCGAAGAAAAAGCAAGATAGGTACAAAATGTCGCAATTTTACCTTTCTTGGGCACACAACCCGGGGGGTCCCGGGACTGGACTCCGCCTATAACCACTTGCTATTTTTGATTGATTATAATCCTATTTATATAGTACGTAAAATTTAATTAAGTGTTTGTTATTAGTAATTAATTTCCTTAATTAATGCCAATTATTTATTCAATTAATTTTTTACTGTTTTTTGTTCCTGAAAATCGACAAAATCAAAATATGTTGAGCGGCGTATTGGAGCATGATGCACGAATGCTAAACTTTCGACTCCCCCTCCCCCTTGAAAAATTCCTGTGTGTGCCACTGACGCAGAGCATAGGATGCCAAAAAAAGATAAAAAAATAAATTATGTGTGGGGGCAGTGGCGCATACGAAGGGGCTGTCCTGGGGTTCCGGACACTCCCCAAAGCCCTTGAGTTTTTTTTCGTTTGATGATAATCCTATATATATATAACGTAAAATTTAATTATGTACTTGTAATTAACAATTAATTTTAGTAATTAATGCTAATTATTAATCCAATAATCTATTTTCTACTGTTTTTTGTTAACAATATCGACAAAACCAGAAGAATCAATTGGTGTTGTCTTGAGGTAAGATACGAGTTGGGGGACTTTCGACCATGGACTCCATCCCCCTTGAAAAGTTTTTGTGTGAGCTACTGTGCGGGGGGGGATGATTCTCTTATTTTTATCACAACAATTCTAAGATCATCACTACTGACATGTCGTGAAACAGTGATGGTTCCGGCAAACGACGATTGTTCCAAGAAACGGCGACTAACCAAAGATTGGACTACAAAATTCTGTGACATTGTATAGTTTTTATGCTATAAAAAATTATTTGCCATTAAATACTGCATTCTGCTGTTAAATAAATGGATACGTTATTGGAAGAAGTGACAAAAATAGTAATTCTGTATGCAACTTCAGTTTAAAATGCGGTTTGATATTGTTGATTGGAAAATTTTTATAGAAATAAAGCTCAGATATATATATAAATAAAACAAAGTTTCATGAGAATTTTTATCTCAAACAGAAAATTCAAATATTGGGCGTCTTGCGGCTCGTTGCAATCATAATAAGGGAGGGTAAAGACAACATAATCAGAGACGTCTTAAGGCATGGGCCAACTGGGCCCAGGGCCTCACCCTCGGAGAGGGCCTCGTTTCGTTTTCGGCTCTGTCTTAATAAGATAATGATCCGGATAATTTTGATGCTCACGTATTATTCTCGAATATATTCTCCGAAAAACAGTGAATTTCAAACTGCATGTCAACTGGCAAAAGTGTTGAGTCTATATTATGTGATGATCATTGTCCATGTCCAGGCTGAGGCCTAATATCATAAACAATCATGCAACTCATTGAGTCGAAATGCGGCCATCGGTCGAGCCGGTTTGCATCTATGTTTTTATGATAGTTAGTCGTGCACATTTATTTGTTTCAAATGACCGTTTGAACGAGTATTTGACAATGCATGCTAAATACTGTCTACTTTTAGAATTTCCGGTAGAGCCTACTTTTGCACAGGGGCCCAGGGCCTCAAAAATATTAAGATTTGTCTGAGCCCAGGGCCTCAAAGAGTCTTAAGACGTCCCAGAACATATTAAAGGAGATTTTAAACTGCAACAAACTAA
This sequence comes from Trichonephila clavata, assembly GCA_019973975.1. Classification (NCBI taxonomy): domain Eukaryota; kingdom Metazoa; phylum Arthropoda; class Arachnida; order Araneae; family Nephilidae; genus Trichonephila; species Trichonephila clavata. Next base: position 66,170 of record BMAO01032142.1, read on the forward strand.
TCTCTTTCCTGAATTAAAAAGAGAAATTGTGCTTAAGGTCATTTCCATCCTCCTCTTTCATACTAAAACATATTTTGAAAAAGAAATGTCTTTCACTTTGTTGAAGCCGAGACCCCTCTTTATGACCATACATCTCTTGTCCATTTCATGAAGGCTTGTATAAATAAAAAGGGAAGCATTGCTGGAAAGAACTCAGGGATGATTTCGACAATTATGGGCAACACATTTTCCAATCGTTAATATTCTTCAGTACTAATACATTAATTACTCTGTATAAATAATGCGCACAATTATTTAGAATAAAATACGTTTAACGCGACAACGGTTAACACGAAATAATACAAAGGTCCCGACAAACTACTATGTATTTTCATGCACTTTTTTTCCTCACGAAACGAGAATCGCATAACACGAAAAGATTTCCCTTCTGGGAATGAACAATATACGGAAAACAGAGATTTAAGAGGGGTGTGAAATAAAAGAAAGGTGATTTCACATATATCATAGAAAGGAGGCGCACTTTTCTCGGAATAGCCTGTGATACGAGCAAATTTTGTTTAACTAAGCTACTGAACACAAAAACCTTTTTTTTAAAAAACCTTTTACAATAGTGGGAGAAAAAAACACCAAAATGAAGAAGATGGAACATTTTATCGACATATCAACAGGTTCGATGCTAAAATTTAAATTTAAGCTAGAACTCCTAAATTTTAGGTTGCCAATTCATGCAAAATACGCACAATTTCTCACACAGCTATGAAGATTTTAATGCCATTCACAAAAATGTATTTAGTAAGTGAAAAGTGTTCCTCAATGCGAAATCAAAATATAAAAACGAATTAAACGCGGAATATGAAATGCTACTGCAGATAATTTGAAAAGGCCTATACGCCGACAGTTTGTGTAAAAAATTGTGAACACATATCTCAGTTACGAAATATAATGCATGCATAGATGACATTTGGATCACAAATTAATATTATCAATGAGTAAATAACATTAAAATTACATCATAAAATTTTTTAATAAAAAATATACTTTTTTAAAATTGGCATTACATAAAAAATCAACAAATATATTTATCCATATACTTTAAATATTATTTTAAGATATATTCTTCTAAGTGTGGAATGTGGAATTCCCCGAAAACATCTGAAAGTTCTAAGGATTCCGGGAGTGGAAAAAGTTTCACCACTGATCTTTGTCCAGAAATAAGAACTCTTCCATGATCAAGATTCACTGCTGTTTTAACCCCCTCCCCCCTGTAAATAAACTAGAATTTCTTTTACTAGTTTTACGATTGTGACCCTCCCCCAGTCCTTAGAGAGTGTCCCCTTTCGCTGAGACGAGAATTTTTTTGAAAGGAGTACCCGAGAGAGAAATTTATTGCCCATCTTGGAAATCTTTTGACACATATTTGTGCCAAAAATTTCGCAGTAGCCAACGCCCTCTAGATGTCACGTAAGGTTTTAAATTAATTGCCGTAAAGGGCCTTAATTAAGTTATTCACTGGAAATCCGATTTTTTTCGTGTACAATAAAAGTAGTTATAAAAATGGTACCCCGTGTAACCATTAACGTTAGTATCGAGTGCGCGACTTTTTCTGGGTTTAAAAATGTTAGGAAAAAAATTGCCATGCTGAATAAAATTTGAATTTTGTGATCCTTCCGGAATAAGTTAAGAATTTAATCGAATTTCAATGGAAAATAGTTTTTAAAAGGATTTTAATAAGCCTACCACAACAAGTGTCTAACACTTTTTGTAACTTTATTAAATGTGTTTAAAGAGATTTGCTTTTTTAATTTTTGTTTTGTGCTTTTAATCGATTGTAATAAAAATTAAACTGACAATATCTTTGGCACTGTTTGGATAAATTGCCAAATATTGCAACCGGTCACAGAGCTGATATCGCCAATGGTAACCATTTCCCATCGTTCTTCGCGCGGTATTCAACAGTAATTCAGTAAAATGAGCAACAAGCAACAGTAAGTAGCTTTTATTTGTTCGTATTTTTAATGTCGTCGCCAATAGACACCTATTGGCGATATTTGTGCACGGCTAATCGAATAGTAAGGTACCTTTTTCATTTTGTATAATATAGATTGAGAAATTTCTTCATTTCTCAAAAAAATAATTAAAAAAAATTATACAGTAACTTATATTAATATTTATAATTATTACTAGAGCATATAATTCTTTTGTATTTGCAAATATTTTATTCCTTACTTGATGCTTTGGAAAGCAAATGAATGTTCTATCTTTTTAAAAAAAGCCGCTAATAGATTTTTTAACTAAATGTTATACGAAAGAATCTTTTCGAATATTGCAATGTAATAAATACTCTCTGTACAAGAGCTGTATTAATAGCTAAGCATTTACAAAAATAGCATGGCGTTCAATTCGCAGGAAGTCTCAGTTTTAGACCCTTCTGTCCAAGATGGATTATATACAAGCCATAAAAAATGCAAACATTTCTGAAAAACTCCACTTAAACGCCATTTTTTACCTTAATTCTTTGTACACTGTAACAAGAGACGAGAACCGCCACCGGGGAAGGTGCCGTTCCCATGACAACCGCGAGCAGTTTTTCATCCGGGAACTGTAGATCAATGCCCGGCTGGAGCCGGAACTGTTGCTAACAGTTAAAAAGAATGGCGTTTGTGCACACAGATCTAAAGTGGTTTTTATTTTGTGTAGTTCTCCTTTTTATATCGAAGATGTGTGTGTATTGTTCGTTTAATTATAATCTTAACGTGCTAAATATTTTTGTTTAAACTGAGAAAGGATTGTTAGGGGGGGTAAGACACTTGTGTTTGATGAATAATGAGAAAAAGGTAATATTACAAAGGTAAGAAACATTTTAATATCCAATTCAAATAAAAGAAACTGTTGAAAATTTATTTAAAAAATTGCATGAATGTGGACAGTAGTGCCCACAAATGTTTTTCAAGAGGGGTGTCCCCCAACTCTTCTCATACCTCAAGACAACACTAATTGATTCTTCCTATTTTGTTGATTTTATTAACAAAAACAGTAAAAAATATATTATTCAATTAATAATTTACATTAATTAATAAAATAAATTGTTAATTTCAAGTAATTAAATTTTGTTATAAATATATAGGATTATCATCAATCGAGAAATAAACTCAAGGTCCAAGGGGAACCCCTAGGACCCCCCTTGTGTGCGCCACTGAATGTAGACTACTCTTAGCAAAAATGTTGATAGCGAATTTGCAATTTTTAAACATTTATTCGAGGGTTCTGCAGAAAGTAAAGAAAGATTACCGTCCACAACGGTGAGCCGACTCTCTTCACAATCACCGCGAACGCATGCGCGCAAGTTGGGTTCTTCCCTGCTTCAATGTGTGGCCGCATTAGCCTAGTGGTTATGGTTACGAACAGTCACGGATTCGAGTCCTGGTGCTACTGAAGTTACATCTGTCTTGGCTTAAAAGTCCTCCCGTTGGCGTGGTGGGGTGAGCTCAGGCATCGTCCTCCTCACTTGATCGAGATACGAAATTTCGAGGTTCGTTGCCAATAGTTATCGTGCAGCTTTATAGTGTGTGTGTGAGTGACGCACTCACTCATTATTGATATTTGAGCATCGAAGTCCTCACGTGGTGTGGTATACGAGAAATACTACTTCAGCAGTCATCCTCGTCTCTTGATTGGGATTCTAACATATCTTGTTGCGTGCTGTGTAACTAATTCAATATGTTGGTTGAGCTATTTCTAAAAATAAAAAATTCTTTCCACAGATTGAGTGAGGCATGCACCACTTCAAGAAGAAGGGGGAGAAGTATGAGCTCAACCCTCCCGACAAACAAAAAGAAACGTATGGCGCGTGCAGAAAAGCGGGGGACGAAGAAGACTACATCCTGTCTAGGGACGAACTGGTAAGTTACCTTTCCTTTTTCTCTAAAATTTTTAAGTACTATTTTCTAAATGGTAGCCTAATGGTTATGGTAACGAACTCGTGGCCGGAGTGTTGCAGGTTTGTGTCCTGGTGTCACTGAAGATCTGCTGTTATAGTGGGGGGAAATGCACGTAAATCTGTCGAAGCTCTATGTCATCTCGTTGGTATGGAGCAATAGTTAGGAGAGGGAGGTGACAGCTCTGGTGCTATCCTCGTCACTTGATCGAGGTTTAAAACGGCGAGTAAGTAAATATGAACGTCGTACCATTCAGCTACTCGAAGGCTATTGGCGAGGGACCTCGTAATTTCGAACCATGGTCAAGTGACGAGGACGATAACTGAGCTGGCACCCCGTTCTTTTAACTTTCACATCACACCAACGGGAGGACGTTTGAGTTTCACCAATGAGACCGCGGTAGCCTAGTGGTCAAGCTAACGGACTCGCCGCCATGATCGTGAGCCTAGTACCGCAGAAGATCAGCAGTGTAGGGGACAGATGTACGTTAAATCTGTCGAGAGCTAAAACGTCCTCCCGTTCGTGTGGTGTGGTTGTTAAGAGAGGGATGCCAGTTCAGGTGTCGTTCTCGTCACTTGACCATGGTTCAAAATGACGAGGTCCGTCGCCAAAGGCCCTCTTGTAGCTGAACAGTGCGACGCTTATATTCACTCACTCACTCATTGAGCTTCACCAGATTTAACGCGCCCCAGCCCCTTACACGGCGAGTCTTCAGCGGTACTGGGTTCGAACTCATGACACGCTGGCCACGAGTCCGTTACCTTGACCACTAGGCTACTGTAGCCGTGTTACTTTATAGAGCGACGTTATAAAATAACTCTCTCTAAACTGCGAACCGCGTCCTTAAAGTAAATGCAGCGAAAGTCAACCCCGTGAATCTGTAAGCATAAAGTAAGCCAAAAAATGTAAATAATTAACTCTACGATTTCAAATTGCCAGACATTTTGGATTTATGAATGCAATATCAAACTTGTTGAAGTGATGCTCCCCGTAACTAATTTCAGGACTCTGATATAATAATTCAGATATGGGACGGAGGGTTCCTCGAGAACCCAGTGCCCAACGACCCTCAGCGCATCATGCTCCCCGTAAAAATGAGCCTAATATATCGATTTGAATGCGACAAAATGCATCCGAAAGAGCAACAACAGTATTGTAAAGTTAAATGAAACTGAATTTTTACGTCGATCTCAGTAAGTACTTTTGATTGTTGTTTAATTTAATGATTTACTTGTGATTTTCAGATCTTTCAAAGTATTTAAAAATAGATGGGGGAGCTACAGTGCCGATTTAAGCTCATTACGGACCCTGGGTGCAGAATATCTACATGCCCCCTTGGCACTGGAGAATCAAAATTTATAACCAGAAAATCTAGTTAAGTCCAGCTTATCTGGGCCCTTTTGGGTTCAGCCGGTTCTCGGGCGCCAAGCGCACGATGGGTCAACTTTCACTGAGGATCTATGACTTATTTCGTATTCAGGTCTGTTCTGAGCATGTTGCTTCTAAGCCAACGTGTTAATTCGAGGCAAATTTCGATCGATTTCCGTGTTGCTCAAATTCTGGAGCATTTGGCTTGATGTGCTGTTTAATAAATTTTTGAATGATTCAAGTTACTACAGCTTTTGCTTTTTTAATATACTGCTTGTGACCCTGGCTCATTTTCTACATTGGTCTTTTAAATCAGTGGTACCCAGCCCCCGGTTCGCAGATCGGTCTTTGGATCAAATGGTACCAGGCCGCCCGAGGAATTGTTAAATTATTTCCATTTTATTTACTGTTGTGAATTTCTCTTGGATTTGTGAGATTTTTCATGAAAATCACTTCATATTGATTTTTTGGTGTGACTGTATTTTATTCTGAAGGCATGTTTAAATACAATTAAATTAAAACTATTAAATCAAAACAATGTATATGTTACCGTTAAAGTGTATAATTCAGTTATTTCATAGAATAACTAGGTATTTCATGAAATAACTAGACAAGTCAGTTATATATAATACAGCAGAGCGTCGTTTATGCGAATCAATTGGAACCGTACACTGTTCGGATAACCGAAAACCGAATGCGACCGGACACTATACGAATATTGAAAATCATCCTATGCGGGAAACGGGTTTGAAGAAAAAGCAAAATCGGTGCAAAATGTCGTAATTTTACCTTTACTGTGGAAAATGATCACTTATTTTACGCTGTATCACCATTGTACACCTTCGTTTTTCGCTGAAAGGTCTCTGATTCGCTTGCACAGCAAGCAGTAGTTGAGTCGGACAGCACTCTGTTCGTATCACTCCATAGATGTTTTTAACGCAGAATGGTTCAGCATTTGATGGACCCTTGCTACTTTCGTTGTCGTTGTTGTCCTCGTCTTCATCCGTTTCATCGTCCTTCGCGAAACGGTTCAATATTTCAAGTTTTGTCTCTATGTTCAAGACGTTGCGCATCCGTTTTTAATACGAAGCCATAACAGTTCACAACTCAACAAAAGAGCACGTATACACCCCCTCACTTGGAAACAAATTGACCTAATATTCCACGCCGATGTTTACCAAATCACACACAACTGAAAATCCCAAATATCCCTCCCCTTGGGTTTTCCCCATCTCTTTTGGCCTTACGTGAAACAACTGTTCAGCATTGCACTGTTTGAAAACATATTCATAAACAGTACATGTATTTGACAAAAAAAAAAAAAACTGGTTCGGATATTTGACGTTCCGGATAATAAACGTTCGAATAAACGACGCTCTGCTGTAGATGAAAAATTTCATACTTTACCTAGTTATGTTATGAAATAGCTAGGTTTATTCTATGAAATAACAGAGGATAGATAGACCGTTAAAGTGAAAAATAAACAATTTCAAAGATATTTTATAAATTAATTAATCATAAATTGCTAAAATCTCTCGAAAAATACATTTTATCTTTTTTGGGATGAATCATTAATAAATAATTAGGGAAAGTAGATGATGTAATTTATTATTGCTCATATTGCTAACATTAGTTAAACAGAAAGGGGATAAAAGAATATGCTGCAAAAATAGATTATTTTTAAATATTATCAACTATATACGTGCTGGGAAGAAAAACTGTTGCTTCATAAAAACATTGCGTAAACTTTTTCAAACAAAAATGTAAGAATATTAATTTAATTTTTATGAGATACCTTTATTTTACTTTTCATTATTTAGTATAGGAAGGATTACTGTGATGACATTTTGAATTGGACTGATTATTTTTGAAACAAGCCCACTTTTTACCATAACACTTTTTTTTTCACGAGCACTTTTTAAATCCTTATCCAGTACCTAACTTTGAGTTGTTGCAATAGATCGAAACACAGTGTCCATTTTTGGAACTTCTATAAAAATTAATTCTCGCTGACATATACTCAATTGATATCCAGAGTACAATTATTTTATTCAACTGTCTATAGTTCCTAGTTGGAAAAATCCTCCCTAAAGCAGCTAGAACCTTTTCAAAGAACTTTCGAGTGCCGTATTTAATACTTTAACGATCAAGTAATCGTTATTCAATGGATTATCTGGTTAAATCGTAGAATTCAATAATTTTATACACTTTAACTGACTTGTCTAGTTATTTCATGAAATACCTAGTTATTCTATGAAATAACGGATTTCACACTTTAACGGTAACATACACGATCAACGTTTCCCCCTTTCCCTCAGCGGGCAGCGGTAAAATTATCAAAAGCTGACCGGTCCGCGGCGATCAAAAGGTTGGAAGGCACTGCTTTATACCAGTGATGGGGAAAGTTTTAGCTGGTCAGTAAATATTGGTACAAAAATATATTTACAGACAACAAATATGCATTTAAAAATACGTGTAAATGCATAGATTTTTTTTAAAAAAAAATTAGCGTAATACGATGGATAGAAGTGGTAACTTCCTTTCTTGGTGGTGGTGTAAACTTTTTTAAAATTTATATATGAAATAAGTATTTTTCAATCAATTTGTTAAAGTGGGCTTAATTTTTGTTAGGTACCAAATTTATTTATTTTTTTTTTGATAAATTTTCGTATAAATTCTTAAAACTATTATTTGCTAATGAAACAATATTCAAATATCTCTAAAAAAAAAGTTTCACGTATATATCACTTTGAAGTCCATTGGACTAAGTGGTAATGTATCGCCCACACCACAGGTCCGGGGTTCAAATTCCGGACTGAGTAAAGTCGACTCAGCCTTTCATCCCTTCAATGGGTCGATAAAATGAGCACCAAGCTTTCTTAGGAAATGAACACTGGGGATTTCACGTCAGACTGACCACTTGACAGAACCATCTGCACATGCACCCCAGCGCCTAAGGTTACGAAGTCTGAGATAGGCACAGCAGGCCTTGGCCCTCATGGGCAGTTGCTCCTCTGAGTTTAGTTAATATATTTTACAAAATTTAATAAAGTGTTATATATATATATATATATATATATATATATATATATAAATGTAATTCTCAACTAAAATACTGCATGGCCTAGTGACTAAAATCTTATTTAGGATGTCATTCCATATTATTCGAACGTCAATTCCAATAAGATTAAGAATGTACTCCTAATCTTGTCATCTCCAGTGTACATAGTAATCTCTATCGAATCTACCAAGGGCGACATGTGGCCTCGCAAGCCTAATGGTTATTGTCACGCAGTCGTAGCCAGCGTGTCACGAGTTCGAGCTCTCATGCCGCTGAAGACCCGCCTTGTATAGGGGCCGATGCACGTAAAATCTGTTGAGTCTCAAAGTCAACCAGTCGGTGGAGCGTGATAGCTCAGGTATCATCCTCGTCACTTGACCGAGGTTCAAAACCGCCAATAGGCCTAGTGTTGCATTTTGGAGTGAAGTTAATAAACACTCGCTCACTACGCCCCAAAGTGAGGGCTTTGAGTCGCAATAAATTTAACGTGCATCATTACCTCTACACGGCGAGTCTTCAGCACTAGAACTCGAATCCACACGACTCTACAACGCTGCCATAAGGGTTTAAGATGGCCATGACAGCATAAACAATAGAGTATCATGATCACTCCTTGGTCGTTACAATGAGGCTGTGATAACTTGAACGAGAAAATGGGGCCGTGGTGCTTGGTCTAGACAAAGTGGGGTCGTGAGGGCTTTGTCGAGACAGAGTGGAGCCGTGGTGTCACGGTCGAGACAGAGTGGAGCCGTGGTGTCACGGTCGAGACAGAGTGGGGCCGTGTTGGCTCGGACGAAAGTGTGTGTCTGACGAGTTGTAAGAAATGATAGAGCTATCGTCTCTATAAATTCAATTGGGTCTCAATTGATGTGACACAGAAATTAAAAAAGTAATGTACCAACTCACAAAAGTCTTCGAAGCGGCGATAGACAAGTGGTCATGGTCACGGACTCGTGGTAGGCGTGTCATGAGTTTCAGCCCTAGTGCTACTGAAGACCCTCCGTTTGATGCACATTAGTGGCCGCGGTAGCCAAGTGGTCTAGGCATTGGATCATGGCTAGCGTGTCATGAGTTCGTGCCCAGTACCACTGAAGACCTGCCGTGTAGGGGAGCGATGAACGTTAAATCTGTCGAGAGCTCAAATGTCCTCCCGTTGGTGTGGTGAGGTAGTTAGGAGAGGGGGGTGCCAGCTCAGGTGTCGTCGGCTTCACTTGACCATGGTTCAAAATGATGCGGTCCGTCGCCAAAAGCCCTCGTGTAGCTGAACAGTGCGACGTTAATATTCACTCACTTATTCAATCTTCTCTTAATTGCGGTTCAGAATTTACGAGATCAGCTGCAAATAGCTTGCAATATTAATTAAATGTCGTACTTTAAATCTCAAGCGAAGTAAGTAATTAGATTTGCAAGGATTTGAATTTAAGGTATCCGACTACCCTAAAATTGTAAATTTTGCTAAAAATTGAAACATTTTTTTTTTATGATTTTATTTTATAGAACATTTTATAAGCTTTATAAAAATACTAAGTTTATTGTTTACCGTTCACACTAGAGCAAAAACTACGAGTGTTTTAGTAAAAGCAGATGCCATTACTTTAAGCAAGATGTCATACTTTAAAACGCATTTTACTCGAAATGTGTTTCTTTGAAAATGCTCAAACGGTGACAGTGATTGCTCAAAAAGTTTTGAAAATAATTAACTGAGATTTTTTGTGTATGTTCTGTATAATAGAAGTGTTTTGACCTTCAGATTTATCAATCACTGTTTTATTACAAAATTAACAGTACCTTATGTGAATATATAATCACTGTTTTATTAAGCAATTTTATATAATAACTAAGATAAAGGGCTCTACTTTTTGTAAAAGTTAAAATATCTCTTATCCTGAAGGTCATTTCAAAAATGAATAACATAGCAACACATCAGAATTGAAAATTTGTTCATTTTTTTAAAATTTTTACCCATTTTGGTAATAATTTCTTTTCTCTTTTTAATTTTAGTATAATTTTTTCGTAAAACGTTCTAAGCAAATCTAAAAGCAATCCCAATATCTCCATTTTTTTTTTTTTTTTAAGTTGGCGCAAGTAGTCGGATACCTTAACAATCGTGGCCTGTTAATCTGCACTCTAAAAAACATTCGATCTTATGAATTGCATTAATCCGTTGTTTTTCCGAAATTTTCTACAAATTTGTGTTCAAAAGATTTAAAACCTGACTAGCGTAATGAAAGTTTTTTTTTTTCTTCGAGAACTTTTAACATTTTCTTTTGGTAATTTTCTATTCTCTTTGTCTCGTTAGAAAGAAGAAATAGGATTATACCTTTCACTTATCCCATCGACGGTTTTTCTAAAAACAAAATCTTTTTTTTTTCTTTTCTAAATTCTTTTCTTTCCTGTGTGTGAGAGAGTGCCTACTTTTAACAAAATCCTTTTATTCCGAGAATTCCCAATCTCCAGCATTTCCGGGGAAAAGAATTCTGGAAAACCATGCTACTTATTCGTCACCTTCTCTATCCCGGGAAAAAAGGGGAAAGAAAAAAACAGGATAAATTTTTTTTCTTCCTCATCCAGATAAGATGGATCGTCAGTGCGTGAAGATCTTCCCCTTGAATCAATATTTATACGGGGAAAAGATTGTCTGCGAAGCGAAAAATCGGGATAATGGAGGAAAAATTCCCTCGAGGTATTTATTCTCGAAGTATAAGAGAGATGCAATAAATAATGAAATTGTTTTTATCGTGCAGAGAGTACTCGTTTAAAACTCTTCTTTGCCACCACCTTGTGTGTGTGTGAATGCAGGTTATCTGCTTACTTAAATCTTTATATTTAATAAATGCTACCTTCTTTCCTTTCTGTAATGGTGCCGCAGATTCCTGGGTGGCGGCAGGGGTAGCCTTGTGGTTAAGGTCACGAACTAGTCACCGTGTCATGCTGCGAGCCGTTTTGCCACTGAAGACCAGCCTGTAGAGGGGTTGGTGAATGTTAAATCTGTCCGGGCTCAAAGTTATCCCGTTGGCGTGGTGCGGTAGTTTGGAGAAGGGGTGTGAGCTCAAGTGTCATCTTCCTCACTTGACCATGGCTTAAATTAAGAGGTTCGTCGCCAACAGCCCTCGTTTTGCTTTATAGTGGAGCTCACTCACACCATAGATTCTTGGTGGTAAATTTTTGAACTTGTTGGACGTCAAATGTTGTGTTAGGGTCTTAATTCCATCAAAGATTATAGCGTAAAATAATGATGACCATAAGGTGTACATTTGATCGAACTGAGTTTTTAAAGACCGTATCCCACGTACATGATTTGGAGCAATTTTTTGCCACTTCGTGCAATTTTTACTCGGTTGCCATAGCAATGGCTTCCGAACAACTTCTTGCTAGTGAGCTCAAAAATTGTTCGAAATTAAAATTGCCTCAAACTTTAGCCAATAGGATTCTTCGTCTCCTACGCGAAACCAAGATGGCAGCCTCGACTTCCTCAAGCGTTTGCCCGTCGGAAATGTTTATAAAACTGGGCGAAACGGTAGAGAGCTTTTTAATTGATGAGATTGAAAAGCTTCCGTACCTGTGGAATCCAAAAAATCCACATTTCGCGAAAAGATTGAAAAAAAAAAATTAGGATTCCAGCAGGTCGCCATGAGGATGAGAGAGAGGTGGTCGTTTTTCGAGCAAATTTTCTTTTTTTGGATTTCTTGAATCTGCTTGCACAAATGACAGCAAATCCAAGAGCAAGAATTACTTGATCGTCAGACGCCATATCTGTTCTCGACTATCAATAAATGTTCAAGCGATATAAAAGAAATAATATTGTATGGTCGGTTTCGAAGCAGAAAAATCGGCGAGTAATTTTTTAATGTGGTGAAAGAGCGCGGCTGACGTCAGAGCATGTCGTTTTGTATACGGCAACCCCTCACCCTCAGCTGTGCCGAAAAATTGCACGAAAAGGGGACGTTGGATACGGTAATCACTAGATAATCTCTAACGAAATTATTTGTTAGCTCAGATTAACCTGATCCAGGAGGTAGAGGCAATGGCGTCTCTAGGCTTTTTGAGGCATGCAGAAGTAGACTTCTTCTACGACCCTTTTAAATGGCCATGTTAGCCTAGTGCAGGAATGGTGAACCAGTGGCATGCGATGCAATATTTAGCGCACGCCACCGATCAAAATGGTTTGCATTTTAGTCCAAAATAACAAAGTTCACTATGACGTAATCCTCATGTGGGATCTCATTCGCACTTTTGACGCTAAACTGCATGTTTTTATAAACGATATTACAAGTACAGGATGGCCATAATTAAACTGCAAGTGTTCAATGGACGGTGGAAAGAAAACCACTGGGAATATTCCAATGAAATTTGGTTTCTGCACGTTTCGGAACTTGCGCAAGTCAAATATGCAAAGAAAAAATTGCCATTTTCACCCGATAGATGGCGCTGTACCGTATTTCAACGCTCACCGTTGGCATATACAACTTCCAAAACCGATAGACAGAGCAAAATGAAATTTTAAGAGGCATATAAACAATATAAAACATCAATTGCAGTTTATCACAACTTCATACCATTCGCTTCAGTAATTAAATTTTTACAGTATCATGTAATCAAAAATTAACGTAAATTAAGATCACAAATTAAACAATCCTTAAAGACGCTTTGGAAAACAATTAAACCATTATCTATTTGATGAAATTATCGCATGATGTGCTCAATATGCGAACCACCAGATGCAACCACATGCTGAAAACATAAAACTGCATGGTCCACCGTCGCATTTGAAATCTCTGTTGTAACACACCTCACGTGTCTCGTTATGCTAGATTTCAATTCCGCAACAGAAACATGTCGTCCTCTGTAAACCATATCTTTCAGATGTCCCCACAGATAAAAATCGCAAGGATTAAGGTCCGATGAATGTGGGTCATGACTGATCATTATTCAATGTGGTCTTGTTTTTATTCTGTTCGATGGGCTTAAAATTTGCATATATGCCGTCGATAAGCATTGAAACAGGGCACAGCGCCATCTATCGGGTCAAAATAGCGATTTTTTTTCTTTGCATATTTGACTTGCGCATGTTCTGAAACGTGTAGATACCAAATTTCACTGGAATATTCCCGGTATTTTTTTTCTCCAGCACCCCTTGAACACTTGCAGTTTAATTGTGGCCGCCCTGTACTTCCTAAACTTGAAAAAAAATATCAAATATTAATTTCCAGACATGAGAACAGACGAGTTTTTTATACATGAAAAACCAGACGAGGGGAAAAGTTATAGAAATATTGATTATCCAATCAAGGAATTTTCATCAAGATGCTCTCAGTTCAAAGAATTATTGCAAAAGCTCATGTTTATTAGGTACCCTGATGTGAGACTTCATTTGAAAAATTAAATTTGTCCCAGTTCGAGTGGTTGGAAACTGAAGGATTTGAAATGTAATTGATTGATTTCCAGTCTAGTTCAATATGGATCCAAAAATTTATTGAAACAAGGAAAAAATTAGAATTACAGTGCCAGTAATGAAAGTTTGGAAACATGGAATTCTATTCCAGGCACATTTAACTGTGAGGCGGTGTCCTTCAAAGATCCATTTCCCGTCGGGAATGAGTGGCGTCTCAACGGTCAAGCAGTTTCTCGTGGGAAAGTATCCCAGGGTGGACACCCCGGCGCTGATGTCCTAAGGGAAGTCAACCTCTGATCCTCCCTGATTTAGCCGATAGTAAGGTGCCGGCGTGGTTTCCACGTCAAGCCACCGGTTTCAAAGTACACCGCGCAAAGGGGGATTTTGGACCAATAGAAGAATGATTTCACCTAATACGTCCAACCAGAAGTGACTATACATCATGTGTCACTTTCGTGGGCGGAACGTATTCCACCTTTAAAGAGACTCTAGAATCCCGAGAAAGGAGAGAGTGACACCAACGCAGAGACATGAGATAACTCCAACAGTCTCTCCAATTCCAACCAGCTCCTGCTTCCCGGCATTTTTCCAGCTCATTTTAACGCAGCCTTCATCAGGAGCAAATATCGGTGCACTCCACAGCACTGCCTGTAAAAGAACATTATCGCACCGGTATAGACCCTCGGCAACTGTTTAAAGAAACTGACTCATGCTGTAAAACCACATTTTCATCTACTTATGCGTGCCAGTCGACATTTTCAGAGAAGAATAACATTAAATCCGCGCTTAGATATCGTCTTACGGATGACTCCAATTCAGCATGCATTCTACTAACATCTTACATTCCTATGAAAAGTTATTTGCCATCTAATCTGCAACATCAAAAGTCACACTGTTACCTTATAATTTGAATTACAAGCGTATAACTAAAACATTTACTACTATGCAGTGCAAAAAGTTTTTTTTCGTAGTAGTTTCGAGTTGTTAGTAATTAGTTTTATTGTTTTCCCAATAATCACATGTCAAAATTATTTTGCGGCACGTCCATACGTCATTAAACATTCCTTTAGGAAAAAAAATGGCACGTTGATTCATAAAGATTCGCCACCCCTGGCCTAGTAGTTATGGTCACAAATTCGTGGCCAGTGTGTCGGGGGTTCGAATCCTGTTGCCACTGAAGTACCACCGTATGGAGGAGGCCGATGTAGTTAAATCTGTGGAGACTCGAAGTCCTCCCTTTTTGTGGTGTGGTAGTTTGGAGAGGTCCTGATCCCTGAGGTTGTCAACTCAGGTTTCATCCTCGTCACTAGACTGTGGCTCAAAATTACGAAGTCCGTCAACAATAGCTCTTTTGTTGCTTGAGAGGATGACGTAAATTGAAATCAAATCAGATCCAAACTTCTGGATTTTTACACACTTCTACCAGAAAAATGAAACTAGGTGTAGGGAATATATCTATATATTATCCGTTATCCGGCCGCTTCGATGGGTATTTCATGATACTGTGTGTATATGAATATATACACTGGTGTCCAAAAGTTAAGCATAATTGATAATTATTTGAATAAAGAAGGAACTGTAAATCAGAATGGCGGGAAACGTGATATGCGAGTGTAAAATGGTTATAAATTAAGGAAGCAAATCAAAAGAATGATGATAATTAATTTTATTATCCAAAGTAGCAGTTTGAAAGAAAACTGAGCATAGCAAGGATTCACACTTAAAGAAAAAATGAAAGAAAACATTAAATAAATACTGATGCTGCAGTTTAATAAGGCGTGTGGTCATCTCTGACAGCCAGACACGGAGCACAGCGATTTACCATACTTGCTAGGAGATGATGAATGAGTTGTGGGCTCAAACGGTTCCAAGCTTCTTGGAGAGCTCTCTTCAGTTCTGTAACGGAGCTTGATGGGTGCGAAAGGGCTGCAATTTGTCTCCCGAGCATATCCCATACATACTCGATAGGATTTAAATCAGGGGAGTTCGCAGGCCACGACATGTGCTGGATGTTTTCCGTTTCAAGGAAGTCATCAATCAGCACCGCTCAGTGACATGGCGCGTTATCATCCATGAATATGAAGTCAGGACCGACAGCACTTCGAAACAAGGGAACATAAGGCTCAAGAACTTCGTCTCTGTATCTTTGAGCAGTCAGGCCCCGTGTCAAGGAAATGGAGGTCTGTGTGGCCGTCCATCATGATGCCTGCCCAGACCATTACTCCCCTCGATGGAAAATGATGTCTTTCCGTTATGTTTCTTGGTTCAAAACGTGTTCCACGTTCTCTCCCTATCGTTACCCACCGAGAATCACTACTCAGACTAAACCGGGACTCGTCACTGAACATCTCATTGGCCCACTCTCCCACACTCCAATGTTGATATTTCAAACTCCAGTTCAAACGAGCGCGTTTATGCGCAGACGTGAGGGGAATGCAAACTGCTGGTTTTTTGGCATTTAGGCCAGCATGATTGAGTTTCCTGTAAACAGTTTGTCTCGAAATTCGTATTCCTGTGATGACTGTGAGTACCGAACCCAGTGTTCTGGCAGTACTGCCCTTCTGATGTCTCGCACCTATTACCAGATATCGGTCTTGGCGAGGGGTTGTCACTCTTGGTCGACTTGATACTGGTTGTCGGGTAACATCTCCCGTTCTTTGAAACCTCTGCCACAGTCTTGAGATCACAGACTAGTCCACATTCAGAATTCGAGACACTTTGGCTTGTGATCGTGAGGATTCCAGCATTCCAACGATTCTTCCTTTCGTAAACATGTCCAATTGGCGTCTTTGTGCCATCATTCACCTTGTTTGATGGTTAACAACGTTCCTCCGCACAGCAGTTGCACGAAACTTGTCTGAACTGCCTATGCTGCGTGAATCGGTTTCTCTGCGTTCCGACATGCGCCGGGGTTTCGCGTAGGACGTAATCGACTGAAAAGTTTTGCATAAACCCAATGTTTCTTCACCCAATTAATATCCGCAAGAAATTTGGAATAATTTTATGAACATTTACTCCATGTATTTCACATTTTACGATTTATGCTTAACATTTGGACACCAGTGTACTTATATAAATATAAACTATTGAGAGATCTAAGTTCTAGCACTAAGAATTTGTTTTGTACTGAAAAAAACATCCTTTTAACTCTCACCTCATGATTCAGGACTTCTGAATAATAATTTCTGAAACTAAAGCAGAATTATCTTTTACGCTCTCGCTATCCCTTTTCCCCATAGTAGATTTCCTCAAATTTATGTGGCCGCGGTAACCTTGTGGTCAAGGTATCTGATCGTGGCTTTCATGTCATGAGTTCGAGCCCAGTACCACTAAAAACCCACCGTGTAGGGAAGTGATGCGCGTTGAATCTGTCGAGAGCTCAAACGTCCTCCCGTTGGTGTGGTGTGGTAGTTAGGAGAGGAGTGCCAGCTCAGGTGTCCCCCTCGTCACTTGACCATGGTTCACAATTACGGGATTCGTTACCCCGTAATTTTGAACCACCGTAAGCTGAACAGTGCGACGTTAATATTCACTCACTCATTCACTCTGTTAATTTATAGTGAATCTCTACTCAATGAAAACGCTTTTGTAGTGGATCTCTACTCCTTGAAAGTAATATGCCTACCAAATTTCAAGTCTGTGAGTCGAATACTTCCGGAACGGGAATATTAATCTATAACGCCCCTAAACCCCTCGCAAACACTTTGGGGTTGATTTTCATAAAACATATTCTTAGTTGAGTTCTACTCCATGAAAGGATCATGAATGCAAATTTCAAGTCTATAGGTCCAAAAGTTCCATAACGGGAATATTTATCTATAACGCCCCTTTAACCCCTCTTAAGGGTCTATTTTTGCAAAACTTTTGTAGCAAATCTGTACTTCATGAAAGAAATATGTCTGCCTAATTTCAAGTGTGTAGGTCTAATAGCTCAAACATGGGATTCTCTTTAATGTATAACGCTCCTTTAACCCTCGCAACCCCATTGGAGCTTTTCCAAAACGACTTTTGCAGCGGATCTCTACTCTTTGAAAGGAACATGCTTGTCAAGTTTCAAATCTGTAGGCCTAATAGTTCGAAAAGGGGAAATGTTTATCTATAATGTCACTTAACCTCTCGCAACCCCCCCCCCTTGGGGTTCGATTTTCGCAAAACCCTTTTTTAGCGAATCTCTACCCCATTAAAGGAACACATCAACTAAGTTTCAAGTCTGTGGGTCTAATAGTTTCGGAGATATCGCGATGAGTGAGTCGTGATGTTTTTCTTGAGCCTTGTTTCATTTTTCTTGTAGGAGTTATATAGGAGACTAGCAGGTATGCCCATTCTTCGCACGATTGATTAAAAAAAATTAGACAATACAGATTCAAGGATATAAAGAAGTTTTTAATGAGTTAATTTTTCGTGAGTTGCAAATTTAACAAAAAAAAAGCTTTTTGCATATCTCAGCTGAAAATAAATCCTATTTATTAAATTTTAAGTCTGTGGGTCTAATAGCTGTTAAAAAGGATTTTTTTTTTATTTATAATGCCCCCGTAACTCCCTTATGGGTCGATTTTTGAAAAAAAAAACACCTTCCTAAGCTGATCTCTACTCAGCAAAAGTAACATATCGTTATAAATTTTGTGTAATGTACGCTTAAAATAGTGTAAATAATTTATATCTGGATGTGTAATACGTTAATGTTACTTTCTGTTGTATTTATTTTATGTTAAAATTATAATATTCACAAGCAACGCCGTTCCTTACATTATAATAGAGATTCAATAAAAACATAGCGAAATGTTGGCGATAGAACCAAATTGGCATCATTTTTGGCGACCACGTTGGAAACTTGGCAATTGATTGAACGGTGCAGAAGTTGATATGTTGTTGTGCCACCTAGTGGGGAGCTGCAACAAAGAGGATTGCACAAAAACCTTCTCCATAAAAAATACATATACATGCCAATTTTCATAGTGATCGGTTGAACGGTGTTGGAGTGAAGCAAGGTCATATGTAGAAATATCTATATTTTTATATAGAGAGATAAACGCGCGAATGAAAAACGTTTGCCATTTGACAATATGCAACTAAAAATCATGGTAATAAATGTCATGGAGCAATGACAAGAACTTGTCGCATTTCTAAGTTTGAATCATTTCCACTACTATGTATTCAATACTGTACAAATACTGAATATCTTCTACTTAACTATTTAAGTTTTACAAATATCCAACATTTTCATATATTTTTGTTACAGTTCGAAAAAATTAAGAACTCCACATTATGTGATCTGGAAAAAAGTAGACAAAGGGTGACACCAACCCTGATGTCAGGAATGCTTTTCATTATAAACAAAGTGCTATATGCACTCAATCTTGATTTCCTTTTTTTTTTTTTTTTTTTTTTTTTCCCTCAGTATTCTTGCCTTCTTGATATAACTCGTTTTCTTTCTGATGAATTGTTCTAATTTTTATTTGTTCTTTTTCTAGGAGGAGGAGGCGGAATCCTTGAGCAATGACTGTGGCATCATGATGCCCCCGGTCCCCAAATGTGACAAGTACACCTTCTTCAGAGATGGAAAGAGAAAAATTGGTAACTATTTCTGAAATTTCATAGCTGATTCAAATTTTGCATTATCAGTAACTAGGGATTGCAATATCGGACCAAAAGTTTAATACCTGTATTCGGTATTTCTTAGAAACTAATACCGGTTTTAATACCGGTACAAATATCAGTATTCACAGTCTGTGGTACTATTACAAATGTTCTTAATATTTCAAAAGTTCAATTTTTGAAAAGTGTTCTTAAAAAGCATAATCTATCAATTGTACTGTCATTAAGCCTAGATCACAATTTTGTGCAAACATTACCAACTGTCGAAAACGCTCTTTCGGCATCTACGCTAGTTGGTGGTACTATTAGCAATGCGCGATATACTTTTTCCAAGTATTTATCTCTAAATCCCTCATCTTCAAATAAATCGATTTCTCGTCAAATGATTTTGGATACAGCTTATTTCTGTACTGCATTTTGGTTTGTTCAAATTTTTTTAGTTATCGTTAATAATTTTTGTTTAAGAGACAGCTCATTTTCACTAATGACATTAGTGTCATCATCATCTTTGATAATTGTACCGAATTCTTCTGAATGTAGATTAGTCTCTAGGTAAAAGATTTTAAGAAAATTTGCTATAAACTTGATCAAATTTGATTTGGTTAGTCTCTTTTCTTCTCAACTCTAGAACATTTTTACATTGTGCCATCATATTCTTTTCATCATATAAATAATGAAACCAAACCGAAATATTGTCAACTTATTTTTTTGATGTTCTTTAAAGTTATTCTTATTCATTATTATAGGTTATTATTTATGAGTATATATATACTGGTGTCCAAAAGTTAAGCATAATTGATAATTATGTGAATAAAGAAGGAACTGTAAATCAGAATGGCGGGAAACGTGATATGCGAGTGTAAAATGGTTATAAAATAAGGAAGCAAATCAAAAGAATGATAATAATTAATTTTTTTATCCAAAGCAGCAGTTTGAAAGAAAACTGAGGATAGAAAAGGATTCACACTTTAAAGAAAAAAATGAAAGAAAACATTAAATAAAATACTGATGCTGCAGTTTAATAAGGCGTGTGGTCACCTCTAGCAGCCAGGCACGCTGCACAGCGATTTACCATACTTGCTATGAGGTAATGAATGAGTTGTGGGATCAAACGGTTCCAAGCTTCTTGGAGAGCTCTCTTCAGTTCTGTGACGGAGGTTGGTGGGTGCGAAAGGGCTGCAATTTGTCTCCCGAGCATATCCCATACATGCTCGATAGGATTTAAATCGGGGGAGTTCGCAGGCCACGACATACGCTGGATGTTTTCCGTTTCAAGGAAGTCATCAATCAGCACCGCTCAGTGACATGGCGCATTATCATCCATGAATATGAAGTCAGGACCGACAGCACCTCGAAACAAGCGAACATAAGGCTCAAGAACTTCGTCTTTGTATCTTTGAGCAGTCAGGCCCCGTGTCAAGGAAATGGAGGTCTGTGTGGCCGTCCATCATGATGCCTGCCCATACCATTACCCCCCTTGATGGAAAATGATGTCTTTCCGTTATGTTTCTTAGTTCAAAATGTGTTCCGCGTTCTCTCCCTATCGTTACCCACCGAGAATCACTACTCAGACTAAACCGGGACTCGTCACTGAACATCACATTGGCCCACTCTCCCACACTCCAATGTTAATGTTTCAAACTCCAGTTCAAACGAGCGCGTTTATGCGCAGACGTGAGGGGAATGCAAACTGCTAGTCTTCTGTCATACAGGCCAGCATGATTGAGTCTCCTGTAAACAGTTTGTCTCGAAATTCGTATTCCTGTGATGACTGTGAGTACCGAACCCAGTGTTCTGGCAGTACTGCCCCTCTGATGTCGCGCACTTATTACCAGACATTGGTCTTAGCGAGGGGTTGTGACTCTTGGTCGACCTGATACTGGTTGTCGGGTAACATCTCCCGTTCTTTGAAACCTCTGCAAGTCTTGAGATCACAGACTGGTCCACATTCAGAATTCGAGAAAAACAGCGCCACATTTATCCAGTATCGGCCAGAATTTGGTATGTTTTACACTTTTAGCTTCATGGTCTATTTTACCAAGGACGTCTTAAGGCATGGGCCAACTGGTCCAGGGCCTCGTTTCGTTTTTAATGTTGTCTTAACGAGATCATGAACTGGATAATTTCAATGTGGTCAAATATTATTCCCGTACATATTCGTCGAACAACGGGGAATTTCCAACTACATGGGAACTGGCAAGAGTGGTGAGATTGTATTATTATGTGACGACCGTTGTCCATGTCCAGGCCTATGTCCAATACCATAAGCAATCATTTAACTCATTGAGTCAAAATGCAGCCATCGGTCGAGCCGGTTTGTGCCTATGTTTTTGAGATTGTGAGTCGTGCACATTTGTTCTAAATTACCGTTTGAACGGGTATTTGACAATATATGCTATGTACTGTCTACTTTTAAAAATCTCAGGTTGGGCCTACTTTCGCATAGGGGCCCAGGGCCTATTACCGTTTGAACGATTATTTGACAATGCATGCTGTATGCTGAGCGAGTGAATGTTACCATCGCACTGTTCAGCTACACGAGGGCTTTTGGCGACGGTATGCTGTCTACTGTCTACTTTTGAAGATGTCAGTTAGAGCCTACTTTTGAATAGGGGCCCAGGAACTTGAAAAATCCTGAGATTTCTCTGGGCCCGGGACCTTTAAAGAGTCTCAAGACGTTTCTGCGTATACCTTATCTGTACTGAAGTTACTGAGTCTGTGAGTTAATTCATTACACATAACTGCATTCATGTGACGTCATTACACATAACTGCAATCACGTTTTTAACGCCAATCAGGAGTGGATCGAGACAGTGCTATATGCACTCGGATGATTTTCTTTAATGCAATGCAACCGCCATCTGTTGTCTAAAATATTATTTATTTTTGTGAATATATCTCATGATTATTTTTCAAACCTCAATTTAATCTGCAATTAATTTAGTTAATGAAAAATAATTTATTGTATTATAAAACAAAAATGACTGAAAAAGCCAAATTTATTGGATTTTGTAACTTTCATTAAAATATCTACACTTTTGCTTTGCGGGAAGAAAAATTATAGCATAAAATATTTGAAAAATAACCTAAATTTTTTTATATAACATGTAAATTAATTCAACTAGATTTAAATTCTATTCTTTTTTCAAAAGAATTAAGTAATATGTCAACTTATCAAGCAGTTTTTTAAAAGTACCTTCTAAGAATAACTTTCTCAATATAATATAATGTATATTATTAATATTATATTAATACAACATTTAAGCTATTTTTTTCAACACAACAATATATTGAAATCAAATATAATCACCAGTATATCATATTTTAATTGCATATTTATGCCAATAGTTAAATGATTAAGCTGAGTAATCTTGTAGTAAGAAATGCTATCAATATTTTGCAAAATTATGTGTCGAATTTTAAAAAAAATTATTTTCAGTCATATTTAATTAAAATAGTATTTTAATGTAGAAATATATTGGAAAATAACATATTAAAAAATTACGGGCATTATAAGTTTTTGTTTTATGCAAAATGAGCAGATTAAGTCTCTGTTATGTACATTCATTTCAGTCTCCATTTAAGAAAACAAAAGTATAAAAAAGTTGATTACAGAAAATTAAAAAACAAATTAACTCATTAAAATAACAAGAAAGATAATAAAACAATAAAATAAAGCAAAAAATAACAAGAAATGAAAAGTAAAAATTATCCAAAATGTAAATAAAATGCAATAAGAACTTCAGCAAAAATCATTCGACTAATAACAACAATACAAAAATAGTATAGGACGATTCAATTATTTTGGTTTCCATATTACATAACAGATGGCGCTCGCATTGTATTAAAAAATTATTCGGGTGCATATAGGGCTGTCCTCGATCCACTCCTGGCCAATCAATCCATCTTTTTCGCTGTTGCCATCTTTTGCATTTTACAAAAACTTTCTTTTAAAAAATATATATTTATCTACAATAATAACGCATAGAGATAAACAAAATGCACTTGATTTAAAATCAGCATATAATAATTTGAGAACGGAAGAATCTTAATACTTGAACATCTTTACCCAATGAGCTCAATTCATGTGACGTCATAGTCACACGATAAGTGCAATCAGTTCATACACTTCGCTATTGCCAACGTTTGCTTTTTGCAGAAAAATTCTTTGAAAAAGTTAATATTTGTCAGCAATACCAACAAATATTAGTAAACAAAATGCACTCGATTAATAAAAAATACAGGTATAATTTAAGAATTTTGAGAGAACAAAATTAAAAAACTTTTTGAAGAATTTTTTTACATTTTCAACCCAATTAAATGATTTGAAATTGTATCTAAATTTTACAAGTTTAATGTCAGTTTGTTTCCAATTCAATGAAGAACACGTGATTATATTTATCATGTGACCGTTACGAATTTAGCTTATTTAAATGGTATTGTTCTGTGTTAATTTGTTTAAAATAAACTTGGCAAAACTTAACGGCTGAAGTCGCCATTATGGTAACCTTGCCTCGCAAACATAATCCCTAGTAGGTTACCATAAGTAATCAACGTCAAAAATATGCGACGGATTGGCAGGTAAAAAATTTGGTTTCCCGCCTTATTAATACTTGAAGTTCTTGATTGGTTAATAAACTAAAAATAATCATACTGCAAAGGAGTGTTTTTTTTTTTTTTTTTTTTTTCATTATTATTTGACAAGTATTTTTACTATCATTTTTGCAGATTTAAAAGCTTTTCTTTAATAACCTTTCGATTTTTTTGTAAAAAAATGCTGAAATGTTGAAATATTTTCCGTTATCTTTTTGTTCTTATTCTTTATTTTATTCCTTGTAGCATAATCCTATTAGAAATTTATTTTTTTATGGATTAATTACTCATTCTGTTTTTATTAAAGATGAAAGAATAAAGATGAAAAATTTTCTTTCTTATTTCTAAAGATTATTATTTTTTTAAAACCCTATTGGAATGTAATTTGTATCCGCATTTAATTGTTGTTTAAAATTTTTTATTAGAATGTAATTTGTGAGTTTCCTCTTTTATTTTTCATTAACTTTATTAGAATGCAATTTGTACCTTCAAATTATAAATCTATATAATCTAAATTATATAATCCGCAGTTTATTTAAAACCATTTTATTTATACGTATGTGCATGCTATACATTATGAACTTTGATTCATTGTTTAGTCCAAGTAAAAACAAATATTTCTTATACATTCCATTATATATAAATGTAAAAATGGATTATAAAGTTTTATATATACAAATTTTTTGATTATTTATAAATCATCTGTGGAGTTCAATGGTTCTTTGCTGTCGCATATATGCGTTTTAGCGTTGCTTTCCTCGCTGCCAGCATAAAATTTTCCTCTTTTCCTATAAAACGTTCATTACATATTACGTAACAAGTCATTTAACTTTAAAATTCCATCAGTATTTCTCCTTTTTTATTCTTTAATAAATTCCTTCTATTATTATTGCTACTACAGGGTAATTTTTCTTTTTAAGGGGACACAGTACGATTCAATTGACATAAATCGGTCAAAAATTCAAATCTAATTTTTTTAGCTTAAATTATTTTTTATATACGTTTCTGTACTCTCGCAAAATTTGAAAGATCTAAGTTTAAAAAATACAGATTTGTGATCACTTTTTCAATTGTTTTTATTCACATTCCAATGGCAAATCAAAACTTGAAACTGATTTATCTCAGAAAGGTAAAATAACTAGTTTGCCTTCATTTAAAATGCTAAGGCTTTTTTTCTATTGTGCCTAATACTTAGAATATTTTTTCCTTTGTTGCTAATAGTACATGGAACAAAAGTTGGTATGCAATTTTTCAATAAAAATAATTATTTTTTAAAAAAAATAATTACACTTAGAATTTATACACATTTTTTAAGGAATTTTCAATAGGCACTCACATAAAAAGAAGTATTGTACAAATACCAATCATGTTATCACAAAACCCATACCAACTTTTGTTTTACATAGTTTGATATACTTGTAAATCAAATGTCAAATACGTACGTTAATTTTTGTAGGAGGAATAGCATTTTAAAAAATCACTTCCTAAGTTTCAATTTTTTGTTTACAAAATTGAGTGGTTAGCTTTTTATAAAATTTTGAGCACAAAATCTGTTTTACATCATGTATACACATAGGAGGCAACCAAAAAAATGCTGTAATTCATTAAATTAAAAAATTTTGTGTAAATCGTACCATGTCCCCTTAAACTGACACTATTCAGCGCCCTCTGTATCTCGATCTAATAACCTCAATGGTACCAAACTTGGTTGGAGACTACTCATAACTTCGGAAGTAGGGGTCCATGAAACAAAATCTAGTTCCAAAAATAGCCAGGAGGAGTATTCATGACACTGCTGCAGCTCCCCAAACCGAAAATCTGCATAAAAACACTGGGATGAAAGCAAAATCCAAATTAATGCTTTCGTATGCAACAACTACTCCAGAAATTTGGGCTATAAAAACATGTAGAAAAGCTCCCAAGAAGAGTATCCTTAGCTGAAATGAGTCAACTCAAATAAATGTGACATTACCAAAACACGCGTTATTGATACAGCTGTATTATCTTAATCCTCCACAGTTCCTCGAGAGCTGAGACTCTGACAAATTACCCTGGCAAAGCACGCAAACTTGTGTCAGAAGAGATAACAGATGTTGCTACTGTAATCACCGATGGATTATTGGGAGCCATTGTTGTGACACATAATCACAGACAGTGTGGAATATTCCTTGTGGCAGTACCCGCTGACAGTGTGGAATGTTCCTTGTGGCAATACCCGGTGACAGTGTGGAATATTCCTTGTGGCAGTACCCGGTGACAGTGTGGAATGTTCCTTGTGGCAGTACCTGGTGACAGTGTGGAATGTTCCTGTGCGCCCGGTGTAGTCTCTGAGAATGGGGTCGAATTCCTTTCCGGGTAATTGAATGTCGGGAATAAAACCTTACATTTTGCAGTTATTTTGAATGTTATTATTATTATTTTGTATATTTTTTGCATTGTACAGCGCCATAAATACTCCCATCGATGGTTTTTGCAACTAAATTTTTTCCCTAAAGGAATCCTGCTTCCTATGTCATTATTCATCCCCATACCAAGTTTGGCACACTTTCTTAAGTTGGATCGTGCTGCAGGTAGCTCTGAATATAGTGCCAGTTTAATAAGAAAAACACCCTTATTTTTAAATATCATGGGTTAGTAATGATATGACGATGATTTCAGAACTTAACGAAAAGTAAATTTCGAGCTATCCTTCCATTCGGTGAGCATGTGTTCTAGGATCTTGTTCTTCGCTATCCTTGCGATATCCAATAAAGTGAGTCCTTCACTGTTATGGACAAAAATAATGGCTGAGAAGCCCAGGATTACGAGCTTGGAGAGCTCTCCAATCAACTGACTATTACAGCTCTTGGCATCTTTGAAAACCCTTTCTGTTATCCGAAGCAAGAAGACGATGTTTTGTTGCCTGGCTACATCAACCGGCTTTTGGTCCGAGTTGCTTCGAACATCGTAAATTGCACCGTGCTTGAGTAGCGCTTTTACTATTTCTATATTCGCTGCGACGTGTAAAGCTGTTCTCCCCGTAGCCACCGTTCGTGCGTTGATGAAATCTTTGAGTTTTGTGCGATGATTTTGTTCCACATGGTCAAGTAGAACGTTCACTATATCTTCATATCCTTTAGAGGCTGCAATGTGCAGTGCGGTGTTGCCTTTGTTAGAAACTTGTAAAACGTTCGCTCCATTGCATAGCAAAGACTCTACTAAGTCTTTTTTGTTATCGCCAACTGCAAAGTGTAACACAGATCGTCCATTTGAATCAATGCTGTTAATATCCAACCCTTTTCTTATCAGTGTTCGAATAGCTTGTTTAGATTCGTTGTCAATGTTAGCGTTGACGTTCAGTTGTACTAGATTCAAGTAACCCACGCCTATAATGCCATCAAGTACACACGTCATGTAAACTTCTAATATCTTTCCTTCCGTGTCTAAAACCTCTGGGTGAGTTGGACCAAGAATTCGTTTTCTTTCGTCGAGGTTTTCCAAGTAAACTTTCAACGCACTTAGGTAGTTTCTTTGAGAAAAGAGCAAATCTGCCTTATGAGTCTGAGTCCGTAAAATATCCACGTGATTGGCTCCTAAAGTAGCTCTCTGACTGGCCAACACATCATCATACATATTTAATGCTTCCTCCCACTTATCCAAAGAAGACAGTACACTTACCATGTTATGCAGTGTTCTCAAAGTGTCTGAGTGATTTCTCCCTAAAACGTGTTTTCTATCTTCGTAAACTTTCGCAAAGACTTGCAGAGCTTCTTCTTTTTTACCCTGGTTTTTTAGAACTAAACCCATATTGTTTCTTACAGTCAGTGTCAATGAATCATTACTGCCTAACATAGCCTCGTATTTTCGAATAACCTCATGATTGATTTCCAAAGCGTTGTCATATGTTCCTAAGGCATCCCATACAACAGCTTCGTGGGTCCTAACTTTCAAATATTCCAAATGGTCTTCTCCAAGAATTTTCGTCAGTTTCGCTGCAACTTCTATCAGTATTCTCAGTGCTTGTATATTATCCCCTTGTCTGTGAAGTACCATGGCCATCAAACCCCTAGTTCTCATTGTGTCTTCAGTTTCAACATTCAAAGCTTCTTTTTGGCCTAAGCAGATGTCTTTTACAAGCTTTAATGCCTCTGAGAAATGTTGTTGCTTGTACAACACCATAGCCATTTTTTCTTTTATGTCTAAAGAACCTGGACTGTCTGAGCCGAGAATCTCTTCTCTCTCCTGTAATATCTCTTCTAAAATTTGCATTGACTCTTGATATTTCTCTTCCTCCATTAGTTGTTCGACTTTTTCAAAGAGATCAGATGGATCTTTTTGTTTTATTCGTTTCAGCTGTTCGACAGCGGGAAAATCATTTAAAATGGCTACGGCGATTATTGTTCTTCCTTCTCGATTTTTTGCTCTCGTGAATGAGCGAATATTTTTTTCCCGTTTAAGACGTCTCAAAAACTCACAGGAGGCAGTTCGAACGCCTCTAAAGGACACATCGAGGAGGCTAAGCAAATTCTTAACGTCCCCGTTGCTTGCGTAATCAAAGGGAGTTTTTCCCGAGTAATCCAAACCATTGTATATGGCAGCGTTCTCCAACAGAGTTTTGACTGCTCCAAGGTGAGAAAATTTGGATGCGTAATGTAAAGGGTTAGACCCCCCTTTTCCAACAATATTTGGATTTGCAGAATTGTCTATTAAGTAATTAACCATCCATTCGAAACCTTTCCAAGCAGCGAAATGTAATGGCGTCATTCCGCTGGATCTTTTTGCATTGACAAAAGCTCCATCTTCAATGCAGAGTTCGACATCAATGGGAAACTTGCACGTAAACAACTTTTCAGTCGCTTTTAAAGCCTTTTCAATCGAATAGTTGCATGCTAATTGCACAGGCTTCCTATTCAACTTATCACGGGAATCGTAATATGCTCCAGCGTCCAATAAAATTTGTAATATATTTTTATGACCATTAATTACAGCTAAATGAACTGATGTGAGCCCTGCATCATTTGCTGCATTGACATCGACATTTTGAGCAATTAAATATTTTGTGAGCTCTAAATGACCTTTAGACACAGCTAAATGTAATACAGTCTTTTCTTTAAGTGAGGAATCTAGCTTGAAGAAATATTCAACTACATTTCCATAGCCAAATTCTGCTGCTACTTGTATAGGTTTTTTGCCTGCCGAATTTCGAAAGTGCATATCAGCTTTCTTTTCACTGACGAGATATCTTACAATCTCTAAGAATCCTTTTGAAGCTGCGATGCCCAACAGAGAACTGGCAGTACAGCGTTCTTTGGGAGAGAGAACTTTGAGAACATGCAGATGGTCATTTTCCACTGCTAATTCTGCTGGTGATTGGTTTTTGCCGGTTCTAATATCCGACTTGGCATTTCCATCCAATAAAATTTCAACTATTTTTGTATGACCTTCTGCTGAAGCTATATGTAGAGGAGTAAGTCCATCTACTGATTGTATATTAATATCAGCATTTTTTGAAATCAGAAATTGTACGATTTCAACATGGCCATGTTTCGTGGCAAGGTGTAAACTAGACATTCGATCTCCAATCGTAGTAATAGCATTTATTCCAGCTCCTTTGTTTACCAAAGTCT
Source organism: Trichonephila clavata (assembly GCA_019973975.1). Taxonomy (NCBI): domain Eukaryota; kingdom Metazoa; phylum Arthropoda; class Arachnida; order Araneae; family Nephilidae; genus Trichonephila; species Trichonephila clavata. The sequence goes on from BMAO01032142.1 coordinate 95,720, forward strand.
CAACGACGCTCATATGACCGTTAATCGCTGCAACGTGCAAAAAAGTAAGTCCATTATCGAGTCTGAACTGGTTAAAATTTTCAACAAATTCTTCACTACATTCCCCCAAAAGAGTATCTAAAATGTCTTTGTAACCCAACACGACGGCTGTTTGTAAAGATTCGATTTCTTCAGCACTTATACCATTTTTCACTAGTCTGTACACAGTTTTCTTGTAATTATTTTTTACAGCATAATACAGAGGCGTGTGCCCATACTTGTCCTTCCAGTCGAATTTCTTTTCAGTAGATCTTGATGCCATTCCCTGAGCTAAAAGTTCTACTACTTCTTTTTGGTTACCTTCTGCAGCTAAGTGCAAAGGAGTTCGATCTAATTTATCTCGAGCCTTGACGTCACAGCCTTTTTTAATTAAATCTTCCATAAAACTTTTATTCCCGTGCATAGCAGCTATGTGTAGTAGAGTTGAGCCATCAACGCTTCTAAAATTCGAATCTATTCCCCTATCTATAAAATGCTTGATTATCTCTTCATTGCAACTTTCAATTGCCATATGAAAAGGGGATCTCTTGTTTTCGTCGAGCTCGTTAATGTTAGCTCCAAATTCAATCAAACATTTGACGATTTCGTCATGTTTACATTGTGTACTTAAATGCAATGCAGTTGAACCGAAATTATCTTTGGCATCAATAAATGCTTCTGCCTGGATCAAAACCTTTACTATTTCTAGATAGCCAGATTCTGCAGTGAAGTGAAGAGGTGTATGTCCGTCTTTATCAACGACATTGACATCGGCTTTTTTCTGAATCAGGATTCTGACGATTTCTGTATGACCTTTTTCGGCAGCTTTGTGAAGTGCTGTCGATTGGTCCACGTCAGCAATGAGGATATTCGCTCCTCCTTTTAAGAGCAATCTTACCATTTCTTGACATCCATTCAGCGCTGCAAAGTGAAGAGCAGTCTGGCCTAAGAAATCTCGAGCATCGACGGTTGCCCGGTTTATCAGCAAAAGTTCCGCCATCTCGCAATTTTTGTTCTTTGCGGAGAGCATCAAAGGGGTATATCTGGTAGTCTTGTCGGCAACGTTGATGTTTGCCCCGTGCTTTATGAGTGTACATGCTGCAGTGACCCCATTCATTTCAACTGCAAAGATCAATGGACTTCGGCCATCAATAGTTTCTGCATTTACTTTAGCCCCTCTCGAAAGCAAAGCTGTCACTATATCCACATTTCCATTCGCTGATGCTAAATGTAAGGGGACATGTTTTTCGTCGCTTTCCGCGTGAACGTTTGATTTGTGATCAAGTAGATAGTGAACTAATTCTGTATGTCCTTTTTCAGATGCTATATGCAATGGTGTTAGACCGCCCGTTGTGACAATTGCATTGACATTTGATTCAGTACCTAACAGAATTTCAACGATTTCTTTTCGATTGTACCATATTGCAAAACGCATGGGCGAATGTCCGCCACTTTTCAAATGAGGATTGGCATTGTTCTGCAATAAGACGTTAACAACATCTCGGTGTCCATATTGTATTGCTAACTGAAGAGCAGTCTTCCCATCCGTGGTTTCTTTATTGACAGACAAATATTTGTCTCTTAAGAAAAACTCTACAATATCTTTTCTTCCATATGAGGAAGCTACATGCAATGGGTTATAACCGTTAATATCTTTGGCCCTCACATCGAGACTCTGATCCAAAACAAATTTTACAACTTCAAGGCTTGGACTTTTCGAAGCAAAGTGCAAGGCAGTCCATAAATTCAGATCTCTGCCTTGTAAATCTGCACCAGCTCTGAGACAACTTTTGACGGAAGAGATGTCACCCTCCATCAAAGACGAGAAAAGCTGTTTCTGTACATGCATCTTTTGTAGATCTTGATCAAATGTCTTCAACAGTTTGGCGTGATCATTTTTAACAACTTTATCTATTTTTCTGCTCTGTACCATGGTAACTTCTGCAACCAGTTTGGAAGCATTTAAGGCTGTATCTACGAAAGTTTCTACTGTCAGCACATCGTTTAAAATATTGTAATGAGCTAAATGATTTCGTAAGTTTTTACCAATCAAAGTTGGTGAATCTTCGTCGAAAAATATCGGATTATCTGACAAATAACCACGAGTATCACCTAAAACTGAATATGCATCTAAGACAAGCATTTCTAGAGTGGCCTGTAAATGTTTGTCGTCTTTAAGTGAAGGCAGCCTATTCAGCATGTTGCTGAGTAACCCATTATCACTTAAAATTTCACTCATAGTGCCTAAAACCTCCAGGAACTGAGTTTTGCATCCCTCTTTGGGCTCTTCAGATTTTTTCTTCGGAGTTTTTGATTTTAATCTGTGTCTAAATTCTTCAATCCATTTTATGTTACTCAATTCGAATTGTAGAATATCGGATATTTTTATCGCCATTCTCATCAGTTCGTCCATGTCCCTTGATGTCATTCTTGGTATTGCACTAAATAAGATCGTTGTCAATAGACCAGTAATTTCTGAGAGACCAGACTGGTCAAACGTCGTCATCATATTGATTAACAAAAGACTTTGCTCTGCTTTGATTTTGGCGGATTCAACATCAATCTCGTTAGTTTCGCTTTCTTTTAGTTTGATTACGATGCGACTGATGGCACTAAAGGCTACTAAAAATTCCATGTTGACATTCTCTAACTTTTTCTTTTCTGATTTTACTGCAAGGCTAATCTCTTCGAATATTTCCTTTTCCCTTAACGTTATACCACTTATTTTGTTACGAAACTCGCTTATCAATTTTTCCAGTTGTTCCAGTTCTTCCGTCACAGGACCCTTCACCAGTGCCTCATTAGCCTCAGTCATGTTAAAGGTTCCAATTGCTTCTTGAATATCCTCCAGTCGTTTGCATTCGAATACTTGATTCAGCAGTCCTACAATGATTTTCGTTTTCTTTTTACGAAGGATCTCAACCACCAAAATATCGAGCTTGATGAAATCGTTTTGAATTTTCGAGAAAAAATCTGAGGCGTTCTGCTTGATGTCTGACCGCTTGGACAGAGATTCTGCGTGCGATAGAGAATTGCGAAGATCTATAATCACGTCTCTAGTGTTAACGGGCAAGGAATAAAGTAAAAGTTCGCCCGTCGCATCAGACAGTTTTGGCGTTTCCAAAGTATCTTTTAGGTGCTCTCCAATCACTTGTAATGCCCTTGTTATTATTAATCTTCCTTCAGACTCTTGCACATCAGCTGTTAAAACCGAATCAATGTAGCATTTGATTATCTCCAACGAGTACATGTCTCTCGTCTGCTTGTAGTCGTTGTACAGTTCTTTAAAACAGGGGGCGCTTCTTAATACCTGCTGTATTGCATCGCTGTGCTGCCTCGTCGAGATGGTACTCGGATATTTACCCAGTTCTTTTTCCTTCTTCTTCAAAATGGCAGGTTTTTCCACCGACAGGCAACGAGCGAAATTTTCCAGATGGAACAAAATTCTCTTTTTCGTGAGGATAGAAACATAAAACGAATTTCTTCCGGGCAGTAAAGCGTTGCAGCGGATGAAAATTGCCAAACAGAACTCTATTTCCTCCCACGGCAATTTGTTGTAAGTTGACCTGACGTGTCGTTTCAGAATGTGGATGTTCTTGGCGAGGAATTTTGTCTGGTGTATGAAAATCCCGTCGACCCTGGAGGACTCTTTTACTAAACCCTCCACAACTTTTACTATGATGTCAATCCGCTCTTCTATGAAAGTTTGTAGTTTTGAGGGTGGAGGTTTCTCTGGATTTTCATCAAAGAACCTTTGCTCTATTAGAAGATATCTGACTAAAACTTCCATTTCGACTGATATGGCAACGTTCTTTAGTTTCAGTTCCGAGTAAGCCTTAGAAATAATTTCATTCAGTTCACTTCCATTGACTTTAAAATAATCGTCTGGCCAAAAGTCTATTAAAAACTGAAGGATCTGAGTATTACAAGACCGGATGGCATAGTAAAAAGCATTATGACATTCTGAGTCTGTATCCATCGGCATTATAGCGAACGTTCTACTGTCTTTAGAATTTAAGTTACAAAGAGTTCTGTTTTCTTCTTTGAATAGATATTTGAGAATTTCAGTTTTGTTGTGCTTACATGCCAAAATAACCGCATTATTGTTCCAAAAAGGATTATCCTTACTATCATGGAGATTTTGCATTGTTTCATCACTGACTTGATTTTTCAAACAGTCAAGTGTATGACTTATTCTCTGCAGGGTATGAACATCGCATTTAAGTATAGTATTTTTAAGCTCGGACAAAATTATGTAATAAATATGCTTCTTACCTTCTTCATCATAGTCTCCGAGGTCCAACACCAGGTTTATTCGAGAACCTGAAGGAAGATTTCGAATATTTTCGTCCATTTCTGATGCGTTTTCGTTCATTTCAAAATGCAGCGGTCGTCTTTTGAAGAAGTAATTGAACAAGAATGTAGAATTGAACCATCTGAAATATTAATTAGTTATTCAGTAAATTCTGATATAGATCCTAGAACAAAAACCAAATCTGATTATATTGTAATATCAAAATGTAATGAATATTTTCTTGTAATCTCACTTTGTGTGTGATGCGAAAAGACAAATCGAGTAAAGTTTCATTCCTGATAACATATGATAAACAAAAAAAGACGTTTATCTAGCATGCCTAAGATCGAATCACTACAATGAAATTTTAAAAAATAGAATAAAAGCAGATAAAACTATCTTTTAGTCTTCGAAAAAACTCGGGAATAGTCGCCAATCAGCATATAAACTGCAATCAGTAGGAAATAAGACAATAAAATGCTACAGCGAAATAGATACATTTACAGGTAAGATTATTTCTGGCGTTAACCCTTTGTGCGGTAGGTTAATTTTCCGGTAGATGACCTTCTGCAGTGAGTTTTTTTGATAATCTCACAAATTATTTTTTTATTCAGGACTAGTGAATATGCTCTAAAAACATAGAACAATCACTTAGAATATCATACTTTGTTACCCGTTGTTTTCTCCCCTCCAGGAGCCAAATCTTGTTTCTGGCGATTGTTTTCACCTTCATCACCACTGCTAGCATCAGAAAATTCATCTCCTAATTCCTTATTTGTTAAAATTTGCTCGATTTCATCAGGTGTAACCACCTGTTTCGCCGCTTTCGGAAAAATATTTACAGCGGCACTTTTACTTAAGATGCAAAAATTAATACTATTTGCTGCCAATAGATGGCTCTGTCTCCCAGCAAAACTCCAGGGTCTGACGTACATAAACGGCTTTACCATCTGAGGTTAAAAAGCACAAAACGTATTTACACGTTCACACCACATCGGGCACAGCTTCTCGTCGACGTATATACTACCTTGAGTAGTTTATCTCTGGCGTATATATACATCCACGCTATCTAAAGTACTTTCTCTCTGGCGTATATATACGTCCATACTACCTTAGGTACAGTTTCTCTCTGGCATATATATACGTCAATACTACCTTATCCACCGCATCTCTGTGGCGTATATTTATGTCATTGCCACTCAGAGTTAGATATATAGTACAGAATAAAAGTATATAGTATAGTATAGAATAAAAGAAACAAAGACAAATGGAACCTTAGATGAGGTTTATAATTTTTTATTGCTACAGTTCCAATTTAATTTTATTAATTTCATTGTTTATTCATGTTACACTAAAAACTATGCAAAGGTTACTGGTGGCAAGCGTCATAACTTTGAATCAAGGTAAAGTGACGAGGATAACCCCTGTGTTGTTTTGCCCTAAAACTCTCAAGCCTATGTGAAGAATTACTATTTAATTTTAAAACAATACATTGATTTAAAACAAATAGCATTGAATTTTTAAATTCTGATGTAATTTTTTTTTCCATACGAACTCAATGGACGTGGGAAAAAAAATTTATATATATTCAATAAATACTTGCATTTGAATTTAAGTTAACTGCTAAAATTAAAAGTTAATCAATCCTTTTGCTGCATTTCGAAAAAGAAAATTAAAGATTATTTTCCTTAAACCTTGTGGAGGAGGGGGGAGAGCAAAATACCCGAGAGAGTGAATACATATTCATATTTCAAAAATGTATGTATAACATTTCGCAAATTGTAAAATATATTACTTAACCTATATTATCTCCTACTATAATTTAGTATACATGTAATTCGAGGTCCGGTTCCAGCGGTGAAAAGGGGTCGTTTCGTTCTCCACTCGGCCTCAAAATCCGATTAAGTTTAATCCTCAAATGTTATTCCTGAACATATTCTCTGAAAAACTGGGAATTTCAATATGTCAAATAGCAACAGTTGCAGGACCGCATTTTGTGATGTCCATTGTTTGTACCTAAGTCTACCACCATATACCATCATTTAGGCCTGGGGTGGGCAAATAGTGGTCCATGGGCTACATGTGGCTCGCTAAGAGTTTTCTTGTAGCCCCTCGAAAACAGTCAGAAAACCAAACAGACAGAAAATGTTCTTTATATTTGAGTCACCACAATTTTGATAGCTAAGTTTTTCTTGTATGAAAATCAACAAGAGATGTATAAATATACGAGATGTGACACAAAAAAGGGGGGCTGGTCCAACAAATTATTGTACTTACATAATCAATTCTTCGTGACTATATCACCTTCAAAGTAGTTCCCTTCTGCATTCATACACCTCTGCATTCGGTGCTGCCATTGCTGGTAACAGTTCTGGAACGAAATCTTTGGAAGGCCCTTCAGGAGATTCTCCGTTTTTGTCAGAACCTCCTCAACTGAGGTAAAATGGGTTCCCTTTAAGCAAATTTAACATTAGGAAATAAAAAAAGTTACAAGGAGCCAAATCAAATAAATCCGGAGAATGTCCCATCATAGTAATATTTTTGGTGGTCAGAAACTCTGCTTGACAGATAGGACCATGTGAGTGGGTGCATTGTCTTGGTGCAACAGCCATCCATTTCTTCACAACTGTGGCCATTTTTTCCTAATTTTTTCATTACTTCAATGTGTTGATTAACAATTTTTGACTGGGAAACCCACTCAATCGTTGCAATTTCATAAATGTCGAAGAAGACAATTAACATTGCCTTGCATTTTGGGGCCAGCACGTTCATCATCTTCCACACAGTCCCTTCCTCCTGAAAACCACTGATGCCATTATTGCCATGTGCACGGGACAAAGTATCCTCTCCATAAGCCTCAATTATCATTTGAAATGTTTCAGAGGCTGATTTCTTAAGTTTCACAAGAAACTTGATGTTGATTCGCTGTTCGGTTTTTACATCAGACATTTTCCCGGCAGAATGCTGTTGCGCGTGTTCACTCAATGATGCATTACTCCCAACTGGGGTGATCAGTTAAGTCGAAACTAGCCACATGGATGGAGGTGTGGGGGATGACATCACCAAAATAGTTGTTGCCAACTACACTCTTTTTTCAAGCTACAAACTTAGTCTCGTTTTTTGTGTCACACCTTGTGTATACTATTTACTATCTACTTAAAAAAGTCGTTGGAGGGGTCTACTTTTGAATTGGGTTCCAAGGCTTCAACAAACCTTAATATGTGACGTCGCTGTTTTGAACAGGAGTAAACGCACCCTAATAACTGGCCCGAAGGAGAATTCCTTTTAGCTCATTTGCTAAATACGCTGCAAGGCTATGTGTATGAACTGGCAGGTTTATAGTTCAAATAATATGCCCACAAGCCAAGATCAACGATTATCCACATTATTCTCTTGTCCAGGTATTTCTTAGACAATGTACTCCGAAATGTACTATTGGGATTCTCATGTCTTTCTAGTCCTGGGAACAAAGCCTTACAGACCAGAGCCTTAGAGACAATACAGCTATAACTTATTACTTCTTAACTTTCACCAAGTACCATTAACTAAGACTCAGTAATACTATCAAAAGTTTTGATAGTGTTATTAATAGTATTAACCTTTAAAATTTGACAGTAAATCTGCTGCAACGCAATTTTTTTCTCTCATTTAATTGACGCGTTGGCCCATAGTTTCTCATCGTGGGCGTTTGAGGCTTTCAGGGGTCAGTAAAAGACACAGAGAGAATTAGGGGGCGTTGAGATGGCACGGAGAGGCTTGTGCAGATTAACCAAATATAGTCTAAAAAAGACTTAAAAAAACACGCTGATTATGTACTAACAAAAGTAAACTTTAATACTGTTTACCTTATGTTGATTGAATGTATTTAAATTATTTCTATATCACATGTACAAAAATTCACATATTTCGGTAGTTCGGAAAGTGGATGAAAAACTTAAAGATTAGATTTTACATTCAGACCTACATTAAATTGAATGATATACTGCATTTTAATTTCTGTAGTGCACATGTGTTGTCTTTGTTTGTGAGCAGCAGGGAAAATGTTTTGTCCACTGCATTTCATTACGTATATTATCCAAGAAACATAGTTAAATATGTTAACCAGGAATTAACGTGGGATTCTTTAAAATCTGAAACTGTCAATTTATATTTATTTTGAAAGCAATAGTTTATTACGAATTACTTCGTATCATCAAAACCCATGCCTGTGTTTATAATAGGAAAGCTAAAACTTTTATTCCACTCTTTTAAATGAAGAAGAAATTTAGTAGCGTTAGAATTCTAACAATATCCTATCTATGACTAAAACATATAATAATACACATTTTTAATTATATTTGTGGAAATAGCTATTTCAGATTCGATTTTAGAAAAAAAATTTAATTAAAAAATATATTCTTTTTGTAATAGAATATTTTTTAAAATTTAACTCTTGTTTTCACCATGTATTATATATACTCTTATTTCTCTAGAGTGGGAGGGAGCGATATCGAAATATTCACAAGACAAGGGGGCGCCAGTTCAAAAAAGGTTGGGAACCTATGCGTTAGCCGATTTATCACGCGGTCGAGTGTTAAATAATCTAGAGTCCCTATTTTCTTATAAAGACCCTTGGTGTAGAGCAGCAGTTCTTAAACTGTGGAGTCTCTCGTGTAACGTTGAGATTTCCTTCTGTTGTAGAATCTGAAAGGTCTTGTGGAAAAGTTCAAAGATGTACCATACTAGACCTAGATTACTAAATAATCCTCAATGAACAAACTCTACTAGAGCTTGCATTTTGATCAAGAATATTAAATCGGGAGGGATGTTCAAAATTCTGTGAGTCCGCGATGTCACCCTGATATATAAAGGGAGGACGGTGATCAAAAGTTTAAGAACTGCTGGTGATCGGTGTTTAAAGTCCTCAGTGGGGAAAATAACGTGTTTGCTCAAACACAGATTACGCTTGATAACTTTTGAACTACGGTCGAATGAAGAGGTCGACATCTTAACCAGCACTCCATTTTTCGTATTCCTGCCAAGTCAATAGGAAGGATCAGGCAAATTTAATATGCATCAGTCCTAATATACGACGGGTCTTTATTGTAGAAGCATGGCTTGAGAACAACTCAGCTCAATTCAATACATCGCTTGTTACGAGTTCATTGTTAGGAGAACGATTATCGGTATTATCAATAATAATGGTACTATCGATGATATGTATATTAATATGCATAACTATTGGTACTATCGAAGGTATATGGAGTCTTTCAATACAATCGATTTTTATTATCAGTTGTAGCGAAAATATATTTGTGTCGATAGACTTCAATAATATAGATTACACATTGATGTTTAAAGTACAACACATCTCCTAATTTTTCAAGAGCAAGGTGGTGTTTATTGATTTTTGAAAAAAGTTCTTTGTGTGTGTCATTATCGTTGTGTGCATTTACAAATAATTCTTAGCCACCAATAATCCATACTGCATTTTTAGTTCTTAATTTATTTTATCAAACTAAACTGAATTGGAAATAATGAATCTTTTTTTAAAAATCATAACGATTCTTTCAGATTATGTGTTGGTGTACGAGGAGAGCTCAGATGATCGACCCCAACCCAAAGGGTATGCCCAAAAGACGCATAAACACGAAGCATGGCGAAAAAAGTTCATGGCCAATTTGGTGAAAGCAGGCCTGCATATGGAAGAGGTGAGTGGATTCCTTGCTTTGCATCAGACTCTATTTACATGACAGTTCAGCTATAATGACAAACGAGAGCAGAAATAATGCGAATCTAATGCAGTCCAATTGACTACAAACCTACCATGGTCAAATACCGGCATGTATCCACAGAAGCTTTCTTGATTACACCACAATATGATTTACACTGATCTTCAACTTCGAATGCGACTATGTGAATGAGACACTCGCTGTACTAGAATTTGCAGCCCCGGGATCTCGAAATCCCGGGATTAAAATAACTAATCCCAGGATTTAATATTTTCTGAATTATATTTTGATTTTTTTCCAAAGTATTGTGAATCTGGTATTACATTTAATGTATCTTATTTACTTTTTTGTTCTGTATACGTTTAATGTAAGTTTTCTTACGTGATGAACCTTGAAGGCTTGAGGCAGGTGTGTATGTTAAACTATGAAATTTGATATGTTTTCTCTTATTTTCTTCTGTAACTTTCTCCTTATCGTGAGTGGAGTCAGAAAACGGACATTTCTCCCACCCTCAGGATATCCGGTGTCAGCTAACTTTGAAAGAAGCTGTTAGAATTTTTGGAAGATATCTAGTAGGGTTTTCAGCCCCAGGATCCCGGTTTCTTCAAATCCCGGGATTAAAATAACTAATTCCGGGATTTAATTTTTGCCTAACACATATTTAAAAATTTAATCTAAGAATTTAATTCTTCAAAAATTGATGTTTTGTTTATGAAATATGTACGCAGATTTTTTTTTTTTGTGTGTGCAATTATTAGTGTTATAGGTAAAAATAATATATGCACAGCTCTCATTTCTCGTATGGTAAAACGTAGCACAGATCTAAGTGGCTCACTACAATGCTTACACAATATATAAGCAACATCTCAAGAATAGATTTTATCACAGTTCCTTTTTCAATTAAATGCCGTTAATTAATAGCGGACCTGGAGACACTTCAAATCCCATTGCAGTACTAACAGCTCATGCAACTGGAATGCAATTTCAAATGAGGTAACACTTGAAATTGATTCACATTCTGATTCAATAACCCGATCAATTTATGTACAAAAACTATTAAGTGTAGCAGAAGAACTAAATAAAGTTATCTAAGAAGTATATCACACCAATACAGTTCTATTAGATTTGAGACACTGTCATCAAAAATTCAAAAAGAAATGTCTCTTCTTTAAAAATGGAGGGAGACGTGTTGACTACCCGAAAAGAACAAATTCCCATTTAATGACAATACCTACTAGTAAAGAATATGAACGGGCATTTTCTTCGGCAGGACAATTTGTAACAAAAATAAGAAGCCGTTTCAACGATGAAGCGCTGGAGGAGCTGTGTTTTTATAATCTTATTTACAGAAACACAAGAAATGAAGAATTGCTTTTTTTAAAAAAATTTCATTATGTACGGTTTTTTTTATTTTTATGATGAATTAATTTTTTATTTGTTTCATTAAAGTAATATTGAATCAAATTTTAATTATATTTTCAGTTTTTACTATGCAATTTCAACTATGCTAATATGTAAGTATTTTTAATAAATAGTCCAATCCTAATCCCGGGATTTGAAAAATGTAATCCCGAAATCCCGGGATTGAAAATATGATACGGGATTGCAAATCCTACACTGTACAATCATCTTCTTTATACAGACTTTTGATAACATTACTCCTACCTGGGATTCTTACATGCACTGAAATGCTAATGACTTGTAATTCCTAGTAATGCGCCGCTCGTTTTAACTACTCTTAGAATTCACTTAAGTTAACTTGCATAATACCCAGGTTCGCTTATTCAAACTTTTAGTCCGCATTACAAGTGAGTTAATTCTATTCTAACTAAATTCAAAGATAACGCTACTCCATTTAAAATTAAAATTATTTAGTTTATTGCATTACTAGATTACACAATTACATTACAAATTTAAGTTTTAAATTAAACACAAATAAGCCTTTTCGATTCTGTAGATTACATCATCTGAAAATTGAAAGAAAGGGTCTCTCCCCCTTATAATGACTTGAATCAGTTTATCAAAACAATTTATTACAGGGAAAATTATCTTGAATATTTTTACAATTGTTCCGAGATTGGGATCACAGTTTGTTTCTTGTACAGTAAAGTTCAGCTCATCTTAAACATCCACCTTATCTTGAGACTCACGTGAAGTCGACACCTTTTATTGGTAATAGGGGCCAAAGTCCTTCGGCTTCTCTGATAGACTCTAATCGTGGATGCCAACGCAATGGGTTTTTCGCTGTATATCGCTAGAGAAGCATCTGAACGGTTCTCTCTTGCAAATTCTCACGCCGTGCCTTTAAAAGCCTAGGTTGCTCCTCGGACTTCTTTTCGGCTCTCCTTTTTCCCTTGTCCGTCGGCTCCTCAAAGCGTGGGAAACTTCCGACGCATAATGTGGACTGTCCTCCTCCTCCAGACACGCTGTCGACCGGGATGCGTGAGAAACGGAAATTCCACACAGGCCGGGGAATATGTCCAGTCTCGGATTCTAAGGAATGGTCGAGGGAACAGAGGTCAGAATTCTTGACCACCATTTAGGCCACTTTTCCCCAGCAATTAGGGAAAGAAAGCGGGCACATCACACCCTGAAAACTATCGCGCAGCGCCTTTTAAGGGAGGACAAATCTCCAATTTTGTGCTTACGTGCACTATTTGACAAAAATCCCCATTAGTCAGTCCCCAGGCGCAAAGCTACAATTTCAATTAAATTTATGTGGTTGTTCACCCTTGAGTGCCAGCGACTGCACCCCGTTCTAAAGAATTTCAACAACTTCCTGTAAACAAGGGGAACACACAAAATTACGAATGGTTTGGGGACCATCCTCATTGCCAACCTCCCATCACTAGCATATTGCTCCTTTCGTACAAATTTTGGAAGTCTACTGCTTGCCACCTTCATGATCTGCAGTATATACATCTAATATCAACTCTTAATGAATCTTTCTCTTTTGCAGGAAACTGTCGAGAGTGAGACCAACGTGATTCACTTCATCAAACTCTCAGCTCCTTGGCCTGTGCTCGTCCACTACGCAGAGCAGCTGTGCATGCGAGCCCCGCTCCAGGTCAGAACTTCCTTCTATATGCACCCTATCAAATGACCATCACCTTGACCTAATAACATATTTCTTGTAAGAAATACTCGCGTTAAGTTACAATTACTGAGTACAACAATTAGAACCCTGATTCGAATTAGATAGAATAATTTTAAACTCCAAAGAAAATTTTACGTCTCACCTGCTCTCGGTAGACACAAAATCTTCGAACTTAAGCTCTCCACTCTCCTCGAAATCTAGAATACTCTGGCAGCCCCAGTATCTCGGATGAGTCTGGTTGTGCCATGTAGGGTTATAGATTACTTTCCGCAGTTCATACCCTCTCTGGCTTGGGTATCTGTATGATCGCATTTAATCTGATACTAGACTTATCAGGAGTCAAGGTCTTTTAAAAATTTCAGCAAAATGTATCCGTTTAGAAATAGCAACGTAGCAATAATAGATTGAGTAAGGCATTTAACAAAGAAATTACTTATAACTGACAAATAACTATAGCAATATTCTCAACCCTGAGGTCAGTTAACTCTGATTGTCTTTAAGAGGCTCTGTTATGTTTGTATTTTCCCCATGGACGTTTTAAGGCATCGGCCAAATGGGCCCACATTCTCGTGAAGGAAGGAGACCGTTTTGTTCTCAACTCGGCCTCAATAGGAACTAAAAAAATTGGGAACTGGCAACTAGTAACAGTGGCAAAGCTGCATTCTGTTATTTCCGTGTCTATGCCTAGGCTTACCACCATACATCATCACTTCTCGTTTAGTCGAAAAATGACAATCGGTCGAATCGGTTTGCGCCTAGGTTTGTCAGATTGCTCAGTTATTTGTTGCGGGTTATCATTTATAGAAGTATTTGTCAAGGTATGCTATATACTGTCTTGTTAAAATGGTAGCAGTTGAACCTACTTATGCATAGAAGTCCAGGAATTCAAGAAGTCGTAAGATGTCACTAATTGTCCTTGTTGAGAATGCTCAGCATTATAAATAGCTAATAGTTATCTGAAGGAACACTTCAAAGCTGTAGTAAGAAAGCGAAGAACGAGAAACCTGTTCATGGTTGTATCATCATCATCCGGCCTTGGCTCAAAATTATGAGCCGTATTGGTTATATTAATTGAACTTATAATACTTATTCTACTTAAGAGGGTTACGGGGAGTTCCCTAAAGGACACATGCACGTAGATGTCAGAATCGAATCATTCTCATTCTAATTTCTTTTTTACCATGTTTTTATTAACTCGTTTTCTTGTCTGTCCGGGTGGAATTTTGTAATTGATTTTAAACTAATTTCCCGATGAGCTAGAGACTTGAAATTTGGACCATAGCTCAGAAGTGGATGTCAATGCACGAAAATGTGGGAAAAGAGCTCCAGTCTCAAACCCGGGCCCCGTAAAAGGAGGGCCCCTGTTTTGACAGGATCCCCTAACTCCAGAACTTACACGAATTTACACAAACACCACATGTCGATAGTACGGGTCGAGTTGCGTCTACGTATTCAATTTCGTGATTCTTAGGTCAAAGAGGGGCCCTTAGGTTACCATGTTTTTATTAACTCGCTTTCTTGTATGTCTGTGTCTGGGTGGAATTTTGTAATTGATTTTGAACTAACTTCCCGATGAGCTAGAGACTTGAAATTTGAACCATAGCTCAGAAGTGGATGAAAATGCATGAAAATATAAAAAAAAGAAGTTCTGGTGTCTAACTCGGGCTCCCGAAGAGGCTTGTATGTCTGGATAGAATTTTATAATTGATTTTAAGCTAACTTCCCGATGCGCTAGATACTTGAAATTTAGACTGTAGCTCAGAAGTGGATGGCAGTGCATGAAAATGGTTATAAAAACATGGTACATAATTTTTTTTATTAAGGAAATTATTTCCTCATTGTTTTACTGATAGAGACTTGGTCTTTGATTCTCTCCAGGCGCATCCCAATCCCAGCCATAACTGGTCAGAGCACATCCTGAAGGTGATGCACATTCCCAACCTGATGCACGAAGATGTGCCCAACAAACCCCTCGACTACTACACGTGCGCCTTCAAGAAATCCAAACTTGACAAGTAAGTCCTTGCAGAAATTATTCTAAATACTAATGCATCTAACTTTTTTACAGGTAAATACGCCTATTCAAAAACCCCAAAAAGATTTCCACTAATAAAGGCAGGATCCGTTCCACGGTAACTAAAAACTGTGCAAGAGGAAACATATTCTTCTAAGGCAGAGTTTCCCTAAGTGTGGTACACGTACCCCCAGGGGAACGAGAAGGCTTTGGGTCGGAGGGGTTACGCGTTGCACCGGAGTTTGGTGGGGATATGCACTGCACCGTGCTTAGCGTGGCCACAGTAGCCTAGTGGTCACGGTATCGAATCGTGGTTGGTATGTTATGAGTTTGAACCCATTACCACCAAAGACCCGCCGTGTCGATGCACGTTAAATCTGTCGAGAGCTGAAAAGTCCTCCCGTTGGTGTGGTGTGGTAGTTAGGAGAGGGGGTTCCAGCTCAAATATCGTCCTCGTCGCTTGACCATAGTTCACAATTACGAGGTCCGTCGCCAAAAAAGGCCTAGTGTAGCTGAATCGTGCGACGTTAATATTCACTCAATCGCACCGAGCTTAGCTGCGCCAAATTTTACGTTTTCATAAGTCGAATCACAAGACAGACCGCACTTCGTTACAGAGACTACTTCTTTAACAGTTAGTGGCTTCTCCAAGTGCATGTCTGTTTGAAAAACAAGTACAAGTAGGGTACTTTTACATCATTCTGGTTACAAATGCAACATGTGTATCCAGTTTTAACAAAGGTAATTCTGGAATACATCTTGCCTTTTCCAACTTCATATTTGTGGGAAGTTCCTTTTTCAGCATTCGTAGATGTTAAGTCGCAAAAAGGAACATATTATTGGACGTGGAACTGCATCTCGGATTCAAATTAACAACCAGGAAACCAAATGATTACGATCTGTCATCTCAGCACAAACTATTTCATCCTTCTCATTCATCCAAATAAATGTTATTTATACAGTGGTGCACACAAGGGGGGTGTCCTAGGGGCCGGACATCCCTCCCTCAATGCCCTTGAGTTTTTTTCGATTGATGATAATCCTATTTGTATATAATGTAAAATTTAATTCAGTACTTGTAATTAACAATTTATTTTATTAATTAATGCTAATTATTAATTCAATAATTTATTTTTTACTGTTTTTTGTTAAACAAATCGACAAAATCAGACGAATCAATAGGTATTGTCTTGAGGTATGATACAAGTGACCATGGACTCCCTCTTAAAAATTTTTTGTGTGCACTACTGTATTTATAATATAACTTTATATTTTATTATGAATAATTTTTTTCCTCTTTTCTTACTGTTTTATGTTTGTCACAAAAAAAGAAGAAAGAAATATATTTTGATTATTATTAAAATAAATCCAGGTTTTTTTTACGAGGGGGACTCAGCATTACAAAAATTATAGAAGCTGTACAGATACGTCAAAAGTTTTGGAAACACTGTTCTAAGGATAGAATAGTGAGTTCTAAGAGCCTCGTGAGTTGATAAATGACCACTGTGATAGATTAATTAGTGTAAGCAAACAGGGAATCCACGACTCTTTATAAGTGTACGTGTGAGTTAAAGTCGTTTTTTTTTTTTTTTTTTTGACATTATTTTGCTTTTTCGTTACCGAATTCATTGAAGTGTTTCAATTTTAAAACTGTAGGGTACGAGGATGAAATATTTCTGCAGAACTTTTGAGATATGTGACGGGGATTATACAATTATAAAATCTAACATTTTACTGGTTCCATTTATTTATATTGTTATATTCTTAAAATAAGTACGTAATACGAAGTAGTATATTATTTTGTTACAATCCTGTGTCATTCTCAGTAGCGCGCACTGGAATTTTGCAAGGAAAGGGGGGGGGGGTTGAAAGTCCACCATTCTCGCATCCTGCTCCAATACGCCTCCTAACATATTCTTTTGATTTTGTCAATTTTCGGGGACAAAAACAGTAAAAAATTAATTAATAATACTAATTATTGAATAAATAATTAGCATTGATTAATAAAATTAATTATTAATAACAGCTGCTTTATTAAATTTTACGTACTATATCTTTAGGATTATAATCAATCGGATAAATATCAAGGGCTATGAGGGGGTCCGGACCTGAGGACTCCCCACCCCCTTGTGTGCGCTACTAGTCATTCTAATAGAAAACATAACTCCTGTTTATCGAAATAACCGTTTATTACTTTTTTTTTCTGTTAATATACAACCCTTTTTTAACAAATACACACGACGTAAAATACTATGAACCTTCTCTTGACCTCTTGTTTCACCATTGTCTTTTAATTGGCCTACTATTCCATCTTTCACCCGCTAGAAAAATAAACCCGGTTCTTTCATGCAGCAGCGCCCTCTTCGTCATTGAGATCATATCTGCTCATTGAGATCATTACCGTCATACCGTCATTACCGTCATTGCTCATACCGTCATTGAGATCATATCATGCGCTTGGTCCTGTGAGTGTGCATCGTTCTCCGTGCCCTTGTTGTTGTTGCTTATCCACTTGGCCTAGACCACAAACTAGACCAAGTCCATGGGACCGTGTCGCATATATATGCGACTGGTCCATGGTTAAGGCAAGAAGCAGCTTCAATTCAGTGAGGAACCACAGGGGCTGAAATCTGACTTATCCTCTAGGTCATAGGTTCCCAAACTTTTAGCCTCATAGAACCCTTGGCAGGTTTTTCAGTTTGTGGTAGACCCCCTAATTTCCTAATATTAAATTTATGTAAATCTATCAACTTAAATGTGTTTTGTCAGCAGGTATAGAGCTATTTACTATAAAAGATTAAAATTTTTAACTGTAGTGAAGTATAGAAGAGTTTAAAATTTAAGAAAACACATGTTAGTTAATTTGATTAGTTAGTTAATTAAATTAAAATTTAACTAATGCATAAAATAACTGTTACATAAAGTAACTGTGCAACAAAAAGTGCTTTTTGAGGGAGGGAGGAATCTGGGGATGCAATAATAAACTTTCAACATTTGACATCAATCTTATCAGGGTTTAACCCTAAATATCTCTTCGGTTTATGGTGTCTAGTATTTTCTTCTTTTTTTGTTTAGGAGATTGGTAAGCACACCTTCTCAATCGAAAAAACAATTAAAGGCTTTCTCAAGATATTCCATAATATGGAATGAATAACAGGTATATCTTTTTAAAGCTAAAATTGTTGACATTGTTTCTAAACTTTACTTTAAGTTCTTCGTTAGTGCATATTTCTAGAGCTTAATTCTTATAATATATTTTTCTTCAAAGTGACCATATGAATTCATTGTCTTCTGTGGTACTACGATAGTCAAAACATTCTAAAACCTAGTTTCAAAATCTAAAAAATGGGCATTTAAATGTTGGCGACGTCCAAAATTATGCTCCTTTAGCTTAATTCTGGCAAGAAAAGCTGTGCGAAATGTAGTCCTAATAACACATTTATGCTGTCGCCTTGTAACTGAAAATAAACTTCATTAAATTTAGTAAATAAATCTGTTGAATAGGTAAGTCCAATTTCCACTTGATTAAATTTCCTTTTAATATTAGTCATGATCTGGTTTAATGAGAGCCACTATCGCAGACTCCCATTTATACCTCATGGACCCCCAAATTATTATTTCACTGTCGTGGACACCTAGAAGATCGTCATAGACCCCAGGGGGTCTATACAGACCACTTTGGGAATCACTGCTCTAGGTGCCTGCTAGGCTTTAGGACTGGACATAGTGGGGTGGCCTTCATTTCTTGGATGGCCCTACCAGGAGAATACTCTTCCGACGTACTTCACCCACCCCATCCAGGGTCACCCTCTCGCTATGATGAGGTAGCAAAGCAGGACTTGGGAGGGAACGTGCGCTTGTTCTGAAGGAAATGTAATGGACCTGACAAGCGTTAAATTTGTCTGTAATGAAAGGCTTCACGATAGCTTAATATGGAAATTAAGAGAGGTTCTAGCTCAAAGCTCGTCCTTTTCACATAATCAGTGTTCAGAGCTAACAATGAGCTTTGGGGGGTCGATTTAATAGCCCCCGACCTCTACGGCGAACTCATTTCTACTCGAATAAACCATTAGATATCGTATTGCTTCTAGTGGGACGTTAATTAACAATAAGCTCAACCGCATACAAGTGCAGAAAGGGTTCATGTGTCCCCCCCCCCCACTACTCTAAAATCTATTTCATTTCACTCCATTTTTGGCGGAAGGAGTTGCATATGATTTAAGATATTTTTACCAAAGAAGTTTTTCTTAAAAAATAATTATGAATTAATTTTTTTATTACTTATCCCTTTTGCCCATGAGTGGTAGCCTAGTGGTCAAGGTTGCGGACTCGTGTCCGGCGTGTCGTGAGTTCGAGCCTAGTGTCACTGAAGACTAGAGGGGGCTGATGCACGTTCAATCCGTCGAGGCTCAAAGTCTTCCCGGTGGTGTGGAAGTCCAGAGAGAGGGTTGCAAGCTCAGGTGTCGTTCTTGTCCCCTTGAACATCGTTCAAAATGACCAAGTCCATCGCCAACAGTCCTTGTGCTGCTTTATACTGCGACGTTAACAAACACTAATTTAATTCTTCCCATCTGACAAGCATATTAAAACAGAAAAAGTTATTTTCAGGTTCTCTTCGAAATTGATCTTGGTAAATTAGTTTTAACCCCTTAACTGCTGTCGGCATATGTATCCGTCTCGCTCAACCGGTGCGTTGAGTACCCCGGAAGTATATATACATTTTTCCGAAATACGATCCTTTTCTTTGAGCTGCTATTAGTAAAACTATTCTGAAGGGTTTGAAATAAAACGAAATGATATATTTGTGCCTTTTATTCCCGACTACCCAAAATTCGCCGTTTTGGTGAAAATTTTCGAACTTTCTTTTATGCTTTTATTTTATAGCCCACACTTTTAAGATTACAAAAACACTTTATTTTTATTTTTAGGATATTAAGAAGCAAAGTTATAGCATAATTAGTAAATTGGAAATGGAGTTTACAAAACCGGAAGTAGATCCCTACACAAAATATGTTTAATATATTGAATTGAAATTTCCAGAATATGTTTTATTTAGTTATATCTGTGTTATGAATGAAAATCTAATCTCTGTGTATATGTGTTTATGAACTTTATTGTTTATGAAAAAGTATCAATTTTTTTAAAAATTCGTGTTTTCACATAAAATTTTGCTTATTTAAAAAAAGTTTCAAAAGTATTACAAATCTTTTAATTCCTAACACATATAACTGTACAAATAATATTTGAATACATTTATTAGAATTTTCTGTAACAGCAATTTTTTATCAAAATTTCACTAAAAATGACAGTTGTTAGTCTATAAAACTCTCTAGAAAACAGCAAAAGGTTTTAAAAAAAGTCTTAATTAGTTAAATATGAAGCAAAGAGATCGTGGCCTATAAATATGGTGAGTTTAAAAAATGTACAAATAGTAAAAAATTTTTTATACTATATTAAAATCTTTAAATGCATTTTCTGAGAAACTATGTTTTTCAATTTTTTGCTTCACTGTAAGGTTCACTACAGGATTTATTTTTAAGGTATTGAGTTGAAATTTTCAGAAAATATTTTATTTAGTTTTATCTCCAGCATAGACTATGATCTAATTTCTGTGTATATATTTATGTATTTTATTGCACGCTTTGTGAGAAATAACATTAGTTTTTTGTGAAAAATTGAGTTCTTGCATAAAAAATGACATATTTCAAAAGCTTTCAAAAGTATTACAAATTTTATGGCTCTAAGCACAGATAATGATATTATTTATATACTGTATAAACATTGTTCGAATATATTAATTAGAACTTTCAATACAAGCCTTATCGTAACTGCAGTTTTTCACTAAAATTTCACTCAAAATTCCCAATATATCCAAAATTATTTTTAATTTTGTGGAAATAATACTTGAATACCTAATTTTATGCCCCATTTCAAATTAAAAAAGTGTTTATTTAGTTGAAAATTTATATATTTCAAAAAAAAAAAAATGCTCCGAAGGTAGTCACATACTTTAAGCTGAAGTAATGAATCTGTGCAGATTCCTGGGCAGCGACAATCCGGACGAGTATTTCAGCCGGACGCAGCGCATCCGGATCGTGCATGCCATCCTGCAGACGTCCGCCTATGGGAAACGCCGGAGGGCCCAAATAGGCATCGACCGCCTCACCGAGGAAGGGGCGTACGCCGCTGCTTTCCCCCTTCACGACGTAAGTATACACACACACCCTTTTAATGTTTTATTGCCTGTATAATGAATCCTGAATTTGATTTCACAAATTTTGAAGGAAAAAATGGTTACATGACTCATTGATTTCAGGGACCCTACCAGCTTCCTTCTAGGCCTGTCGCCCCCGAAAATCTGAACAAGCGCCAAATCCTCTACAACTACTGGGCGAGGTGGGGGAAGTGGTACAAATATCAACCCCTGGATCACATTCGGGAGTATTTTGGAGAGAAGATTGGCATCTATTTTGCATGGCTAGGTAAGTTGAGAGTGTACTACTCGCTCTCTCTCAGCAATCATTGTATAGTTTTAATACTCAGAGTATCTGACGAAAAGAAAAGCACTGCAAATGTCGCAGACATAAATGAAAGAAAACTGCTGTAAATAGTAGATTTTGACAAATGCATCTTTATAATAGTAAAAACTGTAAAATTAAGGGTCCGGCCCCCTTGCGTAGCTTCGAACATGAACTGGTATAAAATTATTACCTAACCTTATAGATCAGAATCCAAACTCTGAACAAATTTTCATACAGAAAATATATTCCACTCTTGAATTCAGGTTGTGTAGTTATAAACTTATATCCATATTAACAGTGGCCCGCACAGGAAAATTTTTCAAGGGGGGGGGGAATCCAGGGTTGAAAATCCACCATTCTCCATGGCAGTAGCGCACACAAAAGTTTCTCAAGGAATGGGGGGAAACATGGCCGAAATTCCCCCAACTCGTACATACCTCAAGACAACACCAATTGATTCTTCTGGTTTTGTCGATTTTGTTAACAAAAAACAGGTTATAGAATTAATAATTAGCATTAATTAATAAAATAAATTAAAATAAATTGTTAATTACAAGTACTTAGTTAAATTTTACGTTATATATATATAGGATTATCATCAATCGAAAAAAACAGAAGAGCTTTGGGGGAGGGGGGGTCCGGACCCCCAGGAGACCCCCTTGTGTGCGCCACTGCAAAGGAATATAATCAACAGAAAAAAATCAGTGGCTATGGGAGGGTCCAGGCACCCCGTCCCCCTTGTGTGCGCCACTGCACATTAATCATACCACTGTTTTAAGAACTTTGAAATAATTTATGAATGCGCTATTTTTTCCCCATTTTAACAGACAGTTAAACATGAATTTCATCATCCAGGCGCGGACAGAGCAGGATAGGTTCAGCCTTCTGAATCAAATGTTTCCAACCACCTCTACTCGCAGCCAAACTCCTCCAACTCTTATTATTAGTTTTAAGAACCAAACAATCTACTGCATCTGTCCTTTGAAGGCTAGGTCTTCCTCTTTTTCTTTGTATTTTAACTGTAAGAGACGAGTGGAATATACAGAGTGGGGCGCGGGAACTTCCTGTTTTGAACATCTTGTAGTGATGTTCGTAGGGAGGGGTTCAATGGCAGGGGTGGAATCAGGAACGTCTTAAGACTTCTTGAGGCCCTGGGCCCGACACAAAATTAGGCCCGGGCAGTGGAGCAACATACACCCCTGCACTGAAGAACCAAATGGCGGGAAAATATCAGCAGGAAGTGGTGTGTCATCAACTGAAAATTTGATTCCAAAGAAACTTTTTTTAATAAAATTATATATAATTCATGTTTTTTTTTGTTTGTCTTTATGGTGCATTTGTTTTGTATAATTTTATTATTTCTTTTGTATTTGTAAAAAAGTTGGAATTGTTTAAAATGTAAACTTTGATTTTTTTTTTTTTTTTACAATAAAAACTGGACGTGAGGGTGGTTGTTTCCCGAGGGATCGGTTGTAACTCTAAACCCTCTTCGGGTGAGCTCGGTTCCTCTGGGCATACATCATCATCATCACCTTTGCAAAACCCACCTCGTGGGGGAGGGGCAGGATTCTAGAGGGTCCAAAGTCTGTCTGACACCAAGCATGGCTTGGGCCCCCAAATTTGACTTTACAGGAGGGCCCTAATATTCTCCGTTGTGCCACTGGGCCTTGGGCTCCTACACAAATGTAGGCCCTACCCAGGGGCGTAACGGAGAATATTTGGGCCCCCTTCAAAGTCAAATTTTGGGCCCCCAAGTTGGATTTTACAAAGGGTAGGTACTTGGCAGCAGCAAGATTTTGGGCCCCCCACGGTGCGGGGGTGTACATTACGCCACTGGCCCTACCTATGACCCTAAAAAGTAAACAGTACATAGCATCCATGGTTAAAGACTCGTATAAACAATTACCCGAAACAAATAAATGTACATGACTTACAGTCACACAAACAGGTTCGACCGGCTGCCGCCTTTTGACTGAATGAGTAATGATAGTGAATGGTGATAGGCCTAGGCCTATACATTGACGGCAACCATCTCAAGCAGTCAATTGACATCTCGTCCGAAATTTCCAGTTCTTCAGATAATGGAACCGGAAATAACATTTGACCGTTGAAATTATTCGAATTCGTGATCTTATTCAGGCTGAGATGACTACGGGACGAGGCCCCCATTGTGGCCGAGGTCCTAGGCTCGGGCCCAGTTAGCCCCTGTCTTAAGACGACCCTGGCTCGACCGACTGCCGCCTTGCAGCTTAATGTGTAATAATGGTGCATAATGGTTGGCTTCAGCCTAGACATGGACGACGGTCATCACATAATACAGTATTACCACTTTTACCAGTAGACATACGATTTGAAATTCACTGTTTTTTGAAGAATATGTACGGGAATAATATTTGACAATAAAAATTATCCAGCATCATGATTTTATTGAGAAAGAATCAAGAACGAAATGAGGCCCCCATCGAGAGTGAGGCCCGGGCCCATGCCTTGAGACGTCCCTGGGTGGAGTGGGATATTTGTGTTCCCCTCCCCCCCATCTCAGTCTCAAACATGTTGTGGTCGCGATAGCAGCGTGCTTTTGCCGTGGAGGCGTATTTCTGTAAGGTCGGTCGGTGATTGCAGTGCAACGTGCCTTTTGTTGTCACTTCCACATTCCTCCACGAGATGTTTCTGATCGGAAATGTGCTTCAATGTGGATAAATGCCTTCAGAGCAACGGGGGATGTCTCCAAAGAAAGAAAAGGACCTCCGAAGACCCTTACAACACCTGAAAATCTGAAACGAATTCGTGTGTCGATTCAGACAGGTATGTGACAGTGATCAAAAAATTCTTCTTACCCGCTCTCCAAGAACAACGTCCTTACAACAAGATGGAGCCACTGTCCACACCTACAGGGTTTCCATGAGTGTTTTGAGAGCAGCCTTCCCCGAATGATTGATCTCCCTGCTAGGGGACGTAAACTGGCCAGCGCACTCACCTTTATATGGGCTTAGCTCAAATCCCTGGTTTACATAGATTGCTCCAAGACCCTGGAATACCTACGGAACAACATCCGAGTGGAAATGGACAATATCCCGGTCGATATGCTTGAAAAGGTGACTCAAATTTTTCGAAATCAACTGCATCAATGTATTGAAAAAAAGAGAGCGACGTTTAACAGACATTGCTCTAAAAGGCTGTGTAAATTCAAAGTTCCATTATTGTGTGGAAGGAGGAAAATAACAGTGTAGCGGTATCATCTATATAAGCCAGTAACAACCTCCGGACTAATGTGATCATTTTAGTCTAGTGGTTAAGTTTTTCGGCTTCAGATCCAAAAGTCACGGGTTCTGTCCTGCCAGATAAGAGAGCCACTTCTATGTGGTACCGGCTTAGCTAAGAAACCTTTTGAAATGACGTGGCGCTATCTATCCGCAAAAAGAGCAACCAAAAACTCGTCAAAAATTCACTTGACGCTAACAAAGTCGTCTAAACTCACTTGACGCAACTCCTCCAATTGACACCAACAACTGACCGCTCGCAATAACATCTACATATTTTTCGTTCATCTATCCACCGACTCACTGGTGGAGGAGTGTGTAGCGGTATCATCTATAAAAGCTAGTAACAATCTTCGGAATAAAGTGATAATTTTGGTCTAGTGTTTAAGAGTGCCGGCTTCAACAATAAAATTGAATGAAACATGTAGTGTGTTTTATTATGTTTTCAATATTGGTAAGTTCCAACGCTCCCATCCTGTAGTATATACAAAAAAAAATCGATCAATTCTCTCGCATACGAGAAGTGTTATGAAATATGCTTTGTACAGAACAGTATAATCTGAATAACCCTTTAACGTCGGAAACTTTTTAAATTTTAAGAAAAATTCCAAATTAGGGTTCATTATTTCAATATTAGACAAAGACAGCTTTAAAGTACAATATTGATAGATATCGTTTATTGTGCCAACTTTTCGAATGAATAAATGGAGCCTTTAATGAGAACGACGTTTGAACAAACATTACACTGATTGCAATTGCACAAATCAGTAACAAATTTAGGGGAGGAACTATGTGGTACCTGACCTCTACCTCCAGAGCTAAATTAGAACGCTTTGTATTCAAATCTACGCATTTTTATTCTTAATTTATTTTTTAAAAAGTAGGCAAAATTAAAATTTTTACACATCCAAGCCTCTCTCTCTCCTACTACCAAAATCGTAGATTTGCTAATAGCACACATGAACCATAACCGTTGTGGCAGCGCCATCTAGTGACATCAAAATTAATACAATTCTCAATCTACGAATATTATCATTATTTCACGTAAGCAGATATTGTTGATTCTTTGAAAAAGTTTTAAGTATAATAACAAAGACGAAAGGAATTGAATTTTTCAACACGATACGAGTTCCCTTGATTGTTTTCTATATCGTGCAGTTAACTTATAAAATTTGCTCTTTACAGGCAGCTGTTGATTATTCTAATGCAAAATATGTTAAAGAGTGTTTAGACTTAGACTAAAAACACGTTAATATTAAATGATGCTATAGTTGATTGTAAAATATATTTTAAACAAAAATTATTTGTTTATATTTTTCTTTTTTTGTGCTCAGGTTTCTATACTGGATGGCTTTTTCCTGCCGCTGTCGTTGGATTAGCAGTGTTTTTGTACGGAGTCTTGACAATGCACAATGATACACCGTCGTAAGTTTTTACAATTTCATCAAATAACAGGCAGTTTTACCGCCTTTTCTCTCAAAGAAAACAATTCATATAAGGAACTTAAAAAGGATTTTTTCAAAGATTTATCATCAAAAATTTTTACGAAAAATATTTATGGCATCATCATTTATTGCAGTGGCATACGCAAACAACTTTCATAGAAGGGGTTATGTATATTTTTTAAAAAAACGTAGACTTTTAATGTTTATGTTAAAATTTAAAAATCTGTTTGTTTATGTGAGGGGTTTGAACCCCCAAGCCCTACCTTTGTGCACGTCTCTTGTGTAGTAAGTATCATGATCTATTTTTTTTACTAAAGTAACACTTGCTTTATAGTTCTATTTAATATTCAAAAATAAATAAAGGCATCGCTAAAATTTTTGAAATTTAAAAAAAAGTCAGTTTTTATATTTTAAATTTTATTATTGATTAATACAAGGACTACCTACAGAAATTTAACCATGTGTTCATTAATTACTGAAAAAATTTGGATTCTTTTTATGAATTCATAAGTTAAATTGATTTTAATTTAACAATAATAAATAGATATCCATCTTATCATTATGAATAACGTTTTTTGTTTAAAAAGTGTTTATTTTAAAAGTTTCTGAAATTATCAGAAGATTCTTCGTATATTTTTTAAAGGATATATAGCAAAACATCATGAATAAAAAACGTGTATTTTGTACAGAACAGTGTGCTACTTTTTAAAGAGGCTTATAATGTTAATTGTAGCATTATATAGGCACGTGGGTAGCCTAGTGGTTAGAGCATCGGACTCCAGACCAGAAAGGCATGGGTTCGATGCCGGATGCCACCAAAAACCCTCCGAGTACACACGGAGTACGTGCTCATTTAAATCAGTGGGTCCGAAAGTCTTGTGGACGGTCGCAGCAGAAACCACGAGTGCAGGGGGGCTGGAGAATATTTCCCTCCCCTCCAGTTCCATGCCTAAATTGTGATGTGGAGATGGGTGGTTTCGCCATCTATCGTGTAGGAACCAAGCCAAATCGTACTGTCAGCTGCATGGTGCTCAAAGTTAACGACAGGCGTATACCTAGCCCCTTGCCAAAACTCAGTCACACCCTTGTAGGTCGAAAAAAAAACCCCAATTATTACTGCTATCATAATGAAAAAATTGCAGGAAAATGACTAAGACATAAAAGTTGAGGACACTGTACATACTCCTGAAATACAAAAGCTGTCCAAACCGGCTTTAAGTATTACAAGGTACGTCGATAATAGACTTATTGTTCCTTCGTCGTCTTCGCGATGAAGTAGAAGACAACAGGAAGAAAGAATATTTTTTGTGATTTTTATTTATAAAACTGAGAAATAACTTCCATGTATTCTTAAAAATACGGCTGTTCTTGTTAAAAATTATTACGTTTTATGAAATCTTTTTCCCCCGATGGCTTAAACCACCTATTCCATTAATACCCGACTATTCCATATTACCTCCATTAATCAGTTCTTGAAAAATAAATTTTTTTATAAAATAAATATTCATTTTGACAAGCGATAATTCCTCACAATTGCTTATAGAGAGAGAGAGAGAGAGAGAGAATGTTCCAATATCAAAACTGGATTCTAATTTGGGCTCATCATTATACAAAGTATATACAAAATTTCACTGATCCCCCAATTTTTCAAAGTTACTTCTAGAGAACTGTTGGAATTTTAAAAAGGTAAAACAAAACCTTTAACTTTTAAAAATACACCCAACAATTTAAACAATCAGTTCGCGAATTATAAAGAATCACTCACACACGTTTCAAATTCCACTAAATTAATATTGTTTCAAATATTTTACGTTTTGTTGTACGATACAAAGAAATCCAGAAATTTACTTACCATTAATTTTGCAAGAACACCATCAAGAAACGTTCTTCATGTTCAGAAATTAAAGCAGCATTATTTTACAACTCAAGAGCTGTTATTCCTTTCAATAACAGCTCAACAGTTATTCCTTTCTCATAATCATTTTTTTTATCAGATAAAAAAAATCTAAAGCAAAACCATTTTTATTTTCTTTGTTTCGTTTTATCTTATCTTTTTTTTTTTTTATCTTTCCTGATATATTTTTTTTTAAATATTGTTTTAGGAAACTACTATCATTAAGAGAGTAAAAATGCAAATAGAGTTTCTTTTTATGTAGAAAAAAATATTAAGCCAGACAAAATTTATGGAAAAAATATTCAATATGCACAGACGATTTTATTAAGTAGAAACAGTAAAAAAAGAATGACGTGTTTGGCAACTAAATGGCTTCAGCACATTTTTTATGTTAATGGCTGATGGATGTTTAACTGCAGTTAACCTCAAATAATCAAATACATTATGCGACAGTGTTTAGTATAAGGACTTTATTTATATTTTATTGTAGGAAGAAATGAATTATTATATTAGTATTTCAATCTTGTTATTTTTTTTCCACTGGAATTAATGTTTTTGAAGTGAAAACTTCTTTAGCGGCGTTGGACACTTTTTGGTAGGGGAAAATCTTATGGGTTCCCGTCACCAACATGCTCTGACTGGCGCACGCGCAGTGTGCTGTTCGCTTTAGACACTTTTTGGATGGGTGAAATCTCATGCGTTCGCGTCACCGACATACTTATTGCAGTATATCTGTAGCTATACAGCTGACGTATAGTGCTGTGTATATCTTATACGTGAAATTGAATGGATTTAGTGAAAAGTTCAGTGTATATATACTGTGCATTGCTCGTTGCGATTCCGAGAATGGGCAATGCATATTAACGGTTGCCGTTTATATTTCGCCTGGAAAATGTATGAGACAGATACAACAATTTTTGTTCGGAAATTTGATGATTTATACAAAAGAAGGTTCTGAAATACTCCCTAAAAGATTTGGCGAAAAATATGATAATTTACCGATGATTTTAAGTGGAGACTTCAATATTAACTTTGCAGATGATAAAAATCTACCACTAATTGAGTTTCTAAATGAAACACTTAATTTAAATATGTCCAATGATCGAAAACTCAGTACTACAGAATAAAACGACGATCGATGCGGTTTTTACGCGATACTTAGATAAATTTAAATCAAACATTTTCCTTTCTTACTTTAGTTACCATAAGCCTATTGCATCTTTTAAAGAACAAAATGAAATAATTGAAAGTACAAAAGTATTGTTGAAAATAATGATGACAATGATGCAAACAATTAAAATAATGTCAAAAATCAAGTACATAGAAATTTAACTAAATGCAAATACTTTCCATAAGTATTATGATTGTGCATTAATTGTTATTTCAATTGAATTGTATTTATATTTTGTCATGACCTTGCACAGCCCGTAATATATTTGAATAATAAAAAAACCATATAAACATGCATTTAGTTGTTGCTCGGAGTGTCAATAGATGGAAAACCAGATTGATGTTGATAATTTTAATTCAAACATTATGAAACTTCAAATTTTAATACTAATAGTTCTAAGGTTTTCACTTTTATCGGCTATAACTGCCAATTTTTTTTTTTTTATTTTAGAATTAACGGAAGAAAATTTTTTTAGTGCAAATTAGCTTGGTGAATTATTTTTTTTACTTTTTTTTCTTGAACATATTGAAAAATTAAATTCATATAAAAATGACTTGTAATTATGCTTAATTGTCAAAGAATATCATAGACAAACTTTTTTCTGTTCGGACTTGTAAACAGAATTGTTTGACAGAGATAGTTGATGATGATGAATGCCCAGAGGAACCGAGCTCACCCGAAGAGGGTTTAGAGCTACAACCGATCCCTCGGGAAACAACCACCCTCACACCCAGATTTTATTGCAAAAAAAAATAAATAAAAGTTTACATTTTAAACAATTCTAACTTTTTACAAATACAAAAGAAATAGTAAAAATATTCAAAACAAATGCACCACAAAGACAAAAAAAGACAGAAAACAGGAAGCATAAATAATTACATTAAAAAAAATAGTTTCTTTGGAATCAAATTTCCAGTTGATGACACACCACTTCCTGTTGATATTTTCCCACCATTTGGTTCTTCAGTTTTCAGAAAAAGGAAATGATTCATCAAAAGGAGGATTACTTTTTTTTTCCAGATCTCCTCCCCCATTATTTACATTCTTTTAGTTATAAACCAGCTTATATATATATATATATATATATATATATATATATACATACAGTGGCTTATTAAACGGGTGTCTGACCTGGCGGCCGCCAGGGGCCCCCAGCGCTGGTAGGGGCCCCAAGCTTGATGAGTGCAAAGGGCAGCGACAAACCAACCACGCCACCTTGGAACAAGAAATGAAAAGAAAACAAAGATACAATGAAAACCCCGCTAGAAATTTATCGAGATGTTGAAAAATACTAATGTAGAAAAACTTTTGAAAATATTTTTAACAATTCCGATATTGAATGAATCAGGTGTGAATGATCTTGTTTAGTTTTAAAACGTA
Organism: Trichonephila clavata; assembly: GCA_019973975.1. Lineage (NCBI taxonomy): Eukaryota > Metazoa > Arthropoda > Arachnida > Araneae > Nephilidae > Trichonephila > Trichonephila clavata. The sequence goes on from BMAO01032142.1 coordinate 126,525, forward strand.
TTAAAAATAATTTAAGAAGTACTATGGGAGAAAAGAGAAATTGAATAACATGGTCATATTATATACAGAATAAAATGTTTTGGACAAAATAGATATGGTAAAAATAATAATTGATGAATTTTTGCCAAAAAGAAATTAAATTGTGTAGCAAAACTGTAAGCTTTTAAGTAAGGTTTTTAATTTTTTTTATGTACTGCTCAGATTTTTCCTTTAGCCGATGAGTTTTATTACAGCAATACATTTTATTTTGAAGTAAGCGACCCTTCACTATTTTAGTTTTTCGACTCTTAAGCCCATGGGCCTCAAACCTTTTACCGCCAGGGGCCTCCAGCTACCTTAATCCACTTCTGTATATATATATATAAAAGAATTTCTTTAAAAATTATATTTTTAATTCGTAACTTGATAGATCTTCGTCAGGCTCCAGCTTAATGTTAATTAAAAAAAAAGACTGAAGCTCCAAATTTTTCTAGAATGGCTATTTATTGCGAAAACATAGATTTCTTAGTTTATTTTTCTCCTTTAATCTTCCTTAAAAAGAATAGTTATACTTGCAATGAATTTACTATATAATTTCTTTAATATTGAGCTTTCTTCAAAAGAACATACAGTGTGTGTGTCCACATTACCCGAATGATCATGGTGGCCGATATTCTAGTACAACTGCCGAGTTCTAGTACAACTGAAGATCTGCCATGTAGATATACGTAAAATATAGTGAAGATCAAAGTCCTTGCATTGGCTTGATGTCGTAATTTGGAAAGAGGGATACCCCCAGCTCGGGTACTGACCTTGTCATCTTGACTATGTTTCAAAAATTATGTAGTCCGTTGCCAATAACCCTCGTGTAGCTTTAATGTGTGCGATGTGTATGAACAATCAATCAATCAAAAAGTGCAAACTTTTTTGATTTCAGCGAATTCACAGCGAATGATTTAACGGCAAATGTGTTCAACAAGAATATGATATTTCTAATCAACCACAGATTTTTTTCAGAATATATTAAGGTAGGGAAAAAGAAATCCGTCATTTTTTCGGTAGATGACCGTAGTGATCGATATCTCGTTAAGTATTTATCCAACAATTTTAGCAGGGCCGGCTCTAGCAGTTTTGCTGCTCCGGACAAAAATGGAAAATGCCGTCCCTCTCTCTCTTAAGTAAAAAATTATAATTAAAAAAAAGATAAATTGTTTTCATAGATACACACCTGTAAAATTTGAATTATTCTAGTGAACAAAAAAGCAGCGTAACACTATTGTGTGTATATATATAATTTTAAGTCACGTACACAAAATAATTCGAAAATAAGGACATAATTACCTGTTATTATTTCAAACGAGTAAAATGTCAAAGAAGTAATCGCTCTTTGACTCTTTAATCTCTCTAATTACTCTTTTCATCGCTGTTTGAACTATGCCAATTTCTTCTAAAAAAAGAGTCTAGTGATGGTGGGGATCGGAAATTTATTTTAACTTTAGTAACTACTAAACTAAACTCAGTGGCGCAACAGCCCATGAGGGCCAAGGCCTACTGTGACCTTAGACGCTGAGGTGCATGAGCAGATGTTCCGATCAAGTGGTCAGTCTGAAGTGAAATCCCCCAGTGTTTAGTCCCCAAGCAAGCTAGGCACTCATTTATCGACCCACTGAAGGGATGAAAGCCTAGTTGACCTTTGCTGGGCCGAGGATAGAACCCCGAACCTGTGGTGTGGAAGCGCGATGCAGTAACCACTCGGCCACTGGGCTTTTATAGTAACTCCCTCAAGACTAAAATAAAACGTCTCTTATGTCTCTCTATCTACAAAAAACTCTTATTGTCTTTGTCCCATTTTAGATAGCTGGCACCGGACGTCGTATGGGTGAAAGGAATGTTCGTAGTGGGGATGGGGAAAAAGTTACAAGTGATAGATGTGTAAACTTATCAAATTTCACAATTGAGCATATAATCCCGCCTCGAACTCTTAAGTTTCAACATAAAATAAAACTGACATTAAACATACAAAGTACTAAATGAGGAAATAAGATACAATAAATGAAATACCAAATTCACACCCAATAGTATTTCATAAATATATCAAATTTTTTTGTAACAAACAAAAAAATGCTTTTCAAATTCAATCCATATGCAATCCCGGGGCAGGGGTCCGGTTTGTCCGGCCCTAGAGCCGCCCCTGATTTCAGATTTATGCTCGTCGTAAAGGTGACATTTCGCACTAAAGAAATTCTTTTGCTGTTTTTCGTTCGGTCCATTCAGTTGTGAGTTACAGGATGTTAATGATGGAAGTCAACAAAGAGAAAATTCGGTGCACCTGACAGTTTTTCTTTGACAAAAGCGAAAATGCAAGCCAAGACGGCTGAAACTGTTAATGGTGTTTATTTATGTTCCCGATACTGCAACAGCCAATTTCATGCACAATTTTTTTCATAAATGAGTGATTATTCATTAACGCCGCACTTGAAAGCAATACGAGGGCTACTGGCAACAGGCCTCGTAATTTTGAACCAAGTCACGAGAAAAAACACCACAAGCAATGCAAAAGCATGTTTTTGAAAGGCCTTCTCTCAGAGATACATAATACATTAGAAACTACTAGACCAGGAGAGGCGAACCTTTATGGATCAATGTCCCCTTTTTTTCTTAAGAAATGTTTGATGAGGTAAAGAGACGTGCCGTCAAATAATTTTGATTTGGGGTTATTGGGAAAATAATAAAACTAAACACTAACAACTCAAAACTTTTTATTTACTACGAAAAAATACATTTTGTACTGTGCAGTAGTAAATGTTTTAGTAAAACGTGTATTTCCAATTAAAGTAACATTAGTGTGACCTCTGTTGTTGCAGATTACATGTAGATGACAAATAACTTATATTACAGTGCTTTTCAAACTGTGGGGCGCGCCCCCCTAGGGGGGGCGTGATAACCGTAGGAGGGAGGCAAATCCTTGGCAAATACTGATAATGTCATTTTATTGCAGTCTAAAGTCTTCGGAATAATTTTATGGATAGCAGGGAGCAGAAAAGATCGTATATCCGAAAAACATACATTCGTGTGGGTAATTTATGCAGAGAGATGACGACAAGAGCTGAGCGAGACTTATATACACGTCGGTGGCGGAGAGGTTAAAATCGTAGAGTAGCTTTAGCGTTCAAGTATCGAATTCAATACATAATTATTGTATGGAGGGCGATGAAAATTGTGATTGAATATTGGGTCACAAGTATTGAAAGTTTGAGAAGGTACTGTTATATTAGGATTGTAAGATACATGCTTTTAGCAGAATGCATGCTGAATTGGAGTCATCTGCCAAACGGTTTTCAAGCGAGATTTTAATGTTATTAATTTCTGAAAATAGTAACTCCTAGGCATAGGTACATGAAAATATTGTTAAAATAGCACAGAACCAGCTTTTTCAAACATTTAAATGTGTCTGGAATCCGTTTTACAGATGATGTTCTACATACAACTGTTCCAGAACATAAAACACACACCACTTTGGCGCCTTTATTAATCATGCCATGTTTCCAAGTCCACCAAGTTTGAAATTCTACATTACACTTACTATCTTACACTTAATGTTTTTTTTTTTTGCTGAATTAACCATGTTAAATTACGGTTAAAGATCTTAATTATAACACAAATAAACTTTAAAATACAGTTGTGCAACGAAATTTACTTTGCTATGCATAGACAAACTACGCATCATTAGCAATTGCAGTCCGGGACGTAACCAAAGCAAAAGAAATAACAAACGCATGTGCTCCCCGTCGCATCGCGATCAATCACTCGAATTTGAATCGTAATACTTCATAGTGAACTTTGCTATTTTGAGCTAAAATGCAAACTGTTTTGATCGGTGGAGTAGCTAAAATATTGTATCGTGTGCCATCAATGGCACGCGTGCCACTGGTTCCCATCCCCGTACTAGACATTCTAAATAAGATTATTTGTTGTAAACAAATGTTTTAAAATTTAATTAAAGTAGTTTGCTTTTTTTGTCTGCAGGAACGAGGTGTGCAACAGTGAAAAAACCTTCCTGATGTGCCCCCGTTGCGAAGAGAACTATGGGTGTGCCTACTGGTACCTCAGCGATATCTGTATGTTTAGCAAACTTTCGTATCTCTTTGACCACCCGGGCACCGTGTTCTATGCCGTGTTCGTGTCCTTCTGGGGTAAGTACAACACCTCATTCATGCCTTCTTAAAATTTAGAAATGATGATACCTCTTTTGATGGTTTCAAAAGATATACAAACATTTCTTACCCCTGCATTAGCATTTACCCCCAATTTTGGTACTTACTCCAGCGTTTCTCAAACTGTGGGACGCGCTCCCTTAGGAGGGTGTGATATCTCTACGAGGGGGGCGCGAGTCAATTAAAATTCGAAAACAATAGATTATTTTTAAAAAATTATTAATTTCCTGAAAGTAAGCAAATGAAATATATTCTGACATAATAAAAAATAAAATACATATTTATATGGATATAATATTCTTATAAATGTATCAGTACTGCGCAATGTATTTTATAATTAATTTAACAATGCTAAGTTAAAAAAAAGTTTATTAATTACCTGTGACCCCATGGGTTTGTCATATATAAAATTATATTCAAAAATTGACACTTATTTTGATAATTTGTACGGTTTACAATTAATCCCTTAACTACTGATTATAAGTTACGAGATTCGCTCCCCAATGCCACCGTTTTCCCCGTAGGTGCGCGTATGGGATGTATTTGGGGGGCGGGGAGAGAGAAAAGGAATAATTAAGCAAATCCTTCTCAAATACTGTCAAGGTCCTTTATTACATTCCAAGGTATTCGGAATAATCTTTTGGATAGCAGTGCACAGAAAAGATCATACTTCGAAAAAAACGTATATATACGTCCGGGGCAATTAACACTTTGGCTGAGCGAGAAATTTATATACGCCGGTGACACTCAAGAGGTTAAAGTCGCGTAGTAGCTTTGGCGTCATTGTATAGTATTATTGAATTCAAAACAATGTTATTGTATGGAGGGAGGAGGCACGATGAAAATTATGAGTGAATATTGGGTCGCAAATATTGAAAGTCTGAGAAGCACTGACTTACTCTGTGATATGACTTCACAGCGCAGGCACAGACCTCAGTACACAGTTTCAGATATTGTACTCGCTTTGAAATAATTTTAAGAGTAAGTATCAGAATCCTCGTCCTTTGACCAATGTTCAAAATTAAGATGTCCGTCGCAAATAGCCTGTGTTTCTTCAGGCTGTGATGCCAATTAAAATCAAATCAAATACACTGATAACATCAACTAATCTGGATGTCTTAAAGAAATGGAATGTCTCTTAGTCCACGCACACACACAACTTTCTATTCGTTTCCCCTTAACGATTAACTTTCTTTACCTGTCTTTCTTTTTCTCTAGCTTAATCTTTGTGAAGTTTTTGGCGTTATAATTTAAATTGAATGTCTTTCCTCAGCCGTGTCTTTTCTTGAATATTGGAAAAGAAAGAGTGCTAGCTTGGCTCATCACTGGGACTGCATGGATTTTGAGGAGGAAGAGGTAAGGAGCTCGTTTAAAAATTGTCTACTCTTTTTCTGTTCGTAACTGTTTCATACGTAAAATGTAACTTAAATTTGGTATCTTTTTAAGGTCTTACCAGACTTTCAAATTTTACTATGACCCAATAGGTTGGTAAGTTTTCAGAAGTCATTCTTAACTCAGCCTGCTCATTCGGATTTATATTAAGCTCTGACAAAGACATTAAAATGGTAGTTTGGATTATGTCATTCAGTGGCATAACGGAGAATATTAGGGCCCTCCTGTAAAGTCAGGTTTGGGGCTCCAAGCAGGATCTTACAAAGGGTTGTAAAACCATAACATCAGGCTTTGAGCTTTCGAAAATCCTGCCAGGGGCGTAGCTACCACGGTATCAATGATAAGGGCCCCGATGCTACAGGGGTAACACAGTAACTACAGTCCCACTAACAGGGCGCACATATAAGAAAAAGGGTCCTGAAGGAATTTTGATACAGGGCCCCCTCAGAATTAGCTACGGAAGGGAATCCTGCACTCCCTCGATGCGGTAGTGTTCATTTTCCCACTGATATCATTTGAGTCCATGACTACGCTGTCATCATCTGGGTGAAGAAAAAAATGGGGGAGGGGGACCCTAAACGATGCTAGACAGGTATCTCTTAATTCATTTGCTTTTCAGCCGGGACGTTTTAAGATTCTTTCAGGCCCTAAGCCCAGAGAAACCTTAAGATTTTTTGAGGCCCTGGGCCCTGTGCGAAAGTAGGCCCTACCTAGTTTTGCACAGAGACAGACAATACACATAGCATTCATTGTCAAATACTCGTTCAAACGGTCATTTGAAACAAATTAATATGCACGACTCACAATCTGAAAAACGTAGAGCACGGGGTTTCTAAATGTTCTCAATAATAAAAATATTTAAAAAAAAGTGCAGAAATTTAATGGAAAAGAGCTGCATTTTCTTAACCCTTCAAACGTCTTGATTAATATGTAAATAGATTCAAAAAGAGCAAAAGTAGAAAGAAATGAATTTTATTTTTAAAATACGATGTCCAAATCTCCATTTTTGTTGCATGAGGCATACGAGGTATTGATTAATTTGGCACGCGCTTTGAAAAGAAAACTCGGCAAACAATTTTAATATCTCCAAAAAAAAAATGTATACCACGTTTTTACCATTTACGGCACATTTTCTTTACTTACAATTTTCAATACTATTTGTGTAATATTAATTTCATCAAGGCACAGATGCGTTCCTCCAAAATACGTTCCAATCATAATCTGGAAATGTGAATTCGAACGAGCAAATTGTAGAAAGCCGATGTAACGGGAATGAAAAGGAAGGATTATATTCTTTATTGGGATTTTCTTTTTCCAGGAGAGGCCTCGTCCGGAATTCGCTGCCAAGGCCCCCTGCGTCGAAAGAAACCCAATCACGGGCATCAAAGAACCTTCCTTCCCGAAATCCGTACGAATGAAGCGAATAGCTGTAGGCTCTGGAGCAATACTCGTCATGGTAAGCTATCTGCATTTCTTTCCACATAACGCTTCTTTCGGTGCGATTCTATACCACTTTAAGAGAGCTATTTTTGAATTTTTATTCTAATAGTCACGCGAGGGGGCGTGGTAGCCTAGTGATTTAGCCGGAGTGTCGCGGGTTGGTGTCCAGGTACCACTGAAGACCCGCTGTGTAGAAAGGCCGATGCACGTTAAATATGTCGAAGCTCAATATCCTCCCGTTGGTTGATTGGGGTAGTTAGGAGGGGGGAAGGGGTATGTGCCAGCTCAGGTGTCGCTCTCATCCTTTGATGAAGGTTCAAAACTACGAGGGCTGTTAATAAACATAATGGATATGCATATTTTTCGTTTCCTCACAATTCTTTCGAATATTACTTAAGGTAACGATTACCCTAAAATTGTGAATTTTGTCAAAAGTTGACAAATTTTTTTTATGATTTTATTTTATAGGCCATTTTATTAGCTTTATTAAAATACCAAGTTTATTATTTTTCTTTTATTAGAACAAAAACTAGAAGTGTTTTAGTAAAAGCAGATGCCATTACTTTAAGCAAGATGTCATACTTTAGAACGCGTTTTACTCGAAATGTGTTTTTTTCCCTTCGAAAATGCTCAAACGGGAACAAGCGAATGCTCAAGAAGTATTGAAAATAATGAACTGTGAAATTTTTTGTGTATGTTCTGTATAATAGTAGAAATTTTTTAACCTTCAGATTTATCAATCACTGTGTTATTACAAAATTTACAGTCTCTTATGTTGATATAATCACTGTTTTTTTAAAGCAATTTCATATAATAACTAAGATAAAGTGCTCTAGTTTTTGTAAAAGTTAAATTATCTCATCCTTAAGGTCATTTCAAAAATGAATAGCATAGCAACACATCAAAATTGAAAATTTGTTCATATACTTTTGGTACAGAATGGGCCGCGTTTATGTTATTTTTGTAAAATTTTACCCGTTTTCTCTCATTTTAGTAATAATAATTTCTTTTTTAGCATATTTTTCTTAAAATGTACTAAACAAATCTAAAAACAACAACAAAAAAATCCCCATATCTCCACTTTTAAAAAAAAAAGTTGTCACAATAAGTTGGATACCTTAATAAATCATGGTGTTATTCCACAAGCTAATGTTCGACATTTGTCCCGACAGATGGCGTTGGTGATGATCTTCATCGTGGCCGTGATCCTGTACCGAGTGCTGGTGAGCATTTTCCTGTTCCGGACGGATACATTTCGTGGTGCCGCCTCCCTGATCGCCTCCTCCACCGGGGCAGTGGTCAACCTTCTGCTCATCATGGCGCTCGGCAGGGTCTATGAGAAGCTAGCCTTCAAGCTCACGCAATGGGGTAGGCCCTTATCACATCTCGACTCATTCTAGAATTTGTTAAATTTTGATTCGAATCTTAACGCGACGTATCTGAATTTAGATAACAGCTCATTTAAAATTCTCGTCTGACGTAATCCAAATCAAGTTTTTGCCATATACAAACATGGATCTTAACATGTTCTTAGATTTTAACTTTGTCTAAATCTTTGTAAGCCAGTGGCCACATTTGAACAGAATCTAGAATTCGATTAGATATTTACTCATAATTGGATTGGGAATTAAAAGTATCCGTGATTTACCAGGATATAGTGATATAAATGCAACAGAGACCTAGATTAATTATATTGGGATCCAATTAACACTTAAAAGCAAGTTAAGTATTTAAAGATTAAAGCACTGACGTTGCTAGAAGGGCCCCTGTATCAAATTCCTTCGGGGCCCCTTTTTAGATATGGAAGACCTGTTAGTGGGATTGTAGTTACACATGTTGGGGCCCCTGTAGCTTTGATACGGCGGTAGCTACGCCCCTGGATTAAAGTTTAATTAGGGTTTTTACATAATTCAAATTTTCCAAAATCAGATCTTAACACTATATGAAATTTAACCTACAAATAAATCTAATAAATACATGGACGAAAACGTATTTGATTTTTTCGAGTTAAATTCTTTTATAAGTAATACTAGAATTTTTTTGGTGCTTACGTGTTTGACCAATTTCGCCAAACGAAAAGACATCGCTAATTAAGGGGGGGGGGAAGCCGTCAAAGTCGTTATTATCATTGCATTCGAATGCGTGCAGGTGGCCGCTGTAGCCTAGTGGTCAAGGTATCGGATCGTGTCATGAGTTCGAGCCCAGTACCACTAAAGACCCGCCGTGTAGGGTAGCGATGCACGTTATATCTATCGGGAGCTCAAACGTCCTCCCGTTGGTGTGGTGTGATAGTTTGGAGAAAGGGGTGCTAGTTCAGGTGTCGTCCCCGTCACTTGACTATGGTTCAAAATGACGAGGTCCATCACCAAAAGACCTCGTGTTGCTGAACAGTGCGACGTTAATATTCACTCACTCGAATGCGTGCAGGAACGATTTCCATTATTGGTTGTATATCGCGGTATTTGGCTTTATGATCCTACTTGGATTCAATGGCGCGAGTGCATATGGTTGTACGATAGAATTCTTCTTATTCTAATATAGTTTGGATAATAAATAGTTTAGTAACGGTCCGTCGATTGAAAATTGATTTAGTAGCTTTAAGACATTTATATCCATAGGTCGCTGGTTCGTCTCCGGCTCGACGGACCATAATTAATTATATTTTTAACATGTAAAACTAACTCAACAATCGACGGAACGTAACTAAACTACTTATTATCCAAACTATATTGGAAAAAGAAGCATTCTCTTATCGTACAACCACATGCATTTTTTCGGTAGAATGATCGATGGGGCACATGATCTCAGATGAGGTCTTCATCCCCTATCTTGTTTTTTGTTGAGCATTAAAAATTTCACTTGCCATGATTGGTGGATGGTGGGAAAAAATTTGAAAACAAAAAAAGAAAGTTAAGAAATAAAAATTAAATTTAAGAATTTACATTAGATTGCAAACATATGCACTCGCGCCATTGTATCCAAGTAGAATCATAAAGTTTTAACAGAGACTTGGCTCTGTGCCAAGAGAGAAGAGCGCGCCATCTGGCGGCCGTACAAGGTACCAAACCATACTTTACGGACGTAACTATATAATGTCTAGACTTTCAGGTTTGAGAGGTATATATAGGATAATTGCTGGCGGAACAGTGATCAATCAAATTGAATGTGAATCGCGGCTATTTAATATTTGATAAATGAATTACTTTAGGTGACCATCTGTAATTGGAGATTGAATGCAGATTAAATAGCGAAAAAGTCAGAGCTATTGAATTAAGTAAGTGTATTAAACATTAAAGTCTTCTGATATCTCATGTACCACGTTAATTGTCTTCATATTTATTAATTGGGTGTATCTCTTATCCTTGATTGATTGAATTTGAGTTGTGGTTAATATTGTGAATAAATTGAAGTTTTATTGATCATGGCTAGTTTTCCTTCCAATTATCCCACCCCTTTAGGCGCGGAGGCAAGATCATTATAGTTAAAAAATTTCTTTCTATGTCTTTCTGAGATCCATAAAATTTACAGCAGAGTTAAACGAAGGACCATCGTCACGAATTCGTGGTTCTGTCAATCCCTTCCATTTGTGATCAGGGAAGTCTTAAGGCATGATCAACCTGGACAACGGGGGTCTCTCGTTCACGACTCTACCTTATAATGAGATCATAATTCGAATCATTTGAATGGTCAAATGTAATTTCCGGTTGTATTCTCCGAAAAACTGGGAATTTCGGACGATGTATCAACTGCCTACATATGATGACCGTTGTCCATGTACAGGTCCAGGCCTACCACCACAAACCATCATTATACTCATTCAGTCAAAAGGCGGAGTCGATCGAGGCGGTTTGCACTATTGTTTGTAAGAGTATTTGGCATGCTGGGTTCTATATAGTTTTAAGTGGCATAGTTGGTGCCTACATTTGTGTAAGGTACAAGACCTTGAAGAAGTCTTAAGACGTCCCTACTTGTGATGTATTAATAAACAATCTTCAGCCTTTGACATTTCTACACACAATTTCTCAGTTATTTTTCTTATTTTCTTTTGCATCCTTCATTCATTTATTCCACTTTAGATCTTCCTGTAACAGAGTCGTTGTAGTGCGAACTACAACAACTAGCAGTTGTAAAATAAAGAAACAGAAATCAAATTCAAGCACAGCTTGGAATCCAAATCTTATCTTAAATTCTAATATAAAAGAGATAGGTTGTTCTAGAATCGGAAATAAAGGCATAGTACATGGGTGTCTAAACTACAACCGCTTGTGGGCCGCTTTGCAAAAATAATTTTTTTTTTCTGGGCCGCACATTCAATATTTTTTTTAACAAATTGAAATCAAATTTTTTCTTCTATGTAGTTTTATTAAAATAAATTAACTTATTTTCGTTATAATTTTTTAAAATTTGAATTAGACATGAATAGGTACAAATTTATTTTAAATTTGTAAAAGTTTCATTTCATTAAGTTTGGATTTCCTAAAGATGAAAAAAAATGAAGTTAATGAAATGAATGAATTTGCGTTTGTGTTGAACACACAAGCAAATCGATATCAGGTTCAATAGAGGAAGTTGCAATTCTTAATGCATTTTCAAGATGTTTGTCAGTGATCTTTGTCCTATTTCCTGTTTTTTGTGTGCTTCATTCTAGGAAAATAACTGTTCATAAATATAACTACTGCCAAAAGCTGAAGACATTAATAAAGCATGAGTGTGAAAATGAAAAAATTTATCAGGAGGTGTAGGTAATCTTTATAAAACTCCAGTATAGAAACACTCACAATTTTTTCTTTCAATTGAATTTCTCTCTGCAGTTCAATGCATTCCATTTGAAGATTTGAAGGTAATTTATTTATTTCTAGAGAAAACGAGGTAGAAAATATATTGAAATACTCTTTGTTTTTTTCGAAAATCTTGAAATCTTCTTTCGAACTCATCAGTTAAATCGAAAATTAATGCAGCATATTTTGTACATGCATTTATTTTTTTAATAAAAATCTGTTAATTGAAAAATTTTCATAATTTATATTTGGGCCGCACTTTAAACAAGCATGGCATAGTATTAGATTGAATGGACATAAACTAAAGCAACATCCGTGAATTCGTATTTAATACATATTTAGAATCGCATGTGTTAGCATTAATATTTGTTTCGTTTTTCGCAGAGATGCATCGCACTCAGACGGACTTTGACGATAACTTGACATTCAAAGTATTCATCTTTCAGTTCATCAATTTCTATTCTTCCATTTTCTACATTGCCTTTTTCAAGGGGAGGTGAGTTCGAGCTTCTTTGGATGACAATTACCTTTCTTATGTGACATTGAATTCACTTTATTGTTTAACGTACATTTCTCTTTATTCCCCCAGATTTGTAGGGTATCCAGGTCACTATAACAAAATGCTTGGTCTCAGAAATGAAGAAGTAAGTTAGCTCACTTGTGAATACGTTTTACTTTGATTGAGCTCTGGTTTAAATAATTATCTAATTTCATTTTTTAAAAATCTGCTATCGTTTTCTCTAACTCAGTGGTCCCTGTCAGGGGATCCGTGGAAAATTAAAATTGGTTTGGGGGTCCTTGAAGAATGTCAGGGGACTTCCACACACATACAAGGTTTAATATAAAATAAAAATTTTTGATCCATTTTTATTTTTAGGGAAATTTAAATAAATAACAATAATTCAGTGGAATATTCCCGGTTGAAGCTTTTTACGCCTAGACAAACACAGATGAATCCATACTAATACAGGAGCATCTTACTGAAATATCCACAAATAAGGGACTTAACCAATGTTTGAACAAGGGTACCACAAATTCTGGTTACAAAAACAGATTCCGATTTTACGTCCTGCATTATGGTACAGAAGTTGTTGACTACTTTCCCATCTTCCAATTTGATGGAACGTGGATTCAATGTCATAAAAAAACCTCATAACAAAAAAAAATTAGTGCTTGTGGGGGTTTGCGGTTGCTACTCACAAACATTCAGTCGGACATAAATACGCTCATAACATCTCATCAAGTTCATCCAAGTCATCAATTTTTTAAAATTTTATTTTAAACAAAAGTTATAACTTCAAAAATAATTCTTCAGCAAAATGTCCCCCCCCCCCTAAAATTTGTAATTTTTATACTATGCATTTATGTAGCTTTTTCACTTGGGAATCCTTGGGAAAGTTTTGACTGTAAAAAGGGGTCCACTGGTTAAAAATGTTCGGTAATCACTGCTCTAACTGTTGTATTTAGCTTGAACTAAATGAACCGCCGGATGTGGGACCAAATCAATTTTTGTCTTGGATAAACAATATTTTCTAATAAAATAATGCCCACTAGTATTAAAATAGAGAACCATTACATGCACACATATAGATATAGTTTTTCCAATTAACATTAGGCATTTGTGACAATTGCAAATGTTCTATTCAGCTTTTTATAAGACTGGTTTTTCTTTGCAAGTGTGGCAACAGCGGGTGCCTGATGGAACTGGCCCAACAACTGGCCATCATTATGATCGGGAAACAGATCATCAATAATGCTCAGGAAATACTCGTTCCGTAAGTTCTTTGCGATCTTTTCTATTCCTTTAGATATGTTATGTTGTATCATGGGTCCTCTTAGGTAGATCGTAACCTAGTTGAAGTGGTAATTGCATTATAAATACTAGAAACAAATAGAGAAAATTAAGAATCCACTTAATATTTCAAAGCAAGCAATAAAATAGCTTATTAGACACCTCTATTTTTGAAGAAAAATTATTACATTCATCCGCGTAAAATTAGAAAAATACATTAAAAAATACCCAGTTTACACTAACCCTGTTGGCTATCGTCTAATTTTTTTCTACTTTTGACCTAATTTACTGAAGAAAAATGCACGAAAAAACATATCTCGCGCATTAGTGTTTTCAATAACATCACATGTGGAAGCCATGCATCGTGGCTAGCCGACTCAGTCTTTCCTTTGGAAAAAAATATATATTGTAAAATATTAATCGAAAAATGATAAATATATATTTTTTTCACAGTAGGAAAGCTGTTAACTTTTACATCTTTGTCCATATTCGTTTAAGAACTAAAAATATTTTTGCTTCTGAATTTTTAAATTTTGTTTAAAATTTGGCGAGATGACCAAATGTATTGCCCTGTACTTCCTAAAAGTGAAAATGCATTTTATCAGAATTGTTTCATCTAGCTATAGTACCGGGGCAAAATGATATTTTTGCATTACTTTTTAAGATTTAAAATTACATTGATTATATTAAAATGAAAACTTCACTCATCAGATACAATAAAAGGCTGTTCTAGTTATCCAAACGTAGAAAAATAATTATTTTAAAAATAATTTTTTTCCCGCTACTTTTAGCGAAATTCCTTCCGAGTTAAGCCACATTTTAGCTACTTTTGCAGGTGTTTCTAATGTAAAAAAGAGTTGGCGGCCATGGTTAATTGGAGACAGAACATTTCAGTTGGCCGATATTGCTTTTCTGGTGTGTTCTTGCTTTTCGTAAAGTTCCTTTTCAATTATATGGAAATGTAAATACAGACGGGGAAAAATAAGTGACAACACAGTTATAATGGTCCACCCTATAGTCGTCAATCGTATTAGTGGTCAAGCAAATATAAAATTTCACATTTAGTGGTCCATTAAGTTCTAAAAAATGGCAACCATGGGCTTAAAGTTTCTATTTTTAAAGGGAAAAAAAGTTAAGTTATTTTTAGAAAAATTTGTTACGGCCAAAGACCGACGTTCGACCTGTTTGCGAATCAGCTGGCCCATTTACATTTTGACCAGGAGGTTGGGTCAAAGTCCGGAGTACTTCCAAATAATATTGTATATTCTACTTTGGCTGGCCATTTCGTGAAATGACTGGGAATTCTTGGCCAAAGCCCAATGGGCGTGCGCCTAGTAGAAAGAAGTGCCGGTTTATCCATTGTGCGCTAGGTGCGGGCGCCCAGGGGCCAGGAGGTGGCCAGAAGGACCCGGATAAGCTTAACTTATAATTAGAATTTCTGGTTAAATTTCGATCCTCCAGTGCCAAGGGAACCCGTAGATCTTCTGGGCCCAGTGCCCGAAATGAGCTTAAATCGTCACTGGTAGAAAGGAGAAAGGCAGCAAAAAAATGTCTTTAAATAACATTAACAATAAAACTATTTTTCCTTCATACTTGTTTTAATTAGCCCTCATATTTGCTATTTGCCTTTGAAAAAAAAATAATATTTTTTATGTGATATTTCAAGGGGACAATGTGATCTGGGATCTTTAACATTAGGTCTATTGGAACACAAAAAGACTAAGGTTCACCCTTAAAGGTTGTTGACACATTGAGTACTCAATTTGCCTTTGTATTCCTTCACGATGCCCAAGATGTTCGTT
Source organism: Trichonephila clavata (assembly GCA_019973975.1). Lineage (NCBI taxonomy): Eukaryota > Metazoa > Arthropoda > Arachnida > Araneae > Nephilidae > Trichonephila > Trichonephila clavata. Next base: position 141,922 of record BMAO01032142.1, read on the forward strand.
GTTTTGAAAGGGCGCAAATCCAATCTTCTTCACGCTATCACTTTGTTATCGCGCATACGTCCACTGAATAATTTTATTATGGCTTTAATATGAGAACAGAATTGCACGAGATCATATTTTTATACATTACAAGCTTATTTTTAACTCAAAGGTGTCACTTATACTCGTTTCTGAAACAACTGTACTTAAAAAAAAAAAACACTGAAGTATTCTGTTAAAAACGAAGTATTTTAAAATGCATGTAAAACAATCTGCTCCTTGTTTTTTACTTTGGCTGGAAGTCACAAGCCACTTCGCGAATTGGCCTGACAAAGTCCGAAATCAAGAAAACATCGGACATTGTCCGGTAAGTTTACGGCAACGTTGGCCAATTTGCGAACTGACCGATTTCGGGCTTTGGCCGTAACATATACAAGATTTTGTGTCTCTTAACAGGAAGCTGAAAGCGTGGTTCCACCGGAAGCGAACCAAACTGAACTCGGCCGTTAAGCTGATTCGCTGGGAAGAGGATTATCAGCTGATTGATAACGAAGGATTGTTCCAAGAGTATCTCGAAATGGGTAAGAAAGCTTCTCTAGTTTCTTTTTTAGCGGCCGTGGTAGCCTAGTGGTCATGAACTCGTGGCCGTGTGTCATGAGTTCCAGCCTAATGCCACTGAAGTCCCGTCGACTGATGCACGTTCTACTCGACAGATGGCGACACCACCTATCTCCACCTTCACGATTTAGGCATAGGTTAAAGGAGAGGGAAATATTCCCCAGCACTCGGCACACCCGTGGTTTCTGCTGTGACCGCCCACAGAATTTGCGGACGCATTGATTTTAACACACACGCACTCCGTGCGCACACAGAGGGTATTTAATGGGATCGGGCATCGAACTCAGGCCCTCCGGTGTGGAGTCCTATGTTCTAACTACTAGGCTACCCGCAGCCCGGGTGTCCGAAAAGCATTACTACACTTTTAAATATTAATTACAAAACAAATAAAAATATCCACTTTAGGTTGTTGTTTTTTTTTCCTCCGTAAAGAAAACAATAAGTTTTTTAACAAGCGCACCATTAGTTGGACGTAACACATAGTCTATACAAGATTTGTAACCACGTTCTATGAAGCATTATGGGGTCAGCAATCTGAATGACCACCGTAATTCGACTTTTCATTTCGTCAGTGTCACTAATTGAATAGTAAATAATGTATTTTACGTGTTTGTAAGAGATATTTGTAGCAGTGTCATCTACATAAGCCAGTAACAGCTTCCGGACAGAGGGGATAACTTTTGTCTAGCGGTATGTTACGTGCTAACGGAACCAAAAGTCGTGTGTTCTGTCCTCCGGATGACTGCTTCCTCATTGGTGACCCTCACTGAACTAAGAAAGTGCCATCTACCCGAGTGAAGAACAATCAAAGCCGTCAGACCCTCTTGACGCAACACCACCAATTAACAGCAACAACTGACACACTCGCCATAACAAATATATCGTTCGTTCATCAACTCACTGGTGGGAGAGTATAATAGCGGCATCACATCTACATAAGCCAGTAACAGCTTCCGGACAGAGGTGATCACTCTTGTCTATTGGTATGTTACGTGCTAACGGAACCAAAGATCGCGGTTTCTGTCCGGATAACCGCCACCTCATATGTAAAGATGGTACGTCTCTTGATCTACCACGCTATAAGGCTTCATCTTCCCATCTATCGCACTAGGAACTTTCCCTCATTTCCAAACTCTAGTATGGTGGTGCCCAATGTATGCTGTACATGTGTTGCGGATTTAAATTTCACAAATTTGGGCTTGTTCTTTCGGGGAAATCAATTTGAAACGAGAATGATGAAACCATTTACAGTAGCACGTCGTTTATTCGAATCAATTGGGACCGGACACCGTTCAACCGAAAACTGAATGCGATCCATGCAGTATATGATACTGGACACTATACAAATATTGAAAATCATCTCATGCGGGAAACATGCTTGAAGAAAAAGCAAAATAGATGCAAAATGTAGCAATTTTACCTTGTTTGGGGAAAATAATCACTTATTTTTCGCTGTACCATTGTACACCTTCGTTTTTTCACTACAAGGTCTCTGATTCTCTTCAGTAGCAGTAGTTGAGTAGGACAGCACTCTGATTGTTGTTCATACCACTCCATAACTGTCTCTAACGCTTCGTTGTTGTTGTCTTCATCCGTTTCATCGTCGACAGGTTCAGATTCTTCTTGCACGGAAGTCACAATCTCGTCATCATTTAACATTTGAAATCCACAGTCTTCTGCATCGCATGCCATCCAGGTTTCAACATCAACAAAAAAGCACGTATACACCCCCTCACAAACTGACCTAATATTCCGAGCATATGTTTACCAAATTACACAGCTGAAATTCCCCAAATATCCCTCACCTTGGGTTTTCCCGTCACTTTTGGCCTCACAGGAAACAAATGTTGAGCACTATACTGTTAGAAAACGGATCCGGATATTTGACGCTCCGGATAAATGACGTTCTACTGTAGTTTTCTTTTAATTAAACAGAAACTTTAATCTTTTCTTTTTTTGAATACATAAACAACCGTAAGTGAACATCTTTCTTTGTTTTTAATTCATTTTTGAAAGTATAGTCATACTTTTCAGACCACCCTACAATATTATTTATTTAAGTTGTACCATTCTGCGTCATGTTTTTTTTTTCCTTCGTCTTTTCATTTTTATATTAATGATGACGTGAATGGAAGAGCTGAATTAATGATGAAGTAGATAGTATAATTTTCAAGCGAATGAACGATGGGGTAGAGATTAATGGTAGTGGAATGCTAAAAAGCATATGGAGAAGGTGAAAGGAAAAATTAGGACGAATAAAGATTAAAAAAAGGGGGAATGATTGATGTGGGCGTAGGCCATTGCTGAAGAACGTTTGAAATAGGCTATTCAAATGAGAATGGTTTATTTTGCTCATAACCATTTAATACGAGCATTTAAACCGGTACATTAAATTAAATGGACCTTTTTAAATGCTAGTATAATCCTAAATAACGGCTTGAATAGGTTGTACGACTAACTATTCTTATCGAAGACTAATGGGTAAAATTATTTTATTCTAATACACAAAAGTAAGTTTAATTAGGGCACCATAGTGGATAATTTTGCGGTCCAACCAATATATTGGCATAAAAAACTGAAATTTACCGAGTTCGCAAATTTAGTTCTGAAATTACTCAAATTTCGTATGAAGTTTCAAGTTTGGAAGTACAGTAGAACGTCGTTTATCCGAATCAATTGGGACCGAACACCGTTCGGATACGCAATTGTTCGGATAATTGAAAACCGAAAGCATACGAACTATACGAATATTGAAAATCATCCCATGCGGAAAACGTGCTTGAAGAAAAGGCAAAATAGGTGCAAAATGTCGCAATTTTACCTTTATTGTGGAAAATAATCACTTATTTTTTACCGTACCATTGTACACCTTCGTCTTTTCGCTACAAGGTCTCTGATTCTCTTGAGCAGCAGTAGTTGAGTTGGACAGCACTGATTGTTGTTTGTACCATTCAATAGCTGTCTCTAACGCAAAAAACGCGTCAGCATTTCAAGGACCCTTGCTACTTTCGTTGTTGTTCTCGTCTTCATTCGTTTAATCGTCGACAGAGTCGGATTCTTCTTGCACGGAAGTCACAATCTCGTCATCATTTAGCATTTGAAATCCACAGTCTTCTGCATCGCATGCCATCCAGGTTTCTAGATCAACAAAAGACCATGTATACACCCCCTCACTTGGAAACAAACTGACCCAATATTCAGCGCATATGTTTACCAAATCACACTACTGAAATGCCCTAAATATCCCTCACCTTAGGTTTTCCCGTCCCTTTTGACCTCCCGCGAAACAATTGTTGAGCATTGCACTGTTCGAAAACGTATCTGGACTTTGGTCCGGATATTTGACGCTGCGGATAATAAACGTTCGGATAAACGACGTACCTCTGTACTTAATGATGCGATACATATTTACCATTATTTACAGTAAATAAGTACCAGATCCAGAATTATTAATGTACACCTTGATTAAGTATCGGAACGAGTCAATTGTAGCATGATCAATTAGCCACAAGAAAGCCGACTGGTCATTGCCACGAACTTATGGCCGGTGTTTTATCTATCGAATCGTGAGTTCGAGCCATGGGGCTCTTAAGGATGTACCGTGTAGAGGGGCGGATGCACCTTAAATCTGTCGATGTCCAAAATCCTCAAAATGGCGTTGGAATACAGGGTGCCAATTCATATTTAGGCGTTTGAAGGTGGTTTAAAACTACGAGGGGCCAATGACCCTAGTTTGGCTTCGAGGAAGTATTTAAAAAAAACGTCGCCTTCTCTTGAAAAACAAGAGGGCTATTAACGATGGGCCTCGTAATTTTTAACCACGGTCACGTGATGATGGTTGACACCAGTGGCTTAAAGGAGAATATTAGGGCACCCTGGCAAAGTAAGGTTTAGGACCCTAAAGAGTACGTACTTAACGTCAGTCAGGCTTTGGACCCTTTAAAATTCTACCCCCTCCCCCCGCGATATGGTGGTTGCAAGGGGTAATCATCACGCTACTGTTTGACAGCTGAGTTGGCTTCCTACTCTCCAAGCTTCACACTACGCCAAAATAAGAACTTCGAGACACGGCAGATTTATAACATTCAATGACCTCTACAGGGTGGGTCTTCAGGATTCGGTAACGTTATCCACCAGTTCTTGGCCAATGCAATCAGGTTACCACGGCCTGCTCATTTAGCTTTTAATGCGACGTTACAGATAATCATTCATCTCAAATCTTTTGGATGGCCTTCCAGAATCCCTAATGCACACATGCCAAAGAGAATCTATGCTTTTAGCCAAGAACTTCATTCCGGTGACTTCCATATCTTAAATGTTTTCGATTTAATGAACCACACTTCCTTTTCAGTGCTCCAGTTCGGCTTTATCACGATCTTCGTGGCGGCATTCCCGCTGGCACCCCTGTTCGCCCTGCTCAACAACTGGGTTGAGATCCGTCTCGATGCCCAAAAGTTCGTCTGCGAGACTCGCAGGGTGGTCGCGGAGAGGGCGCAAAACATCGGTATCTGGTTCAGCATCCTGGAACTCCTTGCCCATCTGGCAGTCATCAGCAATGTGAGTCCTCTTTTTAATATTCCACGTTCTAACGAAAAAATTCGTGAATTTTTCATATTGTGTAAAGGTTGAACTGTCCCCGGTTCCAAATACGAATGTAGAATGCATGGGGTCAAGCAGTAAGGTCCGAATGAATCAGTTTAGTTGAAGCTCGAAAAGACTAAGGAACACCTTCAAGTCACTTGATACTTTAACTGGTTATTAGCGCGAGTTGCAATATGAATAGCGGTTTTGAAAATGTTTCTTTGTTTGCATGAAGATAGCGATTACTTTAATTCTTTCTAAGGTTGATTTCACTCAAGGTAACTTTGTACCATTCAATTTGTTTCCAGTCACCACTCTTCTAGTATGGAAAGGGAGCGTCGGACTCGTCTGTACAATGCAGAAGCAATAAAAAAGTTGTCTCCATTTTCAATATACCATCAGACGCGTGCGAAAAGCGTAATTCTTAGGATATCCTTTTAGATGAATCAACTAGTGGGCATGAGAATGTGGTTTTCAAGTGCATGAGGGAGGCAGATCCATTTTCCCGCTTAGGCACATGCCTAGGGCGCAAAAACTTAGAGGGCGGGGAAAAAATAAATTAAAGCTAACGCACCACCTACGGAATCACGAAAGAAGCATTCCTGCCTTTAAGGGATTAAAGACTGAAATGAGATCTACTAGGGAAAAAAAGAAACCTTAACAGTTTGATGTTGCTATGCTCTCAAAATGATATTACAATGTTCAAAGCTCGAACAAAACCTTTGCTGTACAAGTACGATGACAGTGACTCAACAAAGAATAAGGGTGTCTAAAAGCAATGGATAGTAAAGCGATAAGCGATGAAAAAGATGATAATTAACAAGTTGAAAACAGTTCATACAATAATTGCAAACGATTTCATCAATTTACTATACTAATTTCCAAAAGGTTGGTCCACGATGCCGTAAGGTAAGGAACAAGGGTTGCCAAACCATGCTACTATCTTTTTCTTAAGACTACCAGTCCGGGACACGGCAGGTACATAGGTGGTAGATAATGGAAAGACTCTCTCTAAAAACCAAAAACAAGGAAAGGAAAAATAGTAAGAGAGTTAAGGGAAAATCCTTCTAGAAGCAAAACTGGCAAGGAGGGTAATAGGGGGCGAAACGATTTGAAGTACTTAGGGCGAGGGGGAGATTAAAAACGGCTCTGGTGGAAGGCCCAGTTGGCAACGTATGAAGTAGCCTGACGATTTCCATTCAAAACTAGCTCCCGACTGTCTGCCCATTCCGTTAGGTGCGGTACAAGTTGGCTCGTATGAAAGGGGCCTAAGGAATCCAAAAGTTCGCTACAACACATTCTCTTTCTTGCTCTAGTTACTTGTACTTTCAGTATGAATGGTTAACAATAATAACTCTGTCTTACGACCTACAATATCACCCTAAGTGGGGAAAAATATATATATGGATCACTGTGGCGTCAAGTGATCCATATGTACATATATTTTCCCAAGTCAAGAGTGGGCCCTATATCAAAATCGCATTAATAAAACTTACTTGAAAGTGTCAAAATATTACACCGTGTTGGGGCCCCATATCCCCTGGAATAGATATTGAAATTTGTAACATGGAATGTAACAAATGTTTGTTTCTTTACGCAGGCCTTTCTGATAGCCTTTACTTCGGAGTTCCTTCCCAAACTACTGTACGAATACGAATATAGCTGGGACCTGAAGGGCTACGTCAACTTTACTCTGGCCTGGGCCCCTAATGGAACCCTCACGCAAGCATGCAGGTGAGACAGCGGTCAAGAAACAGGCCAACACCACTGACCATGTTCCACACCCGTCATATTTGAAAGTGGGCGTGGGACATGGTCAGAGGCGTTGGCTACAGGTAACGTCCTCCGGTCCGAGTCTTCCTCAGTCTAGTAGCACAAGGCGTGTCTAGAAAGTAAGTTCCGTTTGAAAGTATGACACGTTTCGGTCATTATTTTGTGCATGTATGTCCATCTTAGTATCCTTATGTGAGACAAAAGGTCTTTATAATGCTCATCCGGATCTAATATTTTTGTGTGCATGGATAATTTTGTGTACTATACATTTTTGTGGATATTGATTGGCACGATGAAGCTAGATTATATATATTTTTTCTCCTGAAGCTTATACCAATGTTTATTCATAAATTAAACTATTTAAAAAAACCCTTGAGCATATATTTTATCATGAAGAAATATTGTAAAAATAAAAATGGTGCGAGAATCTATTCCATTGTAAAAAAAATGCATTTAAAATAAAATTTTTGATATATATTTTTTTAAATATTCAAACGGAACTTTAATTTCTGGATACGCTTTTGTATAATTAGCGAAGATTTGAAACTGTTGGGACTAAAATTTATGTAATCGTGTGATAGCTTAATTACTGGCACAATTATGGAATGTTTTGATAGCTTTAAATACATCGAATTAAAATTATAGAACCATGCGTAACGAATGTAATGTACCTTTTTTCCCTACTGGATTTTCAAATGAAATTGGAATGAAGCTTTAAAATTTTTTTTTATTCATTAGAATTAATTATAAATTTCTTAAATATAAGCTAGAGAAAAAATATCTAAAAGTAGAATCGAAATGTAAAGTAATTAAGCTAAAAAAATTGTTGGAAAATCAATAGTTTCGAAAATATATCGGATTGTAACGAAAGTGTTTGGTCAAAAAAGTTCTTAATATGAGCATGGAAGCAGTATTTTTAGTGCGGGTAGGAATCGCCACCCAAATCTATGATCTTCTGCTAATGTTTGGTAGGTTTACAAAGCCTTCGGCTCTGAAACATGGTGGCTGCGAGTCCAAATACAGATCAACCTCATTTTAAACGTTGAGCCTTGTTCGGACAACCTTCTGAATCGAAGTTAACACCTGCAAGATGTAGCTGTAGGAAAATGTAGAAGTTTGAAGGAGTAATGTCGAAGCTATATGGTGGATGTGGCAAAAGATTTCGAGTCCAGTTGGTGCATGCAGACACATGTGGGGTGTTGTAATATCTTGATGGAACAGTACCTCCTTGCGCTGGAACTCAGTTCGACGTTTTGCCTTGATAGCAGCGTCAACATGGACTAGTATCTCATTGTGCACCGTACTGTCGATGGTTTCACCTTTTCCAAACTCCTCGTGGATAATACCACGACAACCACACCAGATACAAAGCATGCCATTTGGTTAGTCAAATTACGCTTTGTGAAGCTACCGACGGGTTCCGGGTACAGATCAACCTTCCTTTTCGGCATGTGTTGATGAAGTAAATTCACTTCTCATCACAAGTAACGATCCGATCCAGAATGTTGTTCTTGCGTTGATATTCGAGGTAAATTAGTGCAGCCTGGGCATGTCCCATCAGCCTAAGTCAACTCGTGCGGTACCCAGCGATTGAACTTATAGTTCAAGTTTATACGATGAATAGCACGACTACAGCAGATGGCACTAACTCCTTAACTAGATCTCGAGTATAGTTGAATACTGATCCTCTTCCACAAGTTCCCGCAGACGGGCCTCATTAAAAATCAATAGGTCAACCAGAGTGCTTTGCTTCTTGAATGTCATAGTCCTTGTTTTTGAGCTTTCGGTACCAAACTTTTACGGTGTAATGTGATACAGTAGTAGAATCTAAAGCTGTACACATGATTCGAACAGCTTTCGAAGTCCTAATATGGTAGTGTGATAGTTCCATTTTAGATACCTTGTATTTAATGATAACGATATTTTTTACAGATTTCACAACGAGATATTCTAAAACAATTCTCTTTCCTTCAAATGTCGAAATTCGTCATACGAAATGTGAGCAAACACGCAAATGCGAACTGATAGCGCAGACGATCGTTGCAACCAGATATTTATATATATCTAAGATTTTCACATGGCTTAAGAAAACTTACTCCCCTCCAGAGAACATTAAAATTCTTCTAGTAAAAAAAATGTAATTTTACTTAAATAATTAAAACTTTTCTCACAAGAACAATCAATCCATGTGCAAGATATTGTGTGTTTGAATTTTCTTAACCAAAAATCTAAATCTTACCAGAATTGTGCTGACCAGCGTTCGTAGAATTTCCAAACTAGAATTTGAATTTGCATTTTATTTATATAGTGGGATAAAATTAACTTTTTTTTTATTTTCAAGTAAAGAAATAAATCTGAAAAAGCTTATAAATTTTAACAATTAGATCATTTAATGAATATTATTTGAAAAACTAAATTTAGAGTTTAAATATGAATGTTGTTGCTAAATGATTCGCATTAGCGCCAAACTTGCACTCAGTCACCGCCAGTTGGCGAGATTGACTTATCTCTTAAATTTTTCGGCAACTTCTCCGGACTATGAAAATAAAACTTTTGAATATATGCACATAAAGCTGTAGTTGTTTTGACAGTGAATGAGTTGATGAATAATAAAGTGATTATTTTTATTCGCTTGACTTATTTTTTTTTGTATCCCTGCAGGTATTCTGACTTTCGGGACAAAGACGGCAATCTGACGAACTTTTACTGGAGACTTTTGGCTTTGCGTTTCGGTTTTGTCATTCTTTTCGAGGTAAAGATAATGAAAATTTTCTCCCAATTATTTTTTTACAGCTATATCTCTTTGACATGGCTCACAATTTTAAGATGGAGTTTCAATTACTGACTGGTGGCAATAATAATTTGGTTACTGGTTGTTTCGGTGGTATTTTTATTTTTTGAAACATTTATTAATGGGTCTGAAGACACACGCTTTAAGCTGAACTGATCTGAAAAGGAATTTTCTATCGGGCCATCTATTGCCAATTTCGGCTTTCAACAGAAGGGCTGCTCCAACATAAAAGAAAACAAAAAGGAACGAGAAAGCAATGAGCTCTTGATTTGAGCCGAAACTAATCTACCTTAATGGGTTTCAGTAATCCTGTCCGTACCAAGATGTGTAACGATTTTTAATCTGTATGGAAGTCTACATGACAATCTATCCTTCTACAGATTGTCATGTAGACTTCCATACAGATTAAAATTGTTCCATTACAACGAATCCTGATTCCATAAACAAATCGCAGTGGCGTAACGGAGAATGTTGGGTACCCCCCCCCCTTCCTTCTGCAAAGTCAGGTATTTGGCCCCAAGCCGAATCTTACAAAGGGTACGTAATTGGCGTCAGTCAGGCTTTAGGCAAGGCTATCTTGAAGACATCAGGCTGTGACAGCCATTATATGACGTCACGAAAGGAGGGAAGACTTTTCTAAGCGCACTCGCTTTGTGAGGAATATAAAGCTCAGGACATTTATTTCTTTTCAGGTCATAGACTAATATTTCCACATTTTATTGATTTTTTTAGTTCTCACTTGGAATATTTTCCGATGAAAGTTATGTATTAAAACGCTAGAATGATGTCTAATATTTTCCGGGAAATATCACTCGTGAAAGGCTCATAACAGTAGAAGAAAAATCTAAGGAAAAAAAAACTGACTCAATGTAAAATAAAAAAAAACTTTACTTGCAAAGAAAATAATTTCAATCAAATAAAACATAAAAAGAAACATTTACTTGTAAAGAAAATATGAAAAGTAAAAAACCATTAGAGGCATATTATGAAAAAATGCATGCAAAAATATATAGAAATGACAAACAGTTTTAGACACCACAGTAAGTATAAAGCAAAAATAGAGATTCTGGATTATATGTTAAAAATATATATTAATTAAAATAATTCATTCACATTCCCAATACTCAAAAATAAAATAATTTCAAGCAAACAAAATATAAAAAGAAACATTTACTTGTAAAGAAAATATGAAAAGTAAACCATTCGAAGCGTATTATAAAAAAATGCATGCAAAAATATATACAAATACAGAAATGACAAACAGTTTTAGACACCACTGTAAGTATAAAGCAAAAATAGAGATTGTGGATTATATGTTAAAAATATATATTAAAATAATTCATTCATTCAATATTCAAAAATATAAATAATTTCAATGAATTAAAATATAAAAAAGAAACATTTACTTGCAAAGAAAATATGAAAAGTAAAGCATTAGAGGCATATTATTATATAAAAAACTGTATGCAAAAATATATACAAATATAGAAATGACGCAAACAGTTTAAGACATCATAGTAATTATATAGCAAATATAGATTTTAGATTATACACTAAAAATATATATACACTAGTAAATACACTTACCTATAAATAATCTTGGGAAAAAAAACCCTTTTCATGGAATATATCATTAATGAGGCAACATACTGATAAGGTTCAAATTTGGAATCTTTTGCAATTGTGATGACATTATTTAAACTATTAATTACATTATTTTTATGCATTAAAATTAAATATATACTACGGTAAAAACAACTAAAAATCAAACAAAAGTTTCGAAATTAAAAAAAATAACATTTTACATACTTTGAATGCTAAAATCTTTATGAAAATAATTTAAACAAATAACGTAAATAAATGGAATTTTTCTTCAAATAATGTAAACAATTAAACATGTTCATAAATTGTATAAAGTAAAAAAAAAATAATTACTAGGATATGCATGCACAATGAATAATATTCGAATCGATAATTGAAGATTTAAATAAAGCAGAAAAATATAAAATAATTTAATTGGACTTAAATTTCTTTATTTTTCGGTTATCCTTGACAGTTGAAATTTCTTCACTGCGCTTTTTTGAATAATTATTTAAACATATATTCCCGAATGTAATGAATATTTTTTTAAAATATAAAAATGCAGGTATGTTACAATTCACACAAGGTGAATGAAACGAATGCAAGACATTCCACAACTCGTGTAGTTCCAGATATGCTTGTGTTATGCTTGTAAAGCAAGATAACTGGCAATCAACTTTAAGAAACTTTGATTCAAATGTTTTCGATATTAGCAAATTAAAAATGAAATATTGCGCGTTGAAATGACTTTCATAACAATATCTGTGGGCATTTTTAAACCTCCTCTATCCAGAAGTCTCAAATATTTTGTCTCTTCGACAGTTTCTGAGTCGAAATTAATCTGTTTGTCTAAAACAAATGTATATTTGCAATCGGAGCATTCAAATTTTATATTGTGCACGCAATAACCCGCTATGTACATTAAAACTTGATACTCCTGTATTGAAATATCATCTGATTTATTTGTAGTGTTTAATATTTCTTTGAAATCCTTAATATCTACTTTAACATTAAATATCTCACCTGAATGATTAGAAATTAAATTTTTTAGTGAAATAGTACCATATTTATCCGAGTGCAAAGTTAACACACTTTTAATGCGCAACTTCTTTTCAGCTTGCAAAATTTCTTGCACAGTAACATGATAATTTGATCCGGACATTTGTCTGTATTGCCCAAATCTAGCTTCTAAATTATCAGTTTGGAACTTTCCAGTTAAAACATATTTGAAATTCTGCTCCATCAAAAGATACTTTATTAGTTCTGGAATGGTATTTACTGTATGTCTCAAAGCAAAAAATGTTTCCTCGCTGAAACAACCTTCTCGTTTATTTTGTTTTAAATTTTTCCAGCAGTCCAGCCACTGAACAAATTTTGAAAAAAAAGTGAATCTATCATCATCTATTGACGAAAAAGGAACACTGTTTTTCAATCTAAGATTTTGACCCTTAGTTGGATTTTTAATATTCATCATTTGCCAGAAATATAAAATATGTTTGATGAATATTGCAGTGTCCCTAAACACATTTCTGGGTAACCTAATTTATCTTGTAATATATTAAGTGCAGTCACATTGCTTTCTTCAAAAACTTTAAAAACTAATTTAACATTTTGTTTTTCAAAATTTGTTGGTTTCAAAGCATTTAAACATAATTTAGGAGCTAATTTAACAATATTGTTCATTTCTTCGTTATAAATTTTAAATAATGATGAAAAAGATGCTTTTCGGATTTGAGAAAATTCTGAAGGATCAGGATACATTAAAGAAGAATCAGCATCTTTCTGATTCAACCAATTATTTCGTATAGATTTGATAAGATGTACTGAATCAAAAATAAGATGCAATTTTTTTGTATTATTAGCTGGATTCTGAATAACACTCTTTATGGTACCATTACACAATTTAGAAAAACAATTTGTATTTACTCTGTTATTATCACTTATAATACAAACAACTGAAAAACCTACCTTTTCCATTAGTGACAAAACTTCTAAAGTCATAGAATGCAAATCTTCAGCATTCATGTTCTTTACAGGGTTCAATGATACTATTTCTTTATTTTTACTCAATAAAGAAGAGTATAAAAAACATTGAATTGTAGTAGCTGCATCTCCTTTCTCTGTAAGTCCTACAATTTTATTACACTTATATGTAATCGCTGATTTGATGAAAATTTCATCAATTTGTAATATTACGTGTTTCTCGTGGTCTTTGAGTTCTTTACATCTACCTCGTAGATAATTTTCATTCGCCAAAGTTGACAAACCTGGAGTAACATTTAATCAAGATGCAACTCTCTGTAACTGTCTCAAACTTGGAAGAATTATATTCCCCTTATCCCTTACATAGGAATAGCGTGCAGTAGATTTAATGTACATGCAGAAAGAAAAAAACAATAAATTACTGCTATACTTACGGCCATGTTTATTTGTATTTAATAATTTCATTTGCTCTAAAATAAAATTTGCCGCCTCAAAATTTTCAGCATTACAATTTTCAATGTACTTCTCCCAAGATTGAATAGCCATAACATAATCAGGAATAGAATTAATAGAACAGATTTCCTCAAAGACATTTACTGTATTAAGAATATTTAGCAATTCACTGAAATATGTTAATCTAGGAGGATTATTAAGAATTTTTCCAATAGAAGGTATATTTAATTGACGATTATTATTAAATATAACTATAGAGAGATCTGTATTTATTTTCAGGGATTTTAAAATAGAAGGACAATTTTCACAATTAATAAAAAGAAATGTTATGCAACTTTCACAATCATGTTTTAGAACATTATTTTTAGATAAGAAATCAGCTATAGGATTTTCTCGCATTAACAGATTTTCTTTTAAATATTCAAAACTGGTAATTTCGTCTTTCTTAATAAAATTAGTCAACAGTTGTTCGTCTAATTGTTTCGTTTTTTCCTTTTGTTGAATTGTCACTGAGCGTTCTTTAATTGTTTCATTCAAATAGGATGGACAACCAGGGAAAATGCAAGGATATGCATTATCTGATAATTTTGGATACACTCTAGGTATTTCAATAACAGTACCAGTCTTGTCTGTAATTTTATCTTTTCTTACAATGAAAGATTCAGGGAAATGTTTAATGCACACTACACTATTGTTAGTGTTTTTAAAATCCCTCGGAATTTTCTTTTTCCAAGTTTGTAACAACTGTTCATCTTTTGGGAAATTAAACACTGAAACGTAGGGCTGCCCTGGTTTATTAGAGGTACAATTTGGTACACAACAGTAACGAGGCATTTTTTATAAAATGTGTCCAGCTTTAGGTAAAGTTATGAAAAAAGTTTTAAGATAACTAAGATTTGACAGAATAAAAAAATGTAACATTAAACTCTAACTTCTCATATAAAACAAAATATCTTAATTTACAAATAATTAAGGATGTTGGCACATAAGCATCAATTTATGATACAATGTCCTCACGAAGAAAAGAACAAATTCAATAATAACACAACAGTAAAGTTACACAATAATATAAATATCGTACCTTTCTTTATGTTATATAAAGGAGTAATCCTGAACTTCCTGAAAAAACACTAAAGTTATCCTGAAAAAACACACTTCGGAACAGATACTAACTTTATCACCATACAAGATGGAAGCGTTATTAGTAATCGTGGGTCCCGCCAAAACAAAATATCCTTCCCTCCTTTCGTCACGTGACTAGAACTAGCTCTCTGACTGGCGAAGCCTTCTTATTTAGAAAGCCTTGCTTTAGGTCCCCCAGAATTCAGCCCTCCCCCCGCGATGAGGGGTGTACGTTACGTCACTGACAAATCGGTCAAAATATTGTTGGTTGCTGCTCATGAAACGAAGCTGCACCTAAAAAAAAATCTCCCATGTTGTGATGTTGATGTTAAGGATGAGAAGGGGCAGTAGCGCCCACAGACCCCCTTATAAAGGATTGTTTATATTCTAAAAAATATTTAGAGGAAAGCGCCGAGTGATAATCTCCATGGTAAAAATTAAAAATCTGTTGATCTATTGAGGGGGGTGAACTCCCAAACCTCTCCCTTAGGTACGTTACTGAATAGGGGTGTAACTAGTATCTTCACAAAGAGGTTCATCAAACTTCCTCGGAAATTGAATTTTAGAACATGTATTTCTTGGCAAATTATGAGATATGAAAAGAAATATTATGCGTAAGGGAGAGTTCTGTTTTTTTTTTTCTGAAGAAAACACATTTTTTTTCACTTTATATTTTGGGTTAAATTTTAAATAAAATTTCCTCTATTAGTTATAACTCTGTCTGGCAACTTATTTATCCGCCTGGAAAAGAAGTCCTCTGTTTTGGAGCCAAAGTATTCTTCCATTAACATTTGGACACGATCCTAATTGAATTCCGACAAGAAAGTTTTGCAGCGACCTGAAGACTATATGCAAGCTGAGGTAAAGTTTCCCAACCCAGCTATGCAATTTTCTATGCGGTGTTTCTTGCTACGTGCAGTCTAGCGTTGTCGTGATGAAGAATCATAGCCTTCCTGTTGACTTTCTTTATTTAAAACATCAGATTGCGAACAGTAACGGCCGTTTCATTTTCATTCTGCAACTCATAGTGCACTATATCCTTGCTGTCTCGCCAACAGCACTACATAACCTTTTGATACACGCCAACTTTGGATTTGAGTGGTAGTGTCTCTCCTTTGTAAACATTTGCTTTTTTTTCCTACTCATTGTTTATACAATGTCCACTTTTCATCTCCAGTCACCAAGTAGTCCAAAAACTGTTCCCTTTAGTGACGAGCAAGATTTGAAGAACATATCGAAATTCTGTCCATTAAATCCCCCCCCCCCCACTTGATTCGTGTGGCACCCAAACAGAGTTTGGACACGAAACCAAGCCTTTTTTTAATGTAACCCAAAGTAGTAGACTGATGAATTCCAAGCTTGAAGCCCACTTCTGTGAAAGTGGGATTTGTCCTGATCATACTGTGTAGCTCTTCATCCCTGACATCAGATGATCTTCCTAATCTGGTTTCATCCTTGAAAGAAAAATTACTCAAGCAAAATTTCACAAACCATCTGTGGCATGTTCGAGCTGTTACTGCCTTCCTCTTCAAGCAACGTACAACGTTCAAGCAACATACAATGTCTTAAGTGCATTGTTTCTTCACTCATGTTGACAGTTTAAAAAACTTAAACACTTTTTTTTTCTTTGCATTTTAGATAGTTTTTTAAGTCATTAATAGTATACTAATCTATAACTGTTTAAACCAGTTTCGGGAAGATCTGAATTCTTGCCAAGTATCCACAACGCATAAAAAGGGAACGTATTCAAAAACGACAAACTTTCCGTTATACCCAATAATAAAGGAACAATTTTTTACTTTGAAGGTGTGACTGAACGACAGAGAAGGATAAAACCAAGAAACAAGAGTGTATATAAAAATTAATGCAAAATTATTTATTTTAATTTACTGAGTTAAAAATATTTTATTTCTAAATTCATCTGTCATTATTTAACATAAGTTGAGCGTTCTTCCAAGACGCTGAAATCGAGGACAAATGTACCCTCTTCTTTTGCTTCTCGAGCTACGCTTCTGGGGCAGAGGGATTGAATTTTTATTCAAGAAATAATCTGATTTATAACACTGCATGGCAAATGAATATACATAGTAGAATTATATGTGTTGTATGAAAATTAGGAAGTTTTTTTTACTGAAAATAAGTTCCGAGTTTGAATAATGTTTTGCGACAATGGGCTGAATTAACGCAGCTACACTGTCGCATAATACAAGGGGTGATCAAATGAAAAGGTACGAAACGACATAAAAATGAAACAGTTAAATATTTGCTTATTCCGCCAAGGGAGAATGTAGCGAGACATCTCGGGATGCCATTGGAGACTCTGACTGGGATCGGATCATGCGCGGGTGCCTGCATGCGCAGGAGAGAGCAAAGACTCTTATAAAAAGCGGCGTCCAAATGATGCGAGCACAGAATTACTCGAGCGCAGAAAAAGCGTTTGCTCCGATGTGTACTGTGAGACACTCCGACGCCTACACAGGTCCATCAAGAACAAAAGACCGGGGCTGCTCACGGAGGGTGTGGTTCTGCTCCATGATAACGCGCGTCCACACGTCTCCAGAGTCACACAAATGGAACTGGACAAGTTCCAATGAGAGACGTTGCACCATCCGTCCTACAGTCCGGACATGTCACCCTGCGATTTCCATGTGTTTGGTCCACTGAAGAAACACCTGAAAGGAAAGCGCTTCAACTCGGACGACGTACTCAAGGACACTGTGAAGGACTGGGTCTCGTCACAGCCACAGGAATTCTGGGAACAAGGAATCCTGCGGCTTATTCATCAGTGGGATCGTTGTGCTCAGGCCTATGGTGTATATTTTGAATAAAGTCTATATTTGTACCCACCGTGTCGTTTCGTACCTTTTCATTTGATCATCCCTTGTAAATAAATACAATCATACGTTTTCAGCCAATCATTTCACAAATTCATGTGACGTCATAGTGACATGATAAATGATATCGCGTATTTTCAACCAATCAGCTCGTGCGCTTTCACTGTTGCCAGATTTTGCTTTTTACAAAAATTTTCTTTTAAAAAACACACTTATCAACATTCATAACGTACATAAATACACAAAATACACTTGATTGCCCGTAAATATAAGATTTTTATTTTGAACAATTTTTGGGAGAATTTGAATGCTTAAATATCTTGATACAGTTTCAAATTTATAAACGGATTAAGTTTTTAGGAGTATCAAGTATAAGTCTGTCAGTTTTGAACGCAATGAGAAACACGTAAATATACTTATCATGTGACCTCTATAAATAAATCCTATTGGTGAAGACATCCTTAAATTACGAAATACTTTTTGCTTTGCCCAGAGGCGAATTAAAGTAGTTCGAGGCCCCTGGCGGTAAAAGGCCCATAGGCTAAAGAGTCGAACCACTAAAATAGTGAAAAGAGTCACTTACTTTAAATTCTCAAAATAAAATGTATTGATTACAATAAAACTCATCGGCTAAAGAAAAATCTTAACTGTATACAAAAAAAATTAAGAGCTTACAGCTTGATTTCTCTTTGGGAAATTCATCAATTATTTTTTAAATATCCATTTTGTCCAAAACATATTTTATTCTGTATATAATATGGCCATTTCTGTATATATATTTGGGCTTGGGGCCCAAACCTGAGTTTGCAGGGGGGCACTAATATTCTTTGTTACGCCACTGGTGGAATCTATCAAGCTTGGGGCCCCTGGCGGCCGCCAGGTCCGACACCCGCTTAATCCACCACTGGCTTTTTTGTCTTATTGGATTCACAAAATACACAAACTATTGAGTATAAGGGAAAGTTCTGCAGTTTTTGAACACGTGCACTTGTATGCGTTGTCGATGCTTAGCAAGAATTCGGATCCGACTGAAACCGATTTAAACAGTTAGATTTATACACAGTTTTTCGTATTTTAATCAGTTTTCTTTAACTTGTAAAATTATCAACATGATTGAAGAAAAAGGGCACTTTGGAAGTTGTATGTTCCAAAAGGAGTAATGCGATGGAAGCAAAAAAAAAAAACTTTTGTGACTTGTTTTGGAGAGAACGTAGCAACAGCTCGAACACACATGCCAAAGATGGTTTGTGAAATTTCGTTCCGGTGATTTTTCTTTGAAAGACGAACCCAGGTCAGGAAGGCCATCAGATGTCAGTAAAGTGCTAAGCGAACAAATCCAACGTTAATTTCCACAGCAGTGAGCTTCAGTTTGGAATTCCTCAGACTATACTGCTTTGGACTGCATTAAAATTCTTTGTTTGGGTGCTACATGAATTAAGCGAAAAAAATTTCAATATGTTCTCTAAATGTTGCTCGTCGTAATAGGGAACAGTTTTTTTTTACCACTTTGTGACTGGAGATGAAAAGTGGATAGTGTACAAACACGCGGTTAGGAAAAAGATATATGTTTATAGACACCACCGTCCACATCCAAAGCTGGTGTGCATCAGAAGGTTATGTTGTGTTGTTGATGGGACCGAAAGAGAAAAGTGCACTATGTGTTTCTGAAAGAAAATGATGCTGATCGTTACTGTTTTTAATAACGAAATTCAACGCAAACGTTCCTCTTTGGTCAAAAGAAAGGGCGTAATTCTTAATCACGACAACGCTGGACCACAAGTGGCAAAAAAAACCGCACAAAATTTGCAGAGTTGGTTTGGGAAACTTTACCTCAGCCAGCATATTCTCCTGATGTTGCACAATCTGACTATCATCTGTTCAGGTCGCTGCAAACCTTTCTTGGTGGAAATGAATATATAAATTACGATTGTGTCTAAAATGGTAGCAGTGGAAGAATACCCTACCTCCAAAACGGAAGGCTTCTTTTCCAGGAAGTTACAACTGTCAGCCAGTGTTTTGGCAGCTTATCTAACTAACAAACAGAAATTATATTCTGGATTAAATTTTAAATAAAAAAGCGAAATTAATTGTTTTTTTCTTTAGAAAAAAACGACAGAACCTCCCCTTAATCAGAAATTCTGTTTGCTTGAAGTAAATATCTGAATCTGAGGGATGTAATATTTAGGAGAGAAAACAAATGGCTGAAGTGGAGTATTATTTTTTTTTTTAAATTTTACGGTGCGTTAAAAATAGTCTGTACTCGATTCTCATTTTAGAAATGTATTATTCCTTTCAGCACGTCGTGTTTACGGTGTGCCGCCTCATAGACATGCTCGTACCGGACATTCCCGAAGCCCTCGAGCTGAAAATCAAGCGAGAAAGGTACCTGGCGAAACAAGCCTTGGCCGACTCGGACACTATCATGAAGGTAAGAAACAAATTCTCTAACTGCATCTTTGTTCTTAATTAATAATTTCTTCTTTAGCTGCTTGAGATGACAGTAACGGCCTGGCAGACAGCAGAATCTCGGTTTGATTTGTTGAAATATATCTGATAAAATAATAGGGAGTATACCGTTAAAGATTGCTGATCAGTGAAGACTTTCACTTGAATGGGAAAACGGTCTGTCAGATGTTGGTTCTGTGGTCCTAGTTAATTTTGATGGTGGCATAGAATCAAAGACGTCTTAAAACTTCTTGAGACCCTGGGCCCTTACACAAATGTAGTCCCCCCAATGACCCTTAAAAGTAGACAATATATAGCATATGTTGTCTAGGGTTTTTGAGAAGGTGTACAAGTATTTGACAACTAAATGTGGATGATTTACAATCGCACAAACCGGTTTGACCGCGATTGCCGCCTTTTGACTGATAAAGTAATGATGGTGTATGGTGGTAGGCCTGTACGTGGACGACACTCATCACATGTATCCCGTTGACATATCGTCCGAAATTCTCAGTTTTTCGGAGAATACAACCGGAAATAACGTTTGACCTTTAAAATTATTAGAATAATGATCTTGTTAAAGCTGAGTCGAGAACAAGACGAGGCTCCCATTGCGGCTGAGGCCCTGGGTCCAGTTGGCCTATGCCTTAAGACTTCCCTGCTTAGAATCACAAAAGTCTACCGCCAATAGCCTGATTTATAGCCATTTTCTGAAGCTGAACACAATCTTTCTGTATAGTTCTCTTGCATACGAAGTTCGTCCATTAAATAACGGGATTGCGCATACAGTAGCTAACGTTACACGTGTCGGGAATTAAATTAAAATCAATGAGAATATCTTGAATTTAAACGACTTAAAAGATCATATATTACAGCAACAACATTTATATTATATTCCACTTTTTAAAATAGCACGCACATCACACAAGAAGACTTACAAGTACTGAAAGCCATTCTGTATCTGCTGTGCAATGGTGTTGGTATCTGCTTGTGCATTATGTTAGCCCTTTGCCATGATGAATTTCGTGAGCCTCGATCTGGCATTAGCAACATAAGTTAGTGAGTTATGCTGTCA
This sequence comes from Trichonephila clavata, assembly GCA_019973975.1. Lineage (NCBI taxonomy): Eukaryota > Metazoa > Arthropoda > Arachnida > Araneae > Nephilidae > Trichonephila > Trichonephila clavata. The sequence goes on from BMAO01032142.1 coordinate 163,157, forward strand.
GGGTCGTCGCTTGTCTAATCTGTAGATGGCATGAAAGAAAAGTAAATATTAATGATAATATTAGGTAGTTGGATCCTACTTTATTCCACATTTTTATTTATCATCAGTTTGGCGAGTTATTGTCATCACATCGGATGGAATCTTAAATACAGAAAAAAGAACCGTTGGCGCATTTCAATGCCCTTTTTTTCCTTTGGTAAAATTCTAATTTAGGCCACACCTTTGCTGACGAACTCTATACACTTTTAATGAATATCTTGTATTGGAGTTGAGAATGAGCTAGATTTTTTTAAAAAAAAAAACAAGAGGCCTATGGCTTCCACGACTGAAAATTCGTAGAATTCCTATGAATCGCGAACTTACAGATAAATTCCCCCTATTAATTTCACTGAAAATTAATGAAATCGTGGCTTCCCTATTTTACGATTTGGCGAAACTGCGCTAATTATTATATATTTTTAAAAAAAATCCTATTTAAAATCACCGAAAGAACTTCGTACCGAAATTTGGAAAAAACTATTCTATTATTTTTTTAGCATATAACCACAATCTGGGTACATATTAATTTTAACAATGAAAATTGAAATGTTACAAGTATAAATATTACATGAATATAAAAATACAAATAAAATCGAAGATTAAAAATAAATGGGAATAAAATTTGGAAAGATTTATTGAAGTTAATATAATTATTAATATTATAATTATACATATATCAGATTTTATTAAAAATGAACAAATTGTTAATATGCTTAGTAAATAAAATTTTACTTGGAGTTTCCACTACATTGAGCAAATTAGTGTTATTTTCGTTCAATATCATTATTCTCGTGTTTTTATTTATATATCATTTAGTATTAAATAATTATATATTTTCTGCCACCTTAAAAATGACCTAAGCATTTTTTGCATTATTATCTTTCGATTGATATGTCACTTTTGTGTGCCTAAAAATTGGAAAAAATTTCAATTGAAAAATGTAAACGAACAAATTAGGGAATTTGACCACGCCCCCCTTTAGATAAAAAAGCTAAAAATTATTAGCTTTTTAATAAAGAAAAGCTATTTTAAAAAGTGAAATAACAAAAAAAAGGTGTTACAAATAAAACAGGATGTTTTGGAAGTATTACCACTAATGTAAATTTTTTTTCTTTTGACATGTGTTCGTGAAAATTTTTAATTAAGGCATTTTGTATTAATTTTATAATTTTAGTTCATATTCATCAGAAGTGTTTCATAAAAATATATTTCAATATTATGTGAAGCAAAAAATTTTTAAATTTCTGCGTGTTATGGCAAAAAAAAAAAAAATTGAGTTTTATTTAATTAATACTCACTAAAAAGAATAATTTATAAAATGTGATTTGAAATAATATGAAAATACTATTATAGTAAGAAGAATATGTAGCTAATACATTTTAAAGGGATATTTTATTTTTTATTTGTTTAGCATTATAAACTTTAAAAAGGTTTTTCTCAGTTTGAGTTTTTTCACATTCAAAAAATGCTTCTCCTTCCACAATTATTTATCAATCATTTCCATTTTTTCCCTGTGCGTTATATGTAATGCATGTAACAAAATTAGGGATCGATTTTGCTGTAAACTTAATACTTTTTTTTATAAAATTAAAATGTAGGTGATTTTGGCTTTTTTTTTTTTTTTTTTGTTGAATTTTAGCATATCTCTACCAACATTTTACTTTTTCCCCCTCCAAAACTAATTTAGTTATAGTAAAAGAGATCCCTAAAGTTGTTTGAAACATCCTTAAGAATATTACAAAAAAACTCCAGGTCAAAAAATAAATAATTTCAAAAGAAGTACAATTGTAAAATTTTCTTTAAAAAAAATTTAAATTTCTAAAATTGTGTGAATATTTGCAAAACTGCCTCTCGCATCATTTTCTTGATTAGAAACATATATGAAATGCTAAAATATAATCTTTAAATACATAAATAGAAAAAAAATGTTCGAAAGGTTCCAAGTCCCCTTATGTTTCCTACATTAATTTTAAGTTTTATTTAGGAAGGGGTGGGGAGGGTTATGAGTTGATAGACTTACTACCAGAAGATACAAGAACTAGTTAAGAAAATCTTATATTTTACCTCACATTTTAAAAGAGGAAACAATTATGAGAGTTGAAATAAAATATAAATATTCTTTTCAAAGTGTTGTGTGAAAGCGATTTTATGATTATGAACTTACTAATTTTCCATCCAGGTGGCACAACGGAGAGATGACGAAGACGATGAAGATGACGATGAAAGGAAAGAGCAAGTCCCCATAGTAATACAGGAGGAGCCCAGCCAAAGAACTTGATCAGACTTTTTTCTCGCTCACATCCCACAACACCCCCCGAGCGTGGAGCTACCCGGATAGGGGTCCGCGCGAGGGTCTGCCAACCCCTGTGATAACACACACACCTCTTCGATCTCTGTGTCGCTGTCTCGTGATGAACCATTTCGAGGATTTCTATCTCTTTGTCTGCTTTAACCGTTTCGAGTGGCTTGTTCAAAAAAGGTCACAATACCTTTTTATTTTCGTTCACCCCTTTTCAAACCAATCAGAAGAGATATCTTAAGGTTTTCTGACGAATCGAAAATAAGTGATGTCATTCAAAATATAACCCTTAGCGCCCTTCAAGAACCCCAATGCAAGATTCGTGGTCTGTGAGCAGTATAAGTTCGACACTCGATTTTACCTGGAGCCTTCGTAAGGAGCAATATGTATTGGATTGACTGGATGGAGTTTTTTTGCATGGTAAATGTTGCATAGTTTCGAAATTCTCGCTGGATGTACAAGTTTGGGGGAAGGGGGTATGAACCGAGATCTCACCGTTTGCTAGTTGCACGTCAATCTTCTGTCGAAGAAAATCAGAAGGGGTGATATATAATAAGGATTTTTTTTTTTAATAATGGACCGATTCGCCATTTTCCGTAGCGAAATATTACTTATCTTAACATCGCTTTCCAGAAATTCGATTTTGTTTCTTGAAAGCATAATTCTTCGCTCTGAAACGTTTAATAAAACTTAATCGCATTAACTAGTAAAATCAGAACATTATTATATCGAAAGGAAGGGGAAGAACCATTGAAGATATGCTTAAAACGTAAAGTCAAAAGAAAAGTAGGTTGGGAAAAAATCACTCCCATATGCTTACAAAATATTAAAAAAAAAAAACAAATCTATTTTCAAATTCTCTTTCTATATCCTAGCTATGGATGTTTTTTATCCTTTAACTGTCAAATCTTGAAGGATATACAGGAGTATCCTTAGAACATACTTGAAGTGCGCTTGGAGGTTATATTTCAAATCATTTTAAAAATTACACAATGAGAATAGAATACAGGACACTGTCTGTAATAAGCAATATGTTTTCAGTTGTAATTAGAACTTCCGTTGACCGTCTTCCTTTAAAGTTAATAAGTCATCGCTGCATATGCTTCGAAATGAAGTGCAGCGGTATTTATCCGTCAATACAATTGAAGCAATAAGGAGCCAAGACAATTTTAACAGTCAGTTAACCCTAAAATGTCTTTCAATCAACGTATGAATATCTTTCTGTATAATTTAACTTACAATCATTGAAATCCACCGATTTCTCATCGTGGTTACCAATATCTTCTCTCTTCTTCCCAAAACCTTCATTCCTAAAAAATGTATTGATATTAACTCAAACCATAACCGAAAAATCTGTTTCAGTCACCCCTTTTTCGAATATAGGAGGAGTGTTTCGAAAGTGAGAATTCTTCAAACTCAATTCTTCTGAGTCATACCTAAGAATAATCCCAATGAATCTAATGACCTATTATTCTCATAAATAAACAAATGTTTACATTTCAGTCTCATATAATGATGTGAAAGACGCGCGTGTGAATTGCAAATAAGGTAGTTAAGACATAATTAACAAACAGTTCTTTAAGACCTAGCATATAACTAAGCCGCTGTAGACCATCTACTATTTTCTTTAACACCGAACCATGTATAGCAACATTAACTTGAAATTGCTATGCTTTACCGAGATCTTTCATAAAATTTCACACAATTAACTGAAATTCAATCATGGCATTTGTACTATAAATAAGACAATGAGAGTTGAATGAACGGAATTAAGCTTTTAATAACTTAGAAGTGAGGTTACATGATTGCTGTTTACAGACTGTCTCATCCAGGCGTTGCCAATACAGAAAACAAAATTAAGTGATGCCAGATTACATAAGAATAATATGACAGCATTCTAAATGAATACAAATTTGTATACTGAAATTCATTAATACTATTTTTCTCAATGATTCAGATGTCATTTCCCCCCCTATCCAATAGGCTGCGGATTGGTATTTTTACCATTGCAGACCTAGTACATCCCCAAGAGCTGGTATCACTCTTTAACATTGGTATCGCCATATAGGCGGATACCAATCGCTGCAGGTAATTTTGACGCCCGGTTTCCTCCACAGAGGGAGGAGGCACCTGACAATGCGGACTTGTACCAGGATTTAATTTTGCCGAGAGCGTCCAAGCCAAACAGACACTCTAGGGATCTTTCACATGACAGATGTCATTATTGATAGTATGATTTTAAATAAAGGGCACAATGTTTTATAAGTTTGATAATGTACTTAATTTAAGAATTGAGTTGCTATATTTTGAAAAGTCAAAGACAGGATGTACTTTATCTAAAGCGAAAGTATTCCTTTCCTCTAAATACTCTGAAAATGTTAAGGACAAAACAGAAATACATGCAATTTTAGTATGGGTATCCAAGACATCTACCGCCATCTATCAGCAAGCTTAAAAAGTTTCTGGAAGTTGCCCGGCAACCGTGCTTCAACAAATGATCCTTTGAAAGTACTATTGCATCACAAAAATTGATTATTACAAGTACTTTTTATTTTCAAGTATGTTACCTCAACTGATCACATCTATTGTCGCCAACAGGTCAAACATAAAACCGGGGCACCCCTACTATGAACAAATAAAATTGCGAAAAAGTAATAATTTGGCACTTCACTTTAAGGTCAATTGGAACGTTAAAATATTTTTAAAATTCATTATATTCCGCAGGATTTTTTGCATGTGATAACCCTATTAGTCAAATAACCATTATCTATCTATAATTATCAGCTTTTGAACTTCTCTCCTCCACTCGAAATCTAATGTCGCTTTTTCAGTAGCACAACAGCCGTTTTGGTCAGTGGAAACTGCCTTGAAAAGATAACCTACTTTGCAACAGAATAAGTAATTACCGTCAGAATAAAGAAAAATTCTGCATTAGTTTGATTATATATTTTTGTCCATCCTCTCCCTTTTGATGTTACTTTTGAAACATCCCTCTTATATTCTTCAAATCTTTGCATAAACTTATCAATGTTGAATTAAGAATAGATATAGATTTTCTAAAGCTTCTCATACTGCATATATTTTACTACTATAGGCATTTTTTTGTAATCCTGTGGCTATGATATACTAATGTATTCTATCTCTGCATTTAAAAAAAAAAAGGAAAGTTGAAAATTTTTTAATAGCATATATATAATGACTTATTTATAAAGTAATTTTCATACCTTTATAAATTCTAAATTTAAATGAATGATTTTCGATTTTTTTTCAAAAAAGTCATATGTTAGGATTTATAAATAGTTCTAATGATTCATAGAACTGATTTATTTAAATAAAAACTTCACCTTTTTATAACTTAAAAGATCTCACAAATTGGATTAGTTTGTTAGAACAAAAGGCAGAATTATTTAGATTGAAATACGTACACTTAAATGCTCTATTTTGGATAAGAGAAATAATGTACATAAAGAGGTCATTAATCAAAGTGTGTACTTTAAAAACAGAATTTGATACCTGAAGATTTGAGATGTTAGGAATTTTGAATATATGTATACACACAACAGAAAATTTCGTGTATGAACAAAATTTGCATTTTTTTTTATGAAGCCTTAATCTAATATATGTACAGATTGATATTAATTCAATTAAAAATTGGTTTCTTTTTTTGTTAAAACAATCAATAAGATCCAAAACAAAATTGACTAATTAAAGCGATACTAACTAAAAATCTGTATATAATTTTCCTATTTATCCTTTATAAACATGATTCTGTTTCTTAAAAAAAAAAATCATATCGAAATTTTCTTTCATTATCAAAAACAATGTAGTAGTTTTAAAAGCTATTTTCCAATTGCATATAGATTTTTAATTGTGTAATATGCTCAATTATTATAGATTAATGTATATTTTTTTCATGCTGAAAACAATTTTCTGTTTTAAAAATCAAATGAAATTCTTCCATTGTTTCTTTTGGTTTGAAGTATATAGTTCTATTATATTAAATTATTGTGTTAGATAAGTATCTTAAAAGCATAGTTTTAATTTAAAAAATAATGAACAGTTAAAAAAAATACATTAATGATTTTCCAAGAGATATCTACATTTTTATGGATTAAACTTAAGAAATTTATTATAATAAAATCCAGAGAGAATATTTCAAAGGGAAAACAAATTTTAAAGTCGAGTTTAAGTTAGAAAAAAGCATACAAGGACATTCTCACAGGTCAGTGAAAAACATAAATTTGTATAATTTGATGGAAATATGTTTGACAAAAATGTTTGAATATGTCAGTAATTATCCACTTTCTTGTTAATTTTTGTTTGCCAGCATTTCATGAACTCACCATTACATTCCAAAACAGTAACTGACTATACGCATACGCAAAGTCTCATTAAATTGGTAAAAGATCTGAGGTGGAAGATATCCATTTGCGAAGATCTAATGTCATACAAAGTTGATATAGTTTAATTGGAAGAAATTGATGGCAATTGGCTTGCAACCAAATTAAACCAGAAGATAGTAAGCTTTAGATTAAAAACTTACCTTAAGATTGTTGCAATCATTCTGAATTATCCATTCAAATGATTTCTTTCGATTAATCAATTTGGCGAGTTTTTAGTTATTGTCTTGAAATCCGTGGAAAACGGAATAATTCTATTTATGATCTCAGCTGATATATCCATGGCATTCCCTCAATGCTGTCCTATTCTAACAACTTTATACAATCCTTTTGTCCTTTGAAACAAAACAACCTGTACAGTATCATCGCTTACTGTGTGGTCTGTTCTATGCATAGAAATCTATGTAAATAAAAGTTTATTTCACCATCCACTGTATGTCTTTTTTATTAACTAAACACTAATGAAATTCACCAGTTCTGCAGAATTCTAACAACTAACAAAAAATATATACTTAATAGGATAATATAACTAACATATAATATATATATAGTGACTGAATGATTTCACATTGCCATTCTATCCCAGTGATGGGCAATAATTTTTATGTGTGGGCAAAAAAAAAAAATTAAAAATTCTGATGTACTATTAGAATTTATAAAAAGCAATAAAGATTAAAAAGTAATTTTAAAATTCAGAAATATATTTTAAAAAATTGGAAAAATATAGTCAAAACGTATGGGCAAATTAGGAACATATTCTTACAGCTATGTTTTCTATATGCAAGTAAATAACTTAATTTAATCAAAATTTGAATTTTTTTTTATACTTATAATATCTAATTCATATAAGTCTAAATACCCTGTTTCAAAACTCATCTCATTTCATCTTTTTCTGAAAGATTAAAAAGATTACACCTTTAATTTTTGATAAATTTACAGGCGATTCCTGAAAAAGAATATCTTAATAGCTCTCACGTGCCTTCTAAATGGTTTAAAATATTCCCTAAAACAATGATGAAATTTCTATAAATAACCTTCACTTGAACACATGATTATATTTTATATATTGCATTTTTTCTTGTCTATCCTTACAGTATTTACATGTGGAAATTGAATAATTTCCCCTATCTTGTATTTTTCCTGTTGAGTCAAGCATATGCTCAAAATAACTCTCCCAAAGCTAAAATGAAATAAATGATGTGATCATTAGTAAGAAGTTTTGCTTTAGAGCCATGACTACAATACAAGAAATGAATCTCCTCTTCCCATCAGCATTTCTATGCAAATGCTCACATATGCAGTGCCCCTGAATTAATTTTTTTTTAAATACAGAAATTGAAAATTTTTACAAAATTGCTTCAGGAACTGCAGTGGGTTGGAGATAGAATCTCTAGAAGAGCTGCAGTTTGTTCATCACTGTTCCATACCATCTTATTATAATAAATTGGTTTTATAGATCGAAAATGTTTGGATTATTAAAAAAGTATTTAAATTAGCTACAAAAGTTAAACATTTTGAAATTGGCATGCAACAAACTCTTTTCTTGGGAAAGGTCTACTTTAAAATCACTTTTACTATGGACAAAATTTTATCCCCTAGCAAAAACCAAATTTTATCTTAAAAGGAGAAGGGAAACACAATTGCAAAATAAAACTTTTTTTCATTTTAAGTTTAAAGCAAAAGAGATATTTATTTAGAATTACAACCTTTAAAATCTGTCACTTTATACAAGTTGGATTTGATGTACTAGATTTTCATAATACTATCTTGCTAATCAATAGCAAAGAACTTGTTTCATAGATGAAACAAAAGGTTAAGGTTACACAAAATATATCAAAGAAAAAAAAACACTTAAATAAACAGTTACCATTTAACTATTTTGAGTCAATTATAACTGCAAATGATTCAAATAGAATACTGAATTGAAAAATATTATTAAATATTTTATAAATATAATGTTTAAGTGTTTCCATACAGTTGCTGCTGTTATCGCTAACCTTTTGTTTTTTACCTGGAAAGATCCAAAAAAATTGTTGACTCTAATAAAGTCTAGCAGGTGGGATACAGCCTAGAAAGGGTCAAACAACTAAAAACATGACCTGCATTTGCTTGATGATTATTGCACTTAGTGTACAAGCAAGATTTTCCTGCCTCCACAGAATGAAAGGCAGTTGATATCATCACTGGCAGTTACAGAGAGTGTTGTTTGGGAAACTTAATTGGGATAGTTTACAGGAAGCACAAACCAGTTTCAAGTTTTAATGTTATAACAGCCATGCAATGTGTGTGATTGCAGCTTAGAAATTGAGTTAAGAATTTCATAGAGACTTAATATGAATCAGTCTTTCCTGTTTAACAATTTTTTTTTTTTACATCGTAACCCCCATGAGCTAACTTTCTAGTTGTTCGACGGTAGTTGCCAATAGGTCATTGTGCTATTCTAGCATGTCCCTAAATTTAATATACCAGCTTATTATAAGTGAATTGGTCCTCATTACATTTCTTTGTAATCACCTTGAGTAAATGGCACAGAAAAAATGTTTTAAAGCTTGAGCATTTTAAAGACATTATGAGGTGAAAATGCAATTAAGTATGTTTCCATTCTACTTTTTTGCCAATAATTATGAAAATGTGAAATATTGTAATTTATAACCTATAATTTCTATATAAATTCTCTTAAGTACATTATATATTACAAGAATAGTCTTATTACAATGTATATCAATTTTGAATATAGATGTAGAAAAATGTGTATCTCTTTCAGATGAATGGTTAAAAATCATAATATAAATATGAATTTAATTTAACTTGCTCACAGAAGCAACATGACAGCTACTGATGACAGAACTCACAATTTTGAACCATAGTCAAAAGATGAAGACAACACATGTGAACTAGCACCCTCTTTCCAAACTTCCACACCACATTAATGGGGAACTCTGAGCCTCAACAGATTTAAAATACATCACCTTTTCCACATGGTGGGTCTTTAATGGCACTACAAAGTTAGAATTTTGAAAAAAATGTAGCAAACATTCAAACAAGTAGTTTAAACAAGTCTGAATATTTATATTAGTAGAATAAAATGCAATGCTACATCAGTATAATATTTATCATACAGTGAAATTCTAAAAGCCATTACAATATAGAACAAAGAGAATTCCATGACAAAAATTAAACTAAAATAGTAATATCTATCCAAACTTAGTGAGGGAAAAAAATTTGAAACATCAAGTGGTTCAAATAAGTATTTGAGAACCAATAAATTCATTTTTTCCTTGTATTTTAAAATTTAATACAGTGTTTTAAATAAACACTGTCAATTTCATTTCTTCTAATTATGTAGCCACTACCAGTTCTTCTGGTTAGTATACTTTAAAGCTAAATGTAGAAGAATTCTAGAATTAAAAAAAACAAGCATTGTTGGTTATTTATTTTAATTATTCTATGCGTAAAATTCTAAAGTTTTTATATTAGTTATAAGATTATTAATTCAAAATGCAACAAATTTTTTTAATTATTCTGAACTTGTAGAAAATTCAAATATAGCTTTTGTCACTTATTTAACATTGCTGGTTCTACAAAATTACAGAATAGGAATTTCATTTTGAAAAAGTACAACTTAAATTTGCCATTAAAATTACCTACGTAAAACATTTTATTATTCTTTTGAAGTTGTAGTTATTGCCGAGATTATAAACACATTTGTAGAATAAGGTCTGAATTGTATTGTGGCAACATAAGCAATAAAAAGTTGCCAAAAGTAGTGATGCCTGGAGAAGGCCAGGGCCCACCGAGGGCTGCCAAGCAATTGAAGAACATAAGCAATTATGATTCTTGCACCATAATGCAAGCTGATAAAACCTTCAATTCAGCATTCAAAAGTTCTGGACATTTTTTTGAAATAAAAATATAAATACCACTTGGATTTTAAAAAAAAATCTTCAAAAAGTAAGACATATCCTAAAAGGGTTGACTGTTGGTATCTAATATAAATAAATTTTTTTTAAAAGGAATTACTTATTATGAATATTGTTTATCAGCAAATAATTTATTAACATTTTACCTTCAGATTGTCTTTCAAATTAAAAGAATTGTCTTAAAATCAAGTCTCAATGATAAATCAGTTTCTGGAGTTTAACTTTTAAATACAAAATCACTAGATGCAAGAGGAGAGTTTTTGCTTTTAATGCTTAGCTTTTAAAATTCTACTGAGTGCCCCTTTTTATAGCATTTTAAATTTTAAACAATTATACTGTAATTTTCATGCAACTTGCTCATTTTTAGAAAACGAAAAGCCAAATATTTAATGCATGTCTTATATTGTTACTGAAGGCGCAGTCAATTTCATCAGTGATGACAAATCAAGTTAAAAAATATTTTTAAGAGCCCGCATAATAATATATGATTAAAGAAAGCTAAATTTTATATAGATAAAAATATTTAACACAAAAAAAACCTTTACATACTATGTATATTCCATAGAAATTCCAAATTAACTCTCCTTTAGGTAAAATTAAAGTGTTTCAAAAGAAATTTATGCATAAAAGTCCTTTAGTCAGATAGAAAAAATATTAGAATAACATTTTGCAAAAAAAATTCCACAGAACAAGAAATTAACAAAATATAACAAACAAGTTATATTGTATATAAAAAAAATTTATTGTTTTACAATACAGAACTTTACAAGTTACATTACTTCATATTTGCCAGAGTTTGTATGGCCCCAGAGATAAAAAGAAAAATACCACTGTGGTGCATCTATTTTATAAAAACTCATTTTCAATATCACATTGCTAATAGATCATTTTAAATTACAAAATAAAAATAATTAATTAAAAAAAACTTATTGAGACTAGAACGGTGCAGTTTAAAATCTAAAGTGTAAATTAAGTGTTTAGTATTCAGTGTAAATTTCAATATTGAAACAAGTACTATATAACAAAAACTATAAACATGTCATTTGCATTCTGTGAAAAAAACCTTTGTATTTATTATTATTTGTCAGATATATCTCTTATGCATTCATTTTAAATTACACTAACTCAAAAGCTCAGATCTTATTGATACGCCCACTTTACATTACATTAAAAATAATCGATATGGCTCGTATGAATTTTATTATATACTTCCATTGTTAAAATTCATGTTAAAAATTTTAGAACTGACTGGCTTATTAAAAATTAAGCTTTTCTGGTAACCAAAATCAAAGTATAGTGTAATGTAAGCTATTCATTAGTGGAGTACAATCTGCATGTGTTCAAATACTGTGGTTGTACTACAATGTCTCTGGAAGAGCACTCAAGGTGAAGGCATGCATTTGAGCCTCTCAAAGGCAGCCTTCTCAAGTGCCTCACGATGGTTGGGATGGGCCACCTGAATGAGATGGTATGCACGCTGACGGATGTTCTTGCCAAACAGGGAAGCAATGCCATATTCTGTTACTAAGTAGTGGATATGAGAGCGAGATGTCACAACACCACCACCTAAAATTTGAAACAAATTTCATTAACCTTTTTAAAAGCATTAAAAATATATGCAAAATATTTTAAGCTACATCATGACTAGCATTTTCTAACAACTTATTAGATCTGCTGGTATGATTTTTACAAATCATGTTTTCGAAAAAGTTGCAAGAATCCGATTTCTTTTGGAATATTTTTTTAAAAACTTTAATACATATGAAACTGTATTAATTACTCATAAATACCTAATTTCATATCTTTAACATCAAATATATTAAGGTAAAGTTTGATACTTTTCAAAAAATTTAGCGATTTGTCAGTGTATGTTGAAAATCAAATGCTAATTTAAAAAAAAAAAAATGCTCACCCAGCTTGATGAAGGGTACAATTTTTGATTGTCCTTTGCTAGTCTGAGAAGGCATAGCCAAAATTGGCTTACCTAGTCCATCCTTACCCATGGCAGCCCCTCGGAGGAAATCGATTTGGCCACCAACACCTATATAAGAAGGAAATTCAATAAAAACAAACTTTTTTCATTTTTATCATACTTTTAAATAAAATAGGTTCCAGTTCTTTATTATTATGCTAATATAAGTATTTCAATCTGATTCATTAGATGCAAAATCAAACACATTTCAAAAATATAATTAGTTTGTGGGTTTTTTTTTTTGCTCGAATTTCTTTAGAATTCTAAGGAACTAAACAAGTTAGCTTTTAATCAAATGTTATTTAGAATTCAAATGATTATAACAACATTAATCTTTCAATAGCATTTTATATTTTTTATAAAGTTGAATTTTGAGGAATACACATTCAAAGGTCTACAAGATAATCAACTGCAATATAAATTATTATAGTAAATATCACTTCTGTCAGCTTAAAATATCAATAAAAACAGCCAAAGAAAAGAATCTGCCAGTTGTGCACTATGATACATAACTTGCTGCATAGTACAAAGAATCACATCTATACATCAAAATAATATCCATTTATTCTCATTAAGCAGTTACAAGTTGAATATTCTACCAAAGTTAAATAAAAACATATAACTTTAAATTATCTGATTTTCTCCACAAATCTTTCAAAAAACTGTCAAACTTAGTACAAATTTTTATTATTAATAACAATTCCAATTCATCACACTCCATGAGTTTAATTTTTTTTCAAATAGAATTTTTAAAAAATGTAATATATTAAGTTGAATAATATAAATTTATTCGAGGCATTGATAACTGTAGTCTTAATTCTAATATTAAAAGCATCACATAAATTGATATATACATAAAGCTCTTTATATATATACTCTATTAATATTCAATAATCTTTCATTAAATATGAATAATTTTATTAAAGATATAAACCAACAGCTCTTTTTACCAGCAGCATATCTAACACTTCATCTTTCTTTAAGTATTTTTTAATCAAGAAAGTAACAATCCATTCTTAATATATAAATAGAGATGCAACATATGTTTTATCTTTATTTTTGTAAATTTAGTTTTTCTGATCTGGCAACAAAAAAGAGTTGTCGGTATTGCGGCTGAATAAAATAAACATTAATAAAAAGCTTAAAGATCGAAAATATTTCTCTTCTGTTAATTTTAATCATTTTAAAAGGATGAATTAATTTTAAATAATATTTTTATTTATCCCATATATTATTTGTGACTAACTCATCTACAAACTAGTGACTCGTACATATTCGAATTCTGATGGATGAGAATAACGAAATGGCTCTTGCAAATTCGAATGAGCAAAAATTTGAAGCTAATAAGGTAAGCGTAAAAATTCCTCCTTTTTGGGAAAAAAAGCCTGAAATATGGTTTTTCCAAGTTGAGGCTCAATTTTCTATAGCTAATATAAATCAAGAAGAAACTAAATTTAATTACCTTGTAGCTCAATTAGATCCAAAATTTATTGAAAATATATAGGATATAATTCAAAGTAATGAGAAGAATAAATATTCTTGTGCTAAAAGTAGACTTTTAAGTACTTTTCAAGAAAATGAAGAAAAAAGCATTAAAAAATTATTTACTGGAATCTCATTAGGCGACATGAAACCCAGTCAACTTTTGAGGAAAATGAAATTGTTGGCTGGAGATAATATAACAGAAAAATGTTAAGTATAAACTCGATAACAAGTACTGAACCCCCCCCCTCCCCCGTAGAAAATAATAAAAACCGGTGAGTGGCTGGTACTACGCCAGCTTGTTGAAGGTCCTCCCACCAAAACTAGGTTCTTAATAAGGAACCATCCCTCAAAAAAAGGGATAAATATAAAACGAAAAAACAACAAAAAAATTTAAAAAATCAAAAAGAAAACAAAAACTTATATTATTCAGCAGCAGAAAAAAAGTATAAAACTCAGAAATATATTTTTGATCGTTAAGCTTTTTATTAATGTTCTTGCATCAGCCGCAATATCGACAACTCTTTTTTCTTGCCCAGATCAGAAAAACTAAATTTACAAAAATAAAGATAATATATAAATAGAGATGCAACATTACTCCTTCCCCAGTGTAACATAGTTAAGATAAAATATGCAATAAAAGAAGTAAAATTTTAAATTGACATGCAATACATACAAATAAGGGTAAAAATACAACAAATGAGGATCATATAAAATAATATGCAACTAATTTCTGTAACGCGCTGGGAACGTTATGTGTCTACCAGAGTGTGTAGTTGTTTTTTGGACATCTTTTTCCAGCAAATCTGGTGGCTGTTTTTCAATTTTTGTTTGCTCAATAAGTTTCTTGTCAGGTTCTGATTGTTTGAGATGATCCGGAATTTTAAAAGTATGAAAAAAAATTAGGGAAAGAGAAAACATATACTAACCAGAATATATCCTTGTACCAATAGAATCGGAACAAACTTGTCCAGTCAAATCAACCTCAATGCAAGAATTGATTGCAGTCATTTTAGGATTAATAGCAATATTGTCAGTATGGTTTACATAGTCAACATTTAACATAACTGAAAAGGAAAAAAAAAAATCACTTAATAACCACTTATACACATAACTTAAAAATAAATTTTCAAATATTGGTAACTAAATACACCCAACTTTTTTTTTACACAATAGATACATTCCTCAGTAAACCATGCAAAAAATAAAAATAGTGTACAAAAAATACATGCAACACATGGTAAATTTAGAGATATGCTCCGCAATTTTAAGAAATCGTATAAAATTAAATATCTTTGAATGTTTCCCCCCCAAAAAACATGTAAAAAGTTTAAATCAGTGTACAACAGGGGTGGCCAACCCGTGGCACGCGGGAGTCATAACTGTGGCACGCGAAGACTTATTGAAAAGTTACAAAAATTTTATGAAAATGTTACAGAATTAATTCCAATTGCAATATAGAAAATTATCATGAAGAGAATATGTAAAAAACAGAAATTTTCAGCGTGAGATTTTAAAGGCGCTAAGCAAGATTTTTTTCTTTTCTTCAGTATAGTGCCAAAAATGAGATCATGCTCCAAAACTTACAATTCTGCAGCATTCTAAAATTCCGAGAAAAGTGTTGAGTGACGTGAGACTAAAAACAAAGAAATTCTCTCTCTTTGGATGGTCAAATCTGCCCCAAAAGTCACCCTCTCTCGGGGGCAGTTAATTTTTAACATCTTGGATTTCCATTCGAATTTCAGCTTTCCCTTCCAATGCTGAAGTTAAGTGTTTATAGCTATTGGCTGTCTCTGCGCTGTCCATCACTTTCAGAAAAACATTTTTTTCAAGATAGTGCTGGCTTTTTACGATTTCTGTAATGTCAAGAACTAATTCTGCAATATATTAGGAGAGCAGTTGTTGATACAGTAGAAGTAATTCTGTCTGCACAAAATAGCCGCTTTATAAGGCAGAGGGAGTGAGAACTTACATCCATGACTAATCAGAATGCTGGATTCGGAGCCTAGAAAATTTGTAGCTTAACATCGGCAAATTGTTTCTTTCTGTCAGACTCAGTTGATTTTAAACTCTGTTTTACAAGACAAACTTCTTTCCTTTTCTAAAATTGTTTTTAGATTTTAGCTTTGAGTAGTTGTTTAAAATTTTTTTATTTTCATTATGTTTATGGGTAAACCTTCGACATCGAAAAGAAATTATGAAGAGGATATTGCAGCACGTGATTTTAAAATTGTCTGGGAAGAACAATACTCTTGTTTACACATCAAAATGCTTCCAAGCCTGTTTGTTTGATATGTGGAATTTGTATAGGAGTTCCAAAAAAATTTAACTTGGACCGTCATTTCAAACAACCGCATAGTGATTTCCACAGCAAATATCCATTTGGATCAAATTTACAAATCTTGTTCCAGAAGAGAAAAGAAGAAATGGAAACCATTGTGAAGGCTTCTTATGAACTTTCTTTGTTGTTAGCCAGCAAGAAAAAAACTATATTCTGACGGAGAGGAGATAATAAAAAGTAGCCTTTTAATTTTCGCCCAAAATGTCTGTGATCTAAATGTCAAAAATATGGTTGATAAAATAGCTTAACCTAGCAATACCATCATGCGTTGTATAGATGAAATGGGCCAGGAAGTTAGAACACAAATTGTCTCTGGATTTCAAAATTGCAAATATTTTTCTTTAACTTTGGATGAAAGCTGTGATATCATAGACAATGCGCAGTTAAGAATCTTTGTGCATTACACGAACAATAATTTTGATACTGTGGAAGAACTTGCGCCAATTAGTTTTAACTACCGATGAAGACATTTTTAGGAACTTAAAAATGTAATTGAAGTTAACAAAGTAGAATGGACAAAATTAGACAGTGTTTGCACAGATGGAGCTCCTTGCATGGTTGGCAGAATAAAAGGTTTTGTTGCATTGCTTGAAAATTTTTTGGGAAGAAAAGTGTTTAAGTATCATTGTATTATTCATCAAGAAACTCTTTATTCCAAGGACTTAAACTTGCCTTTCGGTGTTGACCCCGTGGTGCACTGTATCAACAAAATACGAGCTCGTGCTCTGAATCGATAAAGACTTCGTACGCTTTTCCCCGAAGAAACGGAAGAAAATGGCGAGTTACTCCTTCATTGTAGTGTGCGCTGGCTTTCCAAAGGAAATTCAGTTGCGAGATTTTGGTGTTTGAGGGAATGTGTTTTAAAATATCTGGAAGAAAACGATGAACTTCCCAGTGAATGCTCGCTCCTCAGGAGTGAAATTTGGCTGTGGGATTTAGCTTTTCTTACCAATATAATGGAAAATTTAAACAATTGAAATTTAAGATTACAGGGAAAAAATTGTATTTTTCTTACCCTAGTTGGTCAAATATCTTCTTTTGTGAACAAACCTTTGCTTTTTTGTCTGGATTTTGGAGAGAAAAAATTAACTCATTTCCCATTCATGCAGGAATTATCTGCTAAAGTTAGTAGTGTTCCGAACTATGATAGATTTAAAAATTTAATATCCATTAGGCAGGATTCTTTCAATGCCAGGTTTGAGGATTTTAAAGATGATAAAAAAAATACTGGACTTTTCACTAATCCTTTTCGATTTCTCTTCAATACATTAATTATCACCCACCTCAGGTACAAATTGAAATTATTGACCTACAGCATCATATTAATCTGAAAAGCAAATATAAGGAAATTATTTTAACTGCAAATGATCCGAATTACAACGAATTTTGGAAATTTGTGCCACGAAGCAATTTTCCAAATTTACATGTTTTAGCGGTCAGATATTGTTGTAGGTTTGGATCAACATATTTTTGTGAAGAAATTTTTTCTGTTATGAACGTAATTAAATCAAAATATTGCTCAAAATTAACTGATATGCACCTAAAACACATAATTTTGTTAGCATCTTCACTAACTCATCCAAATATAGATGATTTAGTAAAAAACTACAAATTCAAAAGCCACATTATGAGAAAGTACTGACTGCTTAATAATCTTTTAAAATTAAATATTTCAAGTTGCTTATTTTTATTTTGTACCTAAGCTAACTGACTGATCCTATACAAATTTATCAACAATAAAATATAAGTTTCTACTTTTGTTATATTTGTTATGCCCTTTTATTTTATATTTTCGCTATATAGAACTTATATTTAAATATACGTTTTTGGTATAAATAACTCAAACAAGCCTATAAGTAACATTTTTTCACTTTTGTATATTTTTTAGTTTGGTGGAAAAGTTGGAAGTGGCACACGTAAGCTTTTTTTTATCAGATTGTGGCACGCTTCTCAAAAAGGTTGGCCACCCCTGGTGTACAATGAAAATTCAGTCTTTAAGTACATACAACATATAAAAATTCAAACTGCAAAATTAGGAGTAAAACTATTAACAACTATTCATCGCTACTTGATAAGCATGCCTGTTTATTACAAACTGGATCAAAATACTATCAGCAGCAGATTTCAGATATGTCTAGCACAACTGTCAGTTTTGATTCAAATGAAGAATTTCGTTCATTATTAACAGCCTCTGTTGTTTTTTTGGTTTCTCAAATTGATTACATAATTCTTGATATCCTGCTACACAAGATTACCATAGAAATTTTAATGCACACTCTGTGTCAAGATCATGAGTAGGAAATTGTTGTAAAAATAGAATAAAAGATATGTAAAAAAAATTCATTACATTCGTGTAACGCATTATTGCAAAATTGCATAAAAAAAAGACTATATAAAAAAAAGAGTTGGGGGTAAATTAAGAAATCCTAATATTTTAGAATATATTACACATTTGTCTCATGTTTAACAATAACAGATACAAATATCCATTTTAGTGTTAAAATACTCCACTCTCAGCTTTTTAAAATAAATAAAAATAAAGCAAACATCTTCCCATTTAATAAAAAAGCATAAGTTTGAAACAAAATGCTTTAAGTATTTGAAAACATTTCCCACCCAATAATTAATACATACATTTCATTTCAGAACAATTAACATATATGATAGTTTTCAAGATTGTTGAATATAAGAAATAAAATTTTACGATCTTCACCTATGTTTACAAAATATTCCATACATATTTTTGGTACATTTTATAAGCTAATTTTATATAGAAATTTCAATCTTAAATTATAAGAACTACCAATATAATAGGTAATCTTACCAACAAAAGGATTGTTATCCATGAAATCAAACAACTTGCGTGTTCCAATAGTAAAACTACCAACAATTTTCCCCTGATAGACAGCCTTATATTTGTTGTTGATGCATCCTTTATTAACAAGGTCAACAACACCATCACTGAACATTTCAGAGTGGATGCCCAAGTCTTTGTGATTTTTCAAACTGGCCAGAACGGCATCAGGAATAGAGCCAATACCTACATAAATGAATAAAGGCAATCCATATTTATCCTTCACATATTCATTTGATTTGAATGTAGAACAGAGAAATACAATTGCATAGATATTTAATAAACATAATAAATAATCCCACATTAAGAGTTATATTTAATTCAACTTTTACATTTTGCAACTTAAAAATATAGAACTAAGCTTTAGAGCAAATGGCATTAACAAGTTTTTAAGTAATAAAATTATTAAAGAGCAATAAGGTAGACAATTTAGTAAAACAACAAAAGTATTACTTCAAAATTTAAAGATCATTTCAATAATATATCTTTAAATAATATATTCTGAACAAATAGTTGTATAAAAATCACATGACAAATTCCAGACAAAACTTTTGCAGTTACTCTGCAGTGCACCCAATCCCAGATAGGGAATCAAAACAGCAACAAGTAATATTTACCCATGTAGTAGACATTCGAAATAGTTTTTATATTTTAAATAGGTTTTTAATAGTGTGCATAAATTACAGTTATATGTGTTCCCCTCCTCTTTTAAGCTTATTTTGAAATTCATTAATTTTTATAGCATATGCACTCTTCTTCCATTTACAAATTCAATTCTCTTTATTATTAATTTCAAAATTAATACATACATGGTTCACCATTGACCAATTTCATCAAATAAAAAGACAACCACAAATGCCCCAAAATGCAGCCAATAATGGAAAACCACTCCTGCATTTGCTCAAACATAATGACAATAATGATGACAGAATTTGGTGATGTCCTTTGATTTGGTGAAATTGGTCAACAGTATAATATGCAAGTACATTATTTTATACAGTTAATACTCTATATATTTTCAGAAACAAATTTTATTTAATAATATGATTTGTTTGAAATACATTGTTCACATAGAACTTACAACAAACATTACTTTTAAATGACATTAACGGTTATATGCAGTTAAATACAGTTACATTTCTTCTTTTTAATTTAAGATTTTCCAAAAGCAGAAAAGGAATTGACTATAATTATTCTATATATGTGTGTATGTATGTATATAATTATAAAAATTGGAATAAACATTTTATGTGTTTCTTTCAAATTCTAATACTAAATTGCAAAACAACATACATAAGGTTAGATTAAGAATTCCTAGAAATAAGTTTTCAAAATCATCATAATACTACTATTTTTTTATTAAAAACAAATAACCTGTTCATTTATGCAAACATTATTTCCTTTATACATTAAAATAATTCAGAAAAATCTAATCTAACTCACTAAAAGTCTTTTACTTCAGCAGGTATACATAATTACAATATACTAAAAATTAATTCTAGAACACTTAAAAAATACTTCCTCTATGAATGACATGCTAAAGCATTTTTCATTTCTAAAAATAAATTTTTTACACAATGACAAATCACAAACAATCACATGATAAACTTTCAGTTTGTTTCACTACACTTGATTCAAAAATATTTATCAGTTACAAACTTATACATACCCATCTGTAATGTGGCTCCATTATCAACCAGATTATCAGCAATCAGTTTACCAATATTCAATTCAACATCTGTCAACACATCAGGTTTATGTTCAGGCAATTCCCTTTCTCCTTCAACCAATGCATCGAAGTGTGACACATGAATGGTAGCATCACCAAAAGTCCGAGGCAAACGAGGATTCACTTGACCTAAAACAAAATTATTAAAATCAAGAGGTTTAAAATTAATTCATATCTGTCTAGAGAGGTTTCAGTAATAGCCCTGTAGTGATATAATCTATATAAGCCAGTAACAACCACCGTACCATGGTGATCATTTTGGTGTAGTGGTTAAGTTACTCGGCTTCGGACCCAAAGGTCTCGGGTTCTGTCCTATCAGGATAAAAGAGAGAGCGCGCCACTTCATTTGGTGACCCTAGCTTAACTAAGAAAAGCGAAACCTCAATTGATCTGTCGTGGCGCCATCCACCCGCAAAAAAAAGAGCAACCAAAGAGAGAAAAAAATTCGTCAGATAAACATAACACAAGAGAGCAAGCAAGGGGAAAAAAATCCATCAGATAAACTTGATGCAAGAGAGCAACCACAAGGGGGAAAAAAATCTTTAGATAAACTTGATGCAAGAGAGCAACCAAGGGAAAAAAATCGTCAGATAAAAAAAAAACATGACGCAACTCATCCAACACACAAGAAACTGAATGCTCCCATTAACAACTATATCGTTCATTCGCCTAACCAACTCTCTGGTAGGGGAGTGTGTAGTGATATAATCTATAAAAGCCAGTAACAACCTCCGCACCATGGTGATAATTTTGGTGTAGTGGTTAAGTTACTCGGCTTCGGACCCAAAGGACCCGGGTTCTGTCCTATCAGGATAAAAGAGCGCACCACTTCAGCCCAATAATTCTTAACTGTTAATAAATGAGAAAGAAAATTAACAAAATCAATACTACAATTTCCGAATCCCTACATCATGACTTTTGAAAGCCAACTGCATTTTTTTCAAACTTTGCACAATAACATAGTAATGGAATACAGGAGAAAGATTTCTTAACATTGCAACATTAGTGAACAAGTATCTATTAATGTCGTACTATAAAACAACACGAGAGCTATTAACAATGGGCCTCATAATTTTTAGGAAAATTTAATTCTCTCGTACTTCAAGTAGAATCCTACTCATTTTAGGTGTTCTAAAATCAACTTAACCACTTTGATCTCCAACCGGCACTTCATTTGACAACTATGTTGGCATCTAATCGAATTTAAATTTAATCGAAATCTAAATGATTTCGTCATGTTATCTGTATCGTATATAAGTAAGAAGAGTGTCATATTATTCTTATGTAATCTGGCATCACTTAATTTTGTTTTCTGTATTGGTAACGCCTGGATGAGACAGTCTGTAAACTGCAATCATGTAACCTCCCTTCTAAGTTATTAAAAGCTTAATTCCGTTCATTCAACTCTCATTGTCTTATTTATAGTACAATTTTAATAACTTAGAAATTTTCTTGAATCATTTCGTTTTCAAATTTAATAATGGAACAACTGCTTAAACCTGAAAGATTCGATATCGATCCCTCGTGTTCTAATGCGGAAATAAAATGGCGCCATTGGAAAAAAACTTCCTTTGCTGAGTAATTATGTAACCTCAAATGTTTACCAGTTCATTAATGATTGCACAACTTATGCTCAAGCTATTGCGATACTTTATTCACTTTTTATAAAGAAACGTAATGTTATATTCGCTAGACATTGCCTGTCGATGCGAAATCAACAAACGGAAGAAACCGTCAGTGAATATTTACAAGTTTTAAACCAATTGAGCAAAGACTGTGACTTTACTGATGTAAGGGCTGAGGAATACCGAAAGGAGTATATTAGAGATGCTTTCATACGAGGATTAAAATGTCCTCGCATTCGCCAACGACTCCTTGAAAATATATCGATGACTCTCGATCAAGCTTTTGAGCAAGCTAGAACCTTGGAATCAGCCGAAGTGCATGCAGCTTCTTATATGGGAAGTTCTTTCCCAGTACAATCTGCAGCAATAAAAACTGGCGATTTTTCAGAAGAAACCTTAGAAACACCAGCGGCTTCCTCCTTCTCAAGATCTCAAAAATGCTTCTTTTGTGGAAATGACTTGCACTCACGAACCAATTGTCCAGCTAGAGATGTTATCTGCGGAAAATGTCGGAAAAAGGGACATTACCAGTGAGTATGCAAATCTAGACCTAATAGAAATTCTTCAAATGTGGTGGCTTCTTCAAACTTATTGGCAGCTATTTCGGGATCTACTAACTGTCTCCAGAAATCAATTGTGAAGGCATTGGTTAATAACATTCAGCTCAGTGCATTAATTGATGCAGGGAGCTCTCTTAGTTATGTGGCGAAATGTAAATCAAAAATTGAACTATATTTTGGAAAAATATCCATGGCAAACTCCTCCATGGTGACTGAAACAGTGGGTGTTTGTAGAGTTAATTTAAAAATTGAAAACTTCACTTATCAAAATGTGGAACTTTTAGTTATGAAAAATCTTTGTAGTGGTGTTTTGATTGGCCATGATATTCTAAACAGACATTCATCAGTAGAAATTGGATTTGATGGTAATAGACCTCCACTAACAATTTGTTCTTTGGCTGCAGCACAAGTACCTCCTGTTTCATTATTTTTTAACTTGAATCCAGACTGTAGACCTTTGGTTACAAAGTCAAGACATCATACGAATGAAGACAATAATTTTATGGCATTGGAAGTTCAGAAACTTCTTCAGGAAGGAGTCATTGAGCCAAGTAACTCACCATGGAGGGCTCAAGCCTTTGTCATTAGAGGAGAAAATCATAAGCCCAGAATGGTAGTTGACTACTCTCAAACAATTAATAAATACACGTTACTGGATGCCTACCCTTTGCCTAAAATAAAAGAGGTAATTTTGAAAATTTCAAAAAATAAGGTTTTTTAGCAAAATTGATCTCCAAAGTGCCTACCATCAAATTCCCATCCAGGATAGCGAGAGACATACAGCTTTTGAAGCTTGTGGAAAGCTCTATCAGTTTTTACGTGTTCCTT
This sequence comes from Trichonephila clavata, assembly GCA_019973975.1. Lineage (NCBI taxonomy): Eukaryota > Metazoa > Arthropoda > Arachnida > Araneae > Nephilidae > Trichonephila > Trichonephila clavata. The sequence continues at coordinate 187,206 of BMAO01032142.1, forward strand.
TTGGGGTTACTAATGGAGTAGCTTGTTTCCAAAGAGTCATTGACAAAATTATTGAGGATGAAGGACTCACCCTTACATATCCATTCATTGATGATGTTACTGTGTGTGGAAAAGATCAAAAAGAACATGATGACAACTTAGAGAAGTTCCTGACTGTGGCAAAGAAGTATAATTTGACTCTAAATGAAGATAAGTGTACCTACTCAAGTAATTCTGTCCATTTGCTAGGTTACATTGTTCAGGATGGTATAATTAAACCAGATCCCGAACGACTAAAACCTTTGAGGGATATGCCTGTTCCGAAAGACTCATCTGTATTGCAACGTGCTTTAGGAATGTTTGCCCATTATTGCCGGTGGATCCGGGGGGGTTTCTCAGAAAATACGTCCTCTTCTAGGAAAGAAACAGTTTCCTCTTTCTAGGGATGCTGTATTGACTTTTAATTCCCTGAAAGATGATGTGGCAAATGCTGCCTTGGCAACAATTGAAGATGACATACCATTTCGAGTGGAAACTGATTCATCCGATTTCGCAATTGGAGCTACCTTGAGTCAAGCTGGACGTCCTGTTGCCTTTTTCTCAAGAACCTTAAATACATCTGAATTGAGACATTCATCTCCAGAAAAAGAAGCATATGCCATTGTGGAATCACTTCGTCATTGGAGACACTTCTTGATGGGAAAGCATTTTGAAGTGTTCACTGATCAACAAGCAGTCGCATTTGTATTCAATCAGCGACATGGTAGTAAAATTAAAAATGAAAAGTTAATCCGTTGGAGACTTGAACTTGCTAGTTTTAAATTTGACATTATTTATCGTCCTGGAAAGCAAAACGTGATTGCTGATACATTATCCCGTATAACTGGAGCTCTAACTCCCAGAGTTGACTTAAACAATCTTCACAACTCTCTTTTTCATCCTGGAGTGACACGAATGCATCATTGGGTTCATTGCAAAAATCTCCCTTTTTCTTTAGAGGATATAAGGAAAGTCAGCAACTCCTATCTAATACGCAACAAACTAAAGCCAAGATTTGTTAAACATGTTGGAACTCTTGTGAAAGCTACTTCCCCCTTTGAAAGGTTGAATCTTGACTTTTAAAGGGCCTTTACCTAGTGTTTCAAGAAATCACTATATTTTAACAATAGTTGACGAATTCTCTAGATTTCCATTTGCGATCCCTTGTAGTGACATTTCTGCGAAAACTGTAATATTGCATTTGAAGAACCTTTTTTCTATTTTTGGAATGCCATCATTTATTCATTCTGACAGAGGGTCATCTTTCATGTCTAACGAATTAAAATCATTTTTAACATCTCAAGGAATTGCTACAAGTTGCACTACTCCCTATAATCCAGCAGGAAATGGACAGGTTGAACGTTATAATGGAATAATCTGGAAAACTATGCATCTTGCTTTAAGATCCAATAATATGAAAACTGAACAATGGGAATGTGTTATCCAAACAGCTCTGCATTCAATTTGTTCTTTATTGTGTACAGCAACAAATGCCACTCCTCATGAACGAATGTTTTTAACTTTAATGTCCCCCCCCCCAACTGACATACAAATAAATCCAGTAGAACTGCAAAGGCTTAAAAAAGGTTTAATACTTAAAAGTAAAAAATCTGGAAATAAATATCAGAACTTATTATCAATTTGATCCAAGGAATTAGTCCATAAATGATTTGATTATGTCACACAGAAAACACTTTAACATACATAAACACCTAAAAATTACATTGAAAAAAGAAAACACTTACCAATAACATATTTAGCATGCTGCAGTGCAGCCCTGGTGCAGTCAACACTTGTTCCAAGACTGCAATATCCATGTGCATCAGCTGGTGTCACTTGAACTAGTGCAACATCAACAGGAACAACCTTTCGATGGAAGATTAATGGAATTTCACTGAGAAAGACTGGGACAAAATCTCCTCGACCAGAGTTGATGGCTTCTCTGGAATTGGCACCAACAAAAAATGAATTACTTCGGAAGATACCTATAAATGAAAAGGTAGATGAAATTAAAATACAGTAATCCTGACAAACAGAGCACAACAAACTTTAATTACTGAGAGGTCAATATCTGGATAGAAAATGAAATGATGCATAAAAGTATACAAAACTATTAAACAAAATATAGTGGAAAACATAAATTTTAAAATATTTTAAGCATTCTGTAACATTAAAATATTTAAAAATAAACTATTATAATTAATATCTAAAGAAAGAAATACTTTAAAGATAGGAAATAGTTACATATACATTTTTTGTTCAAACATTCTAAGCCAATTCACTAATGCTTTTACTTGATTACCAATAAAAAATTTCAAAAACAACAGAGCAATAACTGCAGAGAAATAACCATATGTAACAGCATGCATGAAATGCTAAAATATCCATATTACAATATCACTGCTCAAAGACCATTTAGTAAATACTACAAAGTTACTTGAATAAGAATAAAAGCAATATTAATTATGATTATTTGATTTAAAAATGCAATGAAATTATTAAATTCATGAAATTTGGGTTATACAAACAGCTGCATGGAGTCTATTTAAAAATTGCTACATACAAAATAAAATTAAATTAAACAAAACAACACTTAAACTTACAATAAAAAATTAAGCAAATATATTTATTTTTGATTATTGATTAATCCACTAAAAATCAAATGTAATATAGTGGCAAAAAATAAATTTTAAAAATTATAGACAAGATTTTTTTTTATACACACAGTACTATTTAAAACATCAAACTTCTAAAAAGAAACTTAAACAGTGCACATTTTAATTCGGTAGATAATAAATTAAATTATACAACAAAATTAAAGTTTAAGTAAAACACCATTTACATTAGAAAACATAGCATACTCTAAATAAATACTATTTTTACCAATTTAATTTTTAAAAAACATACATACAGATCTCCTGCACCCAACAGATGTATTTTGTGATCATATGTGCAACTACATAACATAAAAAACATGCTTTTGGTTTTTGAAGCACTAAACTGCTATGTATTTGCAATGAACTTTTTGTAGGTTTGTAAAGAATACAATCTACTAAGTTATTTTTGAGGTAGATGAGGATTTTCTTGTTATATGACTACCCTGAATTTCATACTTTATTTGCACTGCAATTATTATATCGTTTGTCACATGATACACATAGTAAATTTCTATGCAAATTTCACATCAATTCTAGATGAAAAGCAATCTGTTTCTTTTCTATGTAATCTCTGACTTTATTTTATATATTTAGAACTTTTCATTTACATTTTCTCGTTTGGGATGAGGGTCAAACTTCTGAAACATACCAGATCAATACCTTTTTTTCTATACACAGAGTTCCTGTCAAGTTTTCATAATTTTTCATACCTTCTCTTTCACTGCTATGAGGTTTTTCAAACTAGATCAACTATTCATTTGTGTGTTAATTGATCGTCAAATAGTTTTTTCAAAATCTTTATCACAAAAACATGTTTTTTTAAAGAAGTTTCTTCTTCCCAATTAGGATGCTTCATTAAGAAAGTAACAAACATATACATGTCATTTGGTACACTGCTAGACATGTACACTCAGTTATTTATCAATAAAGTGCACAAATGTGGCAAATTGGCGAGGAAGAAGGTGATCCACACATCATCAGCATGATTAAACGGATTAATATGAGGGAGGGCAAGTTTATTTTGTTGTAAAGGGTAGATAGGTAAACACAATGGTCTAAGCAGATGCCATATAATAATTAACAAGGGTTAAATTTTTAGTGAATTTTGCATTATATTTATATTTCTTTTCACTTAATTTAGTAATATATTTGATTTAGAGACAAAATGTCTCCCTAACACACACACACACACAAAAGGCTAATTTTATAAATGTAAAAATTTAAAAGTAAATGATTTCAAGAACAAAATAAAAGCTGTTATAATGACAAATACTAATACCAATACAAACCTTTTGTAATGAGCAACTGAAGTCAATATTCATCAAAGAGAAGCTAGAATATGTTTTCAAGAAGTATATTTTCTTCCTGAATATATTCAATCACAGAGTATTTTGAAATCCCTTAAAGATTTCAATAGTATATTATATAATATCAACAGGGAAAACATGACTGGGCCTTTAAATGTCTATTTTTAGTATATTCAAAGAAAAACATTTTAAAAAAGAATCAATCCTGATATATGCAATTAGGAATTGTAGATAAGTCAAAAATTATGTAATTTAAATAGTTAAATCAATACATAAATGGTAATTAGATTTTTAAAAAAATTAACACACAGAATTTTTAACTACACAAAGGAGAAATTAATAAACATAAGGTCACTGAAATTTTGAAATTCGATTAAATGTTAAGTGTTAGATGCACAAAAATTCAAATGTTCAAAGTAGTTCTCTCCAGTTTTGAATGCATTTCTGCACACAAATTTTCCTCATAATAAATGCTTCAAAGTTATTCATTTCTTGAAACTGATGAAAAATATAATTTTATAGCCTCATTTTCAGAATGAAAACAATGCCAGTGCAAATATTTTTAGGCTAAAAATAGCCCACACATTGCAGGATCAGGAAAACAGGATGGTTTTTCTGACACTTTGATGTATTTTAGTTCCAAGACATTTTATTAAAAGCTTGCTGAATGAGAAAGTGCCTAATCATGGTAAAGCATAAATCCTTTAATATTCCTTTCTTGAAGATGGTGTAGTATTAGAGAGCTATAAAGATCCTCTGTCCTTGATCTATCCTGTTCTTCCGATGAAAATGGTATTTACTACTTTTTTCATTTTTAGCTGTCTTTTCCTTACTATTCACTTGAGGTCACCTATACTTTACGATATATTAGAATGGTTAGAAACTATATGCCCATTTCATTATGAGTTATGTCTTAGAAATAACATGGTATCCACAATCATTAAGTAACTAAAGGTTCCTTTACTGATTTTTGTATACTTTTATTTTTGGTATTTTGTTAAATTTTAGAGAACACCATAGCAAACTAATTCCTTCGTATGTAGATCTTCATGAATCATTTTAATGTATGATTGGTGATTCAATGCTAAGTTCCTTCAGTATCATTTGATAAGTATATCAATTGCCATCAATTAATATTTTTAGTATGGCCAACACATTTTATGCAGTTATAGCTGACAAAACTGTTTGTGTATTCTGTTTCAAGAAAAAAATTTTTAAACCATTACGATACCCTGCAATACAGAACCTCAAGACTACACTTCAATGCTAAATGAAAACACACACATTGAATCAATTTTCCTTTAAAATCACACCATGGTAAAGCTTTCACATAAGAGCTCCCTTTTCCTTTTTTTAAAATATTTATTTTTCACTAACTAAATTGGGCATTTCCTGTTCGAGCGACACCAGCAAAAGGTTAAAAAAAAGTAAGGATGCTAAAGAAGACTACCAACTGTGCTAAACATGAACAAGTTTTTTTAGTTCTACTTATTTTGTAACAATTTTTTACTAATAAATTCACTAGTGTAATAAATTGTACAGTTTGGTAATTTCTAAATAAAGAAGTTGCTGTCTAAAAAAAAAACTACTTAAATATAAAGAAATCTTTCTTAGAGACTATTTTAGTACAAACTAACCACCCGTATGGAGGTAATGTGTACATTCATGTCAAGGAAGGACAAAAAAGATTGAGAACACAAGTATGATTTGAAAGCTGACACATTTCCTGTCTCTCTCGATGGCATTCAATTCATTATCTGTAGTGTTAGGAATTGACTTCAATTGAATTTTGCAAACTAGATGAAAATCAACCACAATACTATTAAAGATTTGAATAATAATATGAGAGAAGTACAAGCTAAAATGTCTTGCAAAATAATAATTGGCAATTCTGAAATATTTTTGAAATTTTACATCTCCTTTTTATTATTTCTTTCTGTATTTTGTCTTTTACGAATAACTTTTATATGCAGACCTGATAAAATGACTTCACTTTATCATATTTTGTTTTATAAATTCATATAGTGTATTTATTTTTAGTGAAAATGAAACTGGTGACAAGCAGTACAACACTAATGGGAAAAGTACCTAAATTGCTATTGGTCTCTGATTTATCATCTGCAGGAATAAAATAGTTCATATTTACTTCAGAATAATCATTTTTTAAAACATATTTCTTTTGAAATGTAATGCATTTAGCTAGTCTGTGCCTGCCTTAAAAAATTTCAGTGTTATCTTCATGTAAAATTTTCAAGATATTGATCCCAGTTTATTGAAAATCAGCTAAAAAAAATCTAAAATGATTCATTTAAAGTGTTTGTATTTACAGGAAAAAAATATTGCATAAACCAAATATACTATCAAAGATTAATAAAACTCTAGTGCTTTAAGGGGGGGGGGGAGAAAACATCCAGAGAAAAAAAAATCTATAAACAAAAAACATTTTCTTGATATTGTTTATCAATTATACAAATATTTCCAATTAAAGATTGAAATTTATTTTATAGTTCTAAAAGTTTATTTTTTATCAACAATTCAAAATTAATGTTAGCTCATAGTTTTTACACCCTAAATGTAACATTGGGTTTAAAAATTTTCCCTTTTTAAGAAATAACTTTTCAAATCTACTTCATTTTGTGGATGTCATTGCAATCATTTACAAGTTAATTACTTTCTGGGTTTATTTTCTTTTACAAAATTATATTAAGTTTCCAAACCAGAGAAATATCACAATGGATATAGAATCTCTCTCTAATATTAAATATCTGGCTCTTAATTGAAATTTTGTAATTACTGTAAAGGGAAAAAGTAAATTTTTGACAGGAAAAATTATTTCATTTGGAATAACTATTAAATCACATGAAATTTTTTTTAAAAAAAAAGTTGAAAGAATTACTAAATTTCATTTTGTTTGATGAATGCTTTTAAAAACTCTAAATGACTATTTTAACTCCTCTATTTTCATTTCTTTTTTATTTCTCATGAAAACTTTTTTCAAAAAAAAAAGGCAGATAATTTACAAGAGAAAAAAACTGGTGGAAATATTTCATAGGCAAAAAAAAGAGGAACAAAATTTGAAAAAAAAACAGATTAGAAGAAAAACTATAAAGAATATATCTTAAGTTTTGAATGGTGAGATAAAACAATGATTGGGGAATGGAAAATATGCATAGTAAGAAATTAAGTACCTTCAAATTCAGGTTTATTGTATTCAGCTGCCCCTTCTGTATGAATATGACAGACTGTAACATCTTTTAGACCAGCTTTTTTGCCATGCTCAGCCAAAGCTGGAACTAAAACACGAGGTGTAGCAGCAGCTCCTTGAACAAACACAAAATCACCTAAAAGGGAAAAAAAATGAATTTAATATTCCAATAGTAATTTTTGTGAAATGGACAATCTAATGATTACTTAAAACACAAAAAAATTAATTTTTTTTTAAGATTATAAGATTTAAAATTCCTGCTTTTTAAAATATTTTTTGACGATATAAGGTCCACATAGAAATATCAATATGAAGAAGGAATAGAACTATACTGATAATTTAAACTATCAAATGTGCCCTTATAGTATATAAAAAAAAAGGAATTTACATGCAAATTAAGAACTTATCAATTTAACTCTTATTTTTAGAACTAATATAACTCATCCATTTTTACACTTAAATATGTTTTAAAAAGACATTCTCTGAACTTTAAAAAAATATTACATGAATGTATTTCACAAAAAGCACAGCTTTATGCATTTATATATTTCATTTTAGAATGACATATCAATATTTTTTGTCATACTTTCATTTTTATTTCTTAAATTATTGCTTATTTCCATTTTTTTAAAAACCTTATCTGGGTGTAAACATTTGCTTCATTAGAATTTAATTGACACGAAAAATAGAAATTAGTTTTTCTTTTGAATATTTTTCAATTCAATTCAAAATTTTCACTCACCCCCAAAAAACCAATTATCTCTTGAAAATTTACTAAAACAGAAAAATAAACTTACCTTAAAATTTGGCAAAAAACACGCACTTTTAACACCAAAAATAAGATCGAAACTTAAGGGTGCACGTTAAACGCCGGGTATAAAAAAAGATAGCTTTAAGGCAATATGGTATCCTAAAAATCATCAAACTATCGAATTTTTTTTTTTTGGCTTATTTGATATCTTGAATCTTTATAAACACACATGCCTGAAAAATTTCAAAGCTTTACCTAAATTTTTTTTTATCAAGTTATGGAGCAATATTTGATGCTGGACAGCAACTACCACGCCCACATTTCAGATTATCTGCTAGAAAAGAGCCTGATAAAAATGAATTAATTATTTTTCTACAGCACTTAAATGAGACTGACATTATATAAGCAGCAACAAATCATTTCAAGAAAGAATTGAGCAATTCATACCAAAATTCTAGTTTGTGAATTGTTTATTGGGGGAACAGCAAATGGATTTCGTCAAGATTTAAAAGTCGTACATGCTTTTCATGATATTATTATGTATGAAATTAAAACTTCAAAACGGATTCTCCCATAGCACAAATACTAAATCTCATTTTGATAACTCAGATAATTAAAAATTTAATTTGCTAGAAAAACTACCATTTTTATACATTTGTTTTTGGTGAGATGTATATATTATATATATCTTATGTGTGTGAAATTCAACACTTTTATTATTAAAATATTTTAAGATATTTATTTAAACAAATGCACATATGCAGTTCTTAGATTTTGATATATTTTACTTATAAATTGTTATTTGATTTTGCTTTCATTCGTGTACAATATTTAACATGTGAAGGCTTTTAAAATCATGGAAATAAAAAATATAAAGGCATAAATATCTTTTGTACATGTTGTGAATTAGCTCTGAGCATGGAATTAGCTCTGAAGTGTGTATTTTTTTAAAAATAATTACTAAGACAGTTTTATGAAATATTGATCTTTCATTCGTTTTCTTCTATATATTCATTATGGAAGTATACTGTTCAATTGTTCTACATTTGTGCAATTTTTTATGGTAAGCAGTTTTAAATAAGCTAATTAACATTTCATAAAAATTTCAGACTATTTGATGAATATTATATCATGCTATTCATGGAATGATAACTTCAAACTCATATTTCTCCATGTTGAATTTTTGTACATATACTACTATTTAAAACCCTAAGGCTTTTTTGATATTATAAGTATGGGTTTGAAATTTTTTATACTTTTTTTTATAAAAAGTATGTTTTGTAAAACTGTGCTCTAGCATGTGCGTGTGTGTTTAGTATTTTTTCTAAAAAATTTCAAAATCAAAATTAATGCTTTTTGAGAATTTTTGGAAGTTTAACCATAAAAAAATTAATAAAAAATTTAAGAGCAGCAGCAGAAAAAAAACCCATGCAAGGTTTTATGTATTATATTATAAGGTACTTGGGAAAAAATGTTTGAAAGAAAAGAGACATATTTAAAGAAGCCTTAGAAATTTAAAAACGTTTTAAAAAGTTCAAAAAAATTAAAATTTACAAACATTTAGCAAAAAATTAAAATTTTTTTGTATGGAATTATTATTAAATATTAACTTTTATAAAATACAATTAAAACCAAATATCAAATATTAAAAATAAAAATTGTGAGGATGGTACCATATTGCCTTAAAAAAATAACAAGAGATGAGCATAAAAAAATTACTTCTATATGTACTAAAAGAGTTGTAGTTCTAGAAGTATTCTATTTTTTCAAAAGTCTGAGATAGTACCTCGAATAAATGACTTCAAAACACAAGAGCAATGCACACTAATATTTCTTCGTAAAAAAGGGGGTGCGCGTTATACGGCGAATATAAATAAAAATTAAGAAATCCAGCTTGAAAGTATAGGTGCGCGTTGTTCACCGGATTTTACGGTAATAGAAATCGAATAAAAATTTCTTTAAATATTTCACTGGGGCAGAAGCAGGACAAGCAGTGGCATAAACATGGGGTTCAACCCAGAGGTGTAACGTATACTCCCGCATCGGGAGGGGGGGGGCAGGAATCCCAAAGGCCCAAAGCTTGACTGATGTCAAGTACATATTTAACCAATTTATAAAATATTAAAGGCAAAACCCAACTTTGTAGGAGGGAGCCCCCAATATTTTACGCTGTGCCAATGGTTCAACGTTCCCCTCCACTTAATTGACCAACAGTATTTTAATTTTTAGCATATATTGATTAAGACTTCGCGCTTTCGTCCACGAGTTTTTTAGAATATAACACCCTCCCCCAAATAAAGAGTAAAAGGGGAAAAAAGCCCCCCTGAGAGGAAATGTAAAACCACTTTACCAATTGAATTTTTAATACAATACGAACGAATTATTTCTCTTAAGCCTCTTTCTTTGAGACTTACTGAGCAAACTCAAGAGATGTGTACGAAACAATCAACATTTGATTATGCAACTTAACATTGAGTGTATATTACCGTTAAAGTGTGAAATTCGTCATTTCATTGAATAACTAGGTATTTCATGAAATAACTAGACAAATCAGTTAAAGCATATAAAATTATTGAATTCTACGATTTAACTAGATATTCTTTTAAATAAATGATTACTTGATCGTTTAAGTATGAAATATGGCACTCGAAAATTATTTAAACGGCTTTAGATATGCTTTCCGATTAGGAACAAGAGATGGTCGAAACCTGCTTTGAGCAGGGGATGGCTTACACGCTAAAATATCAATCTCCGTGTTATTCCTATGGTGACACTTTTTTGAAGATATGAGGCTGATATTTGGGGGATCGACAACTACCGTTTTATTCCAGGTACCCTGGGACGCGACCCCCAGTGGTCCCCCCCCCGGACACCATTTTTGCCAATAACTCGACACCTCCGCCTCTCAGTCAAGGCTATCTTGAAGACATTATTCAGATAGCCTTGTCTTAGTCCGCTCGGGCCTAGTTTAATCTCGATCCCTCTGCCTCCATTGTATATTCGCACCAAATTTCTTGCTCATAGGGTCATTCCTTGTATTTTATTTCAAAGTTTTAAACTTTTCAAAACTTTTTTAAATCTGTAATATCTTAAAATGAATTTGAATCTCTGCTGTGAGATATAAACCACAGGTTTCCCTCGGCGAGTCCCGTCCATTTATCCTCTTAGCCCTCTTTTGGTAGGCCTAAGGGGCTTCAGCACTAAAATGTCATGTCCCCATGTTATTCAATGGGGTTGGGTAAATCGCGAGATATACGAAAAATCGACCTCAGGTGTCCCCTTTCCCTTACAGAGCTATTTCCTTTATATCTTGTACCCTAGGCCACCTTGGTCATCCGTACTTGTCTGATTCGATAGATATCCCTATGAACTTTCTGCACACATAATTCTTTTGCAATAATCCTATTTCCTCCTTCCCATTTCACGTTTTTAAAGTATTTAAAAAAATTTTAAATCGTTTTCTCTCTGAGGATTTTTAAATCTCTGCTTTGAAACTCGAACCATAGGTTCTCCTCGTCGAGCTACATCTTTTTGTCCAAATTGTTCTATGGTAGTGGGCCAGAGGGGGCCCCGTTGCTAAAATTAAAAACCCATGTTAAATTTTTCGAGAGATTTCAGGTATTTATGATCAATTAATTTATAAAATTACTCTTTGAAATAGTTTATTTTTCACTTTAACGATCTATCATTAATTATTTCATAGAATAGCTAGTTATTTCAAAGAACTACTAGGTAAAGTATGAAATTTTATTATTATATACTTTACCCACACACACCTATTTAATACCTAATTATTCTATGAAATAACTGAATTATACACTTTAACGGTAACATATACAAATGGAAAATTAGTTTTATTTAGTTAAAAAGATTTGGTTCAATTACATTAAGTATATAATGACCACGAGACACAGAGAGGATCGTGCTTTACACACACACACATTAATTTCATCGATTCTTTAAGAACAAAAAAAGCAGAGGCGTAACGTACCCCCCCCCCACTGCGGGGTGGCCCAATGCTTCTAGGGGGCCCAAAGCCTGACCCTGACGCCATAAACATAGATTTTCTCAAAATTCGCTTCACACTTTTTAAAATCGAATTTTTAAGAGATTTTCCAATTAACGATCTAACGTCATTCCTAATCAAAAATTTTATACGCTCAATAAATATCATTAATCCTTTAGCCAAATAAAAAAAAAACATTTTTTTTATTTTCTGTAATCAGGCGACGAGAGATACTTTTCTTTAGTGTGTGTGTGGGTTTTCTTTTTAAACCTTAATTACTAACAAATAAAACTAAAGTCAGACGGAAAATCGGATAAAATGATAAAAAGATATAAAAATTCATTGGTGTTATTACATACACTTTACATTAGGTTGCAGGAAGAAAAAAAGACATGATTTACTTTTTACGAAGTAGCAACATAACTTATTGGCGGCTTTGGTAAAGGAAAATAGTATTGCGATACTTTACAAAGTAGAGAGAGCCTTTCAAATGATTATTTGATGATAGAGTTATTAGTATTCAATCAAATGAGGCATAATGAAAGCATAATGGAATGTATCAGATTTGTATTTGTTTTCTTCTTGAAATCATTTTTGCTTCATACAAAGAACACTCCTTGTTAAAAGTTGCAGTAATTACGCTAGAATATAATCGAACTTTAGATCAAGCTCAGCCTCTGAGATTCAGAAATGAAGGATAAGGTAAGAGACATACCTTTTTTCTTTCTTCAGAATTTTAATCGAAAATTATTTTACAGTGTTCGTGTCTTTCTTAATGTTCAATTTTATTGAAGTTACCATGTTATCTATCGTTAGAATTCCCGTTTTAATAAATATTAAAAATGTTATGCTTTATTTACTTCGTTTACTCAGGCTCCGGTTGATTTTGTATTCAATTATATATTTAATATTAAATATTTTTTACGTGATATTATAAGGTACATTAAGTAATTGTTTGGCAATCCTTTGTATGTATATACACACACTTGCTAGAATAGTGAGTGAGTGAATATTAATGTCACACTGTTCAGCTACACGAGGGCTTTTGGCGACGGACCTCGTAATTTTGAACCAAGGTCAAGTGACGAGGACGACATCTGAGCTGGCACTTCCCTCTCCTAACTACCACACCACACTAACGGGAGGACGTTTGAGCTTTCGACAGATTTAACGTGCATTGCTCCCCTAGACGGAGGGTCTTCAGTGGTACTGGGCTCGAACTCATGACACACTAGCCATGATCCGATACCTTGACCACTTGGCTACCGCGGCCACCACACTTGCTAGAAAAGAGTGTTTTTAAGGACGAATGAGAGAAGATGAGCTGGACGAATGAGAGAGAAGATGAGCTCTGAAGAAACCACTAGACTTTTTAATTCAATGCCGAAATGACTTCAGGAGGTTTTCAAAACACAGGGTTATCCAACCAGCTACTAAATTGCTCATTATCCTTTTTAAATAATTTTTGTAGTTACTACTAAACGGTGAACGCAGACTTTTCTACTTGATTTTTGTTGGTATCCCTACAAACATGTCCTTATTTTCAAAGTTATCAAAGCAAACCGAGTTTAGTTTTGTTATTCTCAATACTCTTGAAATGTGTGTGAACTAAATAAAATATAATTTTTAAAAAAATTTCAAATTCCGGTTTTTAAAATTTTTGTTGTTGTTTATGTAAGCAGTAGTTGGTGAATGTAGATTTTTTCTTCCAAGTATATATATACATATATAAGATCCGGCTTGGGGCCCAGCACCTGACCTTGCGGGGGGGCCCAATTATTTTCCGTTACGCCACTGAAAAAAAGGGTAATAAATAGAAAGGCCGATAATAACAATTACATTACAAAACAATGCCCTCTACATATCAAAGTAGAGGAGAAAAATGCTTCTTTGTAGCGAAGGAATTGTTTCTCAATACAGAAACCAAACGATAAGAGGGCAAAAGCCTGTTCCAAGGCAGCACAAGGGTAAAAGTGAACTTTGGAAGTGAAGTAACCGATTGCATGATCGAAGGTCGGCCAAAACATGCCCACAATTTTTCTCTCAAGCAAAAAAAAAAAAAAAAATAGATCTGATAATAGCATATCTCGAGAGCTTGTTATTTATAGATGTCATTTCCGCGACTTCAGGCAATGTGCCATAGCAATTTTGCTTCCTAACACTGTTTAAGTGGGTCAGGAGAAATTTACATATGACATTGAATGAACCGTAAAATCAGAGAATTAAATCACTTTTACTATCATACTGAGAATCCATGGAACGAACACCACAAAAAATTTCAGGAAACTGTTTCTTCCTCTTCTTACAGAATGCGTGTAGAAGTTAAAGAAATAAAAGAATTAAAATTCATAGTAAACACAATCATTCTTTTGAAAAAAAAAAGGTTTAGACAGGCAGTCTTTTTTGACAAAAGACATTCAGTCAATTTTATTACATGATTAGCACTTTAGATGAAAGCGAAGAGGGGGAGGAAGGAAATGTAAAATTAGAGGTTTGACAAAGAGATAAATTCACTTTGAAGCGATTACAAACTTTCGCGATTTTTTCGATTACAAACTTTTACAGTCACCCTTGAAACTGGAGGGAAAAAATTTGTATGTTTACACTCATCACAGAATCTCGTTCTTTTATTTAAATATTGTATCTGCCAAGTAAAAACAATCCTGCCTGTAGTAAGGAAAAAATGATATAAAAACACACAATTCAAATGTTCAACATTATTATTTCACATTTTAAAAGCATGCCAATTTAAAATATTTAAAATCTTTTTTTTTTCAGTTAAGCTAAAAAAGAAAAAAATCAAAACAGAAAGTATATTTTCTATTCGTAAGAAATAATGATACATCAAAATGAATCGAGAGATCGTCGTGTTCGATCATCATTTCTTTTGTGATTTGGTTTTAGAAAAGAAATCACCGTTTGAATCATCCTTCTGATCTCTCCAAAGTTAAGAGTCTGCAATTCAATGTTATGTCATTGAACTGAGAGCATGCAGAGAAACCAGAGATTTATTTATACTCTCTCGCCCCCCCCCCTCCCCGATTAATTGCAGAAACGATAGCATGGATTCACGATGTTAAAACAGCTGTTTCAGCACTTTTCCGAATACCAGACTACAAAAACAAGTAAAAAGAGGAACTGACACAACCAAAACTCGAAAGTGAATGTCTTTCATAAGAACAACCTGAGTAAACGAACCATTTAGCTTTCAACACTTGAAAGGGCTATCTTTTTACATTACATGAACTAATGTAATTACTACAGCATTGTAACACTTGACTTGGTAGATTATCACGAGCCAAATCACATGATCCAACTCATTCTGCGAAAGGATTGTTTAATTCGATGCAGAGAAGAGCTGCATTCTCGGGAGTTTTATTTGTGTCAACAATAAATTATTCAATATGTTACGAATTCTGGCCCTTCACCGACTGACCTCTCGTTACACAAGAACCCATTTTTCGGACGTTGACAAAATGTTAAAAACCGTAACAGTTTTTATACTTTCCATAACTCTGTTTACGATGCAACGTGATTGTAGATACAGAGGTTGAAAAATTACTGAACCCCATTCAACTCTGGTATTTACGGTCACGTTGAATAATGCATTGGATTTAGAAGAGACTCAAGGGTTTTGGGGAAGGAAAGGAAAAGTCGAATATTTATTTGACAATATCCAAAAGAGCTTAGGAACCTTCTCTCTTTGTAATTCATACAATAAATAATAAATTTAAAAAAAAATAGTGAAATTCTTGAAAGCCGAGAATCAACAGAAATAAGTTTTGAGACAAAAATTCGAATGTGTGTGTGTGTGTGCTTGTATATAATCTGTATGGAATTTTAACAAATATTGAACATTATATTGAATTTATAAAAAAAAAAATTAAAACGATTTATAAAAATTTGCTAGATTATAATTTTGGAAATTACTTTAAAAATTAAATACTACTTTTTTTGGAGGGGTTATTTAAAAAACGAAGATGAAAGCACAGATGTCAAATCTTTAAAAGTAAAAATCTGATGGTCTATGGGAGGGATTTGAATCCCGAAGTCCCATCCTTCTTTACGTCACTGATTCAAACAGATGAATGATTTTAAAAAAAAATTAATGAAGTGCAAGAATTTCGAAAGCCAACAGCAATGACTATACTTTAATAATTAGTTACTAAATTTCAATAGTTAACTGAACTTTAACGAAGCATCTAAATTTGCCACTCATTGGTCAAGATTGTTTATAACAAAAAATTAAGTACAAAGAAAAAAAACATGAATAAAACAATTTCAAAGGAAAATAAAAAAAAATTAAAGATCAAGGTCAAAATGAGAGCTAAGGAACAGGAATTAACAGAGCTTTCTAGATAAATCATTCCGTATCTCAGGAACTGACAACTAAAATCAAGCATCTAAAAAAAATACCAGGCAAAAAAAAAAAAAAAAACACGAATACACAATATAAATAAAAGCAACAACTTCCAGTCTCCAAGATGAAAAAAAGGACGCGTTATCAATTCTTTCAACAACACTCTGAAAGCGGTATTCTTAATTACTAAACAAGATATCAATCATTGGCATGGAACTAATGAACTTTTTACTAACAGAAAGTAGAACTATACTTTAAGAAAAAATTAACAAATTTTTAAAAAATATTTTTTTTAAAAATTATTAAATTTAAATATGATTCGGCTCATCTTGGGCACAAATGCGACCCAATGCGGAAAACCCGAGGTCAATCGGTTAATTATTGGCTGAGAAAAAGGTAGACAAAATATGGAACGAAGACGAGGACGAAATTTGCGTCCTAATAGAGCTTTTTTTACACTACGTGAAAAACGCACTAAAAATATTACATTCAGCTTAGGTTTTCATGCTGGCTTACTGTAACAAATAAACAAGATATCAATCATTGGCATGGCGAAGTAATTTTAGCGCGTTTTTCACATGTTGTATTTTACAATTCTGCAACTAATGAACTTTTTATTAACAGAAAGTAGTACTATACTTTAAAAAAAAATTGAATTTTTTTTTAATTATTAAATTTAAATATGATTCGGCTCATCTAGAGCACAAATGTGACCCAATGCCGAAAACCCGAGGTCAATCTGTTAACTACTGGTTGAGAAAAAGGTACGACAAAATATGGAACGAAGACGAGGACGAAATTTGCGCGTCCTAATAGCGCTTTTTTTACACTACGTGAAAAACGCGCTAAAAATGTGAAGTTTTAAAATTAAAATGCTGAAAAGCTCAAACATCTGTAAAGCTAAAACAACTGTTTTGCTTTTAAAGCTTAAAATAAGTTTTAAAAGCTGCACAAAATTAAAATAACTTGTCCTTAGTTTTTTCTTTACTTAGTTTCGAATTAAAACGTTTCTATTATATTAATTGGTTAAAGTTGTGCGCACATTGCTGAGAATGAAATCGAAGGAAAAGCATTGAAAATTTTAATCAGGAATTATTGAAATCTGTTCACACATATTCAGGAACAGAATCGCTTCAAGGGGAAAATAACTAAAAATGTATATGGAATCACATTTGGATCACAACATTCAAATGTTCATTAATTGTAACCAACAGATGAATCTACCTTTAAAAAATATCTTCAGTGAATACAACGAAAAATCATCCGTTACTTTGGCAAAATCCTTCGGATTAAAGAACATCTTAAACATTGTTTCGCAAACAATGCCCCCCCCCCCCCAGCAAGAAAGACAAAATAACTGTCATTCACAAAACAGAGCATAATTGTTCTTTCGAGAAGAACAACCATTGCAACATTATGAAGACTGATAGAACCCTTTGAAATAGCGGCAATGCAAAATATGATTACTAGTAAAAGCCTCATACATGCGGTTATGTAATTTAGAAAATACAAATTTATGATATATTGTGCATTCTTTGAACAATTTGATTAATATTCCTATTTAAAAATATGAGGTAGTTTCTTTGCAATAATTATTTCTTGAAGTTTAAATAGTAAAAATAAACCATATTAATTTTATGAAATTATTTTCTATATCTTTTCTACAATTTATTACTTAAATATAATTTATTTGAAATAAGCATGCTTAAAAACTTTGTTTTCTTCAAGAACAATTTCTACTAACAATATTAAAATTATTCTGTTATTGTTAATATAATGAAAGGTTATTGAGAGATCCAAAGGGCATATAGGTGGGATTGCTACACAAATAATGTTTATGATTAGAATTATTTTACATATTAGGCAACAGTATACTGTTAAATATACTGCTGAACAAAAAAAAAATCATTTTACAGCTCTTCAAATAATCATCAAGGCTACATTAGGGAAAAAATAAAATCTTTTTCAAACAAAATCCAATTTTTATTTAGAAAGAACTATTTATAGAAGAGGTAAAAAATAATAGAGCAATTTTTATGTTTCAAAAACCCAAAATCGTGGGAAAAATTGCTATAAAAACTTTAATACAAATATATAAAGAGGATACATTTATCAAAAGTAATAAAACTATAATATGGGAACAGCTCATTCCTCAAAGCATTAATTTTGTCAAGACAAAATTTTCTTCCATTTTTGTACGGAGCAATCTCAAAAAGAAAAAAGAGAGAACAAGGAAGAAATTCAATTCATTTCTCTGACAGTATACATCAACTGATAAAGGTAAAATTTTATCACTGCTTTCTTACGCAATAGGAAGAGGAAGATATAATTTTATAATGTATTATACATAGCACAAAAAATTTTCTTAACCAAATAGTCCTCATAACAGTAATGATAACTAAACAATTATTTATTTTACATTTTTTTCACTGAAATTTAAGCAAAACTAAGTTTAATATTTTAATCTTATTTAACACAGAACAGATACAAGTTTTAAGTATTTTTTTTCAATATGTTTATTTTAATTATTGACAAATATTTTATGAATTTTTTTTTTCTGTAATATAATAAAGTAATTTTTAAAAAAATTTTGAACAGATATACACTGGTGTGCAAAAATTAAGGACGAGACGGTTTTTTCAATATAACTTTGTACAAAAGCATTCCAAATCAACACATTTAATACCGTAAGATCCTCAATACGTAAGGACATGAGTAATGTAAGCAACACTTACTAAAAGAGAAATCAGAGGGATAAAAAGAAGCTTTATTGAAAAAGTAGCATGGAGCGCAATGCAACCGAAGGCCGAAACATCCCTGTGATGGGTGTCCAGCAAGAAATATCCGGTCTTTAGTAGGGGATATGATCTCCCCTGACTGCTAGGCAGGTTTCACAGCGTCTGCCCATGCTGAGAATGAGGGTGTCAATGAGTTGTTGAGGCATTGCTGCCCATTCGTCTTGCAGCGCCAATCGAAGCTCCGGAATCGTTACTGGTGGTAAGGTACGAGCTGCCAAGCGTCTGCCTAGAAAATCCCATACATGCTCGATGGGATTGAGATCCGGAGATCGTGCCGGCCAATCCATACGTTCAATATCCTCACTCTCCAAGAGCTGTTCGGCAGCTACTGTGCGATGACATGGTGCATTGTCGTCCATGAAAAGGAACTGCGGACCCATAGCGCCTCTAAAAAGACGCACATATGGAAGAAGAATCTCGTTACAATAACGGGTTCCGTTGACTGAACCTGCGTCGAAGATGTGAAGGTCTGTACGACTACCAAGCATGATGCCTCCCCAAACGAGAACACCGCCACCTCCATACCTGTCCCTTTCAATGATGTTCGAGGGATGATTGCGGCTTCCCCGCTCTCTCCAGATGAGTATGCGATGAGAATCGCTACTCAGACTGAATCTGCTCTCCTCTGTAAAGAGTACTCGTCCCCATTCATTGTCTCTCCAATTCCGGTATTCCCGGCACCACAGAGAACGCCTTCTCCGATGGGCAGGCGTTAGAGGTACACACCGTACAGGGCGTCGTGCAAACAGACCACCACCGTGCAGTCTTCTGGCCACGGTAAAACGCGATATCGGTCGTCCAGTCGCCTGTGTCGTGTGTCTAGCGATTTCTCCCGCTGTCTGCCGCCTGTTTCTTCTGGCCTGTAAGGCAATATACCGGTCATCTGCGGGTGTGGTTCCTCATGGACGACCACTACTGAACCCCCGGATAGCTGTTCCTGTAGTTTGAAATTGTCTCCAAAGTCGTGAAACGATGCTATGAGCAATTCCGAACTCTGCAGCCTCACTTGTCACACTGCGACCTTCCTCCAACTTCCCAATGATTCGACCTCGGGTAAAAGCCTCCAGATGTCGTCTAACAGATTGATTATTCGCCATTTCTCGCTGAGGCAGCAACTCGGTGTGATTTTAACTGCTATACGGTGTGCAATCTCTTTGCCAGAAATACTAATCTTACACTTACAACATGCTTTACTATTCAGACACTCCCCCATTACGTCTACCTGCATATCTGCGCATGTGCTACCGTACATCACCTCACTTAATCTCCTGATTGGTCTTTCTGTCCGCTCTGCCTCTTCGTTCAGCTGATATGCTAATTTGTCGACTTTGTCCTTAATTTTTGCACACCAGTGTATATATATATATAAAATACTATTCACATTTTAAATAAAAATTAACTCAGTTTTACACTTCTTTGAAAATGATGGAAAGTTATTTTATTAAAATGGTTTTAAAAACCATTTTTCAATATGACCTTGATAAAATGACCTTTGTGAATGATAGATTCATTTCTGATAGGGGGGGGGGGAGCAATCACATAAAAACAATTCTACCTTATAATAAAAAATGTATTTTTTAAAAAAATTTCAATTGGTTGTTAAGAGTTAACTGTAACAGAAAAAGTCAAGCAATAGTAGTTTATGAACAACTACATCAAGTTACAAATCTTTAAAAAAAAGTCTTTTAAAAAACAGAATACCTAACAATTTAATTAAATAACTGTAGCATTTGTTAAAACACAGAATGATGTGCCTGATTAATTTTTATTTGTAATTATTGTAAGGAAATGTAATATTTCTCAATTTCAATTTAACTTCAAAGATTATTCAAAACAATATCGAACAGAACATGAGAAAAGTAACATTTTTGTTAATATATGTACAATATCTTAATTGGTATTAATAATTATCTGCCAAATATTTTTAAAAAAATACTTTTCTGTTAATGAAACATATCAGTGAGCTCTACACTACAATGTAAATAACTAAAAAATCCCAATATTAGATTCTCCATTTGAGAATAACCCATCTCTCTCAAGCTTAAGATTTATTTTAACTTTCCTCCAATTTTGCTAATTACCCCATATGTATTTTTAGATCATTCATTTGATTTTTCTACTGTTAATTATATGGATAATTACATACTTTTATAAATTCATATATTAATAATCTATATAAAATACATTATGGTTTTAAAAAAAGGCCAATAACCTTTTTACTTTATCTTAAATAATATTAGATGTCCAAGGTTGAATTTAGTTTAAATATCAATTTACAGCTTCCTGTTCAATTTTTAAAATTTTCCCCAAAAGGCATTGCTTTTAACCAAGATTTTATAATACATTTTCTCAACATGAATTTGACTTAAATTTCAAATTTTAGTTCTAAATTTAACAGGTTTTATATCAGTAGGAAGGAGTATTTTTTCAGGTTTTTATAGTATAAATTTGTATTAATGAGATTAATAAAAATAAACAACGATACTACATTCCATGTCAAAATTTATGGTTGATATTAAATCGTATCCAGTAAACAGAAGAATACTTAAAAAAGTAGAAATGTTCATTTTAGATCTGAAAAAGAGCAGGGTGGAGAAGTTAAAAAAAGGACCATTTTATTTTGGTATAAGGGGTATCAATAAATGCAATTTTCTTACTTTTTTAAAAAAATTTACTTATAAATTATATAAAAAAACATGGAAACACTATAATTATTGTTTAATGAAGGATATACTTAAAAAAGGTCACAAAAAGAGATATTAATTAAACTTTAAACGGGCAAACCCTTTGGCAAAGTGTATTTAAAATGGACACTGAAATTGTTATATTTTTAACTATATTTAGAAGCAAGCATCAATTGATAAATTTTATACAGAAAAAAAAACAAAGAGAAAGTAAAAACAGCTGTTGAGTAAACATATATTACCCCTTTTCCAAGAAAAAAAAAATCAAGCATCTGAGAAACATTTGTTAGAATTTATTATGTTAACTACTTTTCTGGAAAGAAAATTATAAAGCATATTTGAAAAAGGAAAAATATTATTGAATTTATAAAGATATAATTATGCAGATAAAATCTAAAGAACATTAACGAATATGCTTCCTAATTGAAAAAAAATTTGGAAAGTCAGAAAAATTTCTGAGTAACTAATTATAAATGCAAGAAAATAAAAAAATAATTCTTGGCTAGCATTAGTCTTTTAAAGTATATCAACAGAAATTTAATTTTAATCCTTCAAATAATTCTCTTTTATAACTGTTAATCCCATTTAATTCCAATTAAAAAGTAAAATACAAAATAGGTTTTTTTAAGGTATTTACAAAAAAAGTTGCAAATATATAAAAATTATGTAGCTTAACTTATTATAAATCTTTCTATCAAATGATTTTTAAGTTCACAAAAAAAATAATGTTATACTAAATTTTTTTAAGAGTAATAAAAAAAAAATTATACATTCGACATAATTTTTAAAATTATTTTTTTATCAAAAATGAAATATTTTTAGATTACATGAGAAAATGAGAGTATAACAATCGCCTTTTAAAATCATTTATTAAATAACCATAATTAGTTTTGACAATATATCGTTTATAAAACAATACTATCAGTAAAATCAGTTTTCTGTAGCAATTCTATAATCGAAGGAAAACATTTAAGCAAAAAAAAAAAACATCAACTGGAAGAAAATTATTAGATGATTAAAATTACTAAAAACAAGAGCAAATTAGTTTCGTTTTACATCATACTTCAAGGGAAAAAAATAGAGCTGAAGAAGGAAGAAAGACAAATTGCAATTTTCTCTGACATAAAGCACTCAATTCGATGGACAGGGAATGAATTATTCTTCATTAGAGCATTTCCTAAAGCTATAAAGCAATCAATGAAATATACACATTCTATAAATCTTTTAATCACTTTTAAAACATCCAGCAACACAACATATAAAAAAAACACTGATTATTAGATTGCTGATGAATACATAAAAAAATTATAAATAAATATTGGTATTTTATTGAATAAGGCGAAAATGAAACTAACAAAGAAAAACCATATTCTTTGGATTTTATGTTTACACTTTCTTTCTTGAAAACTCAATATTTGTACATAAAACATTCCCTACAGTAATATTTAACGAATTATGAGTATATAGTTTTTTTTATCATTCAATAATTTTTCTGTAAGTACAGGCCTCGAATTCAGTACTATAGAAAAAAATTTAAAAGAAACTTTAAAAATATTTTTGAAAAATACTTTTATAGTATCTTAATATTTAAATAAGCTGATTTGTACAAATTTTAAACACAATCTTTAAATGAATTGATCAGCGTGGCAAAATAAAAACGGAAACCAGAAGTATTTAAAACTTTACGAACTTAATCATACACAATTCTAATACAAAATCAATGAAATTACACAGAAATCAGATTGACAAAGCAATTTTTAACATGGTAGACTTGAGACGCCTAATATATATGATTTTCTCATGTAATTCAGCCAATTTTATTTAATACAAGAGTACTCCTTAATTTTATTATGAGTGCCAACCGCACACACAATATGGCGTAACAGCCACCACGCTCTTAACTCTACTCATTACAACAAGGTGATATTAATGAATGTCATTAATAAATGAAAAGAAAACATTAAATTACCAGATTTAACAACTCGAACGGCCTCTTCTGCAGACATCCATTTCGCTTGCTTATTACCGAGAGGTTGAGATGGTTCTCGCAAATTTTCAGTAAATTTCCTAGAACTATTTTTTATAACACTACGATTCCTAAAAAAGTTTAACAATTGTCTGGAAGGTAAACACCGAGAAGCCATTCTGTTAAAGAGAATTAATAGTCGATTTAATCCCAAATCTTAGCACAGCTTGTCCACGAATCGCCCTTTCCTACAGACAAGAACTAGTCTTGGTAATAATTCTATAGGCGTCCGGAATTCCAAACAAATAGCAACGCCATCTAGAGGAGTTGTTGCAAAAAAAAAGCCTTTTCGAATTTTCTATTGTAATTTTATAGATAAAAGGTTACGTAAAATTACGTTCATTTTCAGCAAAAATTTCAGTTATAGAATTAATAACCTATTTTAAATGCAAATAAAGAAGTTGAAATTCCTATTTTGTTCGGAAACAGTTCCATATCTAGATGGCGTTTGTGAAAGATCGAAGTTTGAAAAGATTTCAAGTGAAGAGAAATATCAAAATAGCGAGAAAAAAAACTAAATTTTTGCGCAAGAAATTTTTAAAAAATACGGCAGTAATTATGTCTTGGAAAGGAGTTTAATTTCGTATTATTTTTCTAAAATATTAAAACCATTTAAACTAAAGAAAGTTTTTATATAATCGGATATAGTTTTCTTTTATATTTATGAGGAGATTCTTGTTTCATGTTTGATGCAACAAATCAACACCAAAACTTTTCTGTGAATATTCCAAACGAAAAAAATTTAATATTTATCCAATATTTTTATTGCGAGGTCTTGTTTTAGAAGTAAATTTATTGATGGGAAAGAATGATTCAATTTTTAATTGAATCTAAACAATGAGATATTAATATTAAATTTATAAGTTATATATATATATATATATATATATTTTGAAAAAAAAAGAAAAGATTTGATATTTGAGACTGTTAATGTTTAGGAATTTCCGAAAAAGGAAAAAAGTTATAGTGAAAAATTCCTTTATAAACAATTTATTATGTAAATTATAATTTCCTAAAATAAAAAGAAGTATTCATTTTAATTAGTTACGAAACGCTGAAAAATTAAATTTGTAATTGAAAAAAAAATTTAGACAAAAATTTTATTTACATTTTTTTTCCCTTTAAAGTTGACATTTCAAAAGCGATTCACTTCAATTAATTAGTAATGAAATAATAAAAAAACTCAAAATGGAAAATAAAAAAATATGCGTTGAAAATGTTGTACAATATCAAAGCAAAGCTACGCGTATGATTTTAGTAAAAAATTAATCGAATACTATTTTTTCAATAGAAGAAAGAAAGTACACTTAATAAATTTAAGCAGATTAACAAAATCTAAAATAAAAAAATATTTTAAAAATTATTTTTTTAAAAATGTTTTTTTAAATTAATTTTTTCAAACTTTTTTATTGAATTTTCAGTGAAAAAATATTCTATATTTTCATGGGAGAAATTAAGCACACAAGATAAAATTTATTGAACGAAGGGGTAAAGCAATTAAGTTTATATACACATCAGCAACCTTAATAACTCCATTATTATTTTTCTTTCGGTATACCTTCTAACCTTAAAATCAACGTTAATATATTTCAAAACATAGAAAGATTTAAAAATTAAGGCTTTCCAGATTTATTTAAAAAATAACGAACTTTCCAATGTTAATGCTACTGAATATCGGGTATAGCTTAGATTCGAAGGAAGAAAAAAATTTGTTGGATGGAACAATTGAAGCAATTACAGGTTCATGAAAGAATTTAAATATTTATAATACTGATAAAATAATTAATAATTAATTTCTCATTTTAAATTTATTTTAATTTCGTAAAATTGAAAATCGATAAGCCATTTTACTCTATTTTTCATTTTGCGCAAAAATTTGAGAATTTAGGGTGCGGCTTAGAATTGATGGCGGCTTAGATTCGAATAAATATGGTAAATCACATAAAGATGAGCATCTTTCCTTTTTTGTATCTTGTAAGCCCAAAATATGTATAGACTGTAAAATCCAGCGTATAACGCGCACCCCCTTTTTACGAAGAAACATGAAAACTATATGTGTGTGTGTAACGCTTTTATGTTTTGAAGTCATTTATTCAGGTATTATCCCAAGCTTTTGAAAAAATAGTGTATTTCTAAGACTACCACCCTTTAAGTTCAAAAGAGGAATGTCATTTTTTATAAATAAACAATATTTCGATCATTATAGAAGTCTAATTTTTTTCTATGCTCACATCTATTTTTTTTATTTTTAAAGCTCTCATTTTTATACTCGGCGTATAACGTGCTCCCGTAAATTTCTATCTTATTTTTTGTGTTAAAAGTACGCGTTATACGCCGAATTTTACGGTAATTATTTTCTAAAGAAAAATTTCATTTAATTCGTCTGAGTTGCAAGAACTTTAATACTAACATATACTTTTTTCTGAAAAATTTTAAGCAATTTTAACAATTTAAATATCTTTTGGCGAATTAAAATTTGATCTATCCTTATAAATATCGTTTTGAACACTGAAGCGCCATTGAATTGGGGATAGCAAAGGCTGTGCAAATTGTGTAGCGCGGCGCATTATTTATGCGCAAGTGAGGGCACTGTGGTAACTGTGTATATATCGCTTACTGTGGTTGTTGTTGAAATTGCCAGTATGGGTAAACTGCTTGATTTAGACGCCTTCGATCGCGGACAAATCGTAGGTGCACGGCGCATGGGTCATTCAATTTCCGAAATCGTCAGACAGCTAGGATTTCCGAGGTTGACAGTGTCAAGCGTATACCAAGAATACATGGATGGTGGACAAAAAATTAGCGATCGGGCAAAGGATAATTAGCCATGACAATGCGTGGTGAGAGAAGTCTCAGGCGTATTGTACGTAGCCAAAGAAGCCAAACATTAACTCAACTTACCAACTCATTGAATGACTGTGCCAATCGTACAGTCAGTAAACGGACTATGCAACTCTCGCTTCATCGTATGGGTTTCGGGAGCCGTCTACCTACGAGAGTACCATTGCTCAATGCTCGCAATTGGGCTGCACATCTTGTCTGAGTAAGAGAGTACAGTGACTGGAGTGTAGAGGACTGGGAACGAGTAGCATGGAATGCTGAGTCTCAATTCCGACTACTTAACACCGACACGAAGCTGAGAATATGGCGTCATGCTCATGAAGCCATGGATCCTGCATGCCAGGTTGGAACTGTTGAAGGGCATAGTGGCTCAATCATAGTCTGGTGTGATTTTTCGTGGAACTGTTTGGTATCTATGGTGCGTGTACCAAACACCCTCGAAGCAATTCGGTACGTAGAGTTGCTGGGCGATCACATTCATCCGTTTATGCTGTTCCGTTATCCGCACGGTAATGGAGTTTTCCAGCAAGACATCTGTACCTCTCAAGTCCCGGTTGGCTACTGGCTGGTTGGATGATCATTCCTCTGACTTTTCTGTCATAAATTGGCCACTTAGAAGCCCAGACTTGAATCCTATTGAGCATCTTTGGGATGTTTTGGAACAAGGCGTGAAAGGCCATCATACAGCACCAACGAACCTTACTGAATTATGAACAGCTTTAGCCAATATTTGGCAAGTCATTCCCGTGGAACGTTTCCAGAAACTTGTTGAATCTATGCCTCGTCGTGTGGCAGCCGTTATCAAGGCCAGAGGAGGCCCAACTCGTTACTAGGTAGGTATCCCTAATTCACAGTGTAGTTATAGTTATTTAATTATAATATTTGATTTTTTCACATGAGTATAAATCGTTTGCTATAACGGTCAACTAATAACTGCTTCTGTAACTGATTAAAAATCAGAATTTGGGAAACAGGATAATTCTATAGTTCAGATTTTGTCTTGGAGTTTGTGGCTATGGGGTTGTCTGATGTGTTGTAGAATAAAAGCTGTATTATATAAATAATGTTGATGCTAAGACTTTATTTGATGTAAAGAAGTTCATGAATTATTGAAAAGAGAAAGAAATGTTAAAGTTGACAGCAATAAAAACCTTTTTGACTTTGATTTTGAAGTTTGTTCCTACAAACTAGTAAACATTATTTCTCAATCACACTTCTAAACAAAGGGTTGTGGAGCAAACCTTTACTTGATCGAATAGCAATGCAATCAGCTCGAGGTAACTGATAATATTGAAATTGATAATACATTTTACACAAATCAATATGTTTTATTGAACTTTAACTGATAATACATCATATTTTCTAAAACTTTGCTCCATTTTATTGTAACTTGTATTAAAAAAGAATGATAATTGCCACAGAGTGTTCCAATTTTATCTTTATTTCATCTGTTCTGTTTCAAAGGTGTAGCATGGCAAAAGTGTTTCTGAGTTCGATGCTCGTACATATTTTTATCGAGCAGATAAACAGTTACAAGTTATTTGTTCGACAAAAGTACTTTCACGAAAATACGTCTAATATGCGGAAATGATTTCTTTTCAGTGATAATAACACCATATCAGCACCTATAGCAAAGTCCGAAGTGCAAGCAATAAACAAATATTTTGTTTCTTTTTCATTTAAAAGTACTTAACTCCTCCAAAATTTCTATTTTTCATTGATGAATTATTAAAATTTAATATGAATATAGATTATTACTATGAATATTATTTACGAATGTTATATGTATTATAATTTATTGTAATATATAATGATTATAACGAATATAGCTATTGTTAAGAGATGTATGGGTATTCTAGGGCTTTTAAACTAAGGGTTCAAAATAAGCTAAAAAACTTTGCTTCAAAAACATAAGTACACATGCAGTAAATTTACGAAAGCTGGCTGTGATCCAATTTTGATATATCACTAGCCTTTACCCGCCCATTTGGTAGGGTATTCAATGATGTTGTATGGGTAAATATTGTTTATAAATTATTAATATCTAAGTCCATTAAGCGTTCGATTGAACTGAAAAACATTCTTATAACCCACACCTCTCGATTTAAAAAAAAAAAAGATAGAACTTGAATTTCTAAAACTGAAGTCGAATGATCTTTTATGTTCTCGTAACCCCTTTCCCAAAGTGAATTTTCAGAAAATCTCTGCTCAACAAAATAAACAAGCTTGCCAAATTTCCAGTCTAAATCTAATAGTTCAAAAACGGAATTTTTTTTATCAATATGCCCCCCTTGAGAGTCTATTTCCGTAAAATCCGTTCTTAGCGGATCTCAACTCCATCAAAGGAACATGACTGCTAAATTTCAAGTCTGCAGGTCTAATAGTTCAAAAACAAACATGTGTTTATCGATAACGCACTTTAACCCCCCCCCCCTCTTGAGGGTTGACTTTCACAAAACCTGTTCCTAGCGGATGTCTACTGAAGAAAAGAAACATGCCTATTAAATTTCAAGTCTTAGTTAAAAATTTCTAGACATCTCGTGATGAGTGATCTCGTTTATCATATTTCTCTCACAATTACACACAATTTTAAATCATGAAATTTCTTAGCAGAATTTTAATTTTGTTTATGAATAAAACATCATACACATTGACGGGGGAAAACACCCAACACCAAGAAAGACATCTGTTAGATAAACGAAATTTGGTAGGTGTGTTTATACATCTGTTGTGTTGTTGTTGCTTATGCCACCTGATCGACAGTAACATCAGATCAAGGTCCACGAAATTCATCGCGGCGAAGGGCTAGAATTTTACGCCTGTCGTTAGCCTAAGCTTTGATCCCCCAAGAAGGTGACAAGTCGGTACAAGACGATAGATGGCGACACCATTCGGACCCACTGATTTAACGAGCACGTTCTCCGCTTATACTCGGCGGGCGTTTGGTGGCATCGGGCATCGAACCCAGGCCTTCCGGTCTGGAGTCCAATGCTCTAACCACTAGACTACCCACGGCTTATACATCTAAAAGATGACATCGATTCAAATTTCAGACTTAAGTGTGGTGCTTGCAGCGCTACTCAGAATTTACACAAATCATGGTTGCTTTAAATGCGTGCTGTAAAGTTCGCGAGCGTTATTTGTCTGTGAAATTTGACGTATTGAGTTGGTGTTAACCATAAATGCCTTTAAGAAGACGAAGATGCTATTATCAACAGCTCACTGAGTTTGAACGAGGTTGTGTAATAGGGCTACGAAAAGGTGGATTTTATTTCCACAATGTTGCAGAAAGACTTGGCCGGAATGTATCCATTGTGGATGATTGTTGGGAGCAGTGGTCAAGGGATGGTACTGTCTCAAGAAAACTGTCGAAAATAGAGTTTCTCTATATGATATCAGGTTCTTTTTGATCATAAAGTCAAGAAAAGACAAATAATTGCTGCGAAGCACACCGGAACAGTATTTTTAAAAGATCACTAACGTTACGCTTACAAGGTAATCCTCACGTGAGTAGTGGGGGAAAAAAGGTTACAGTTAATACTCCCTCGGTGGGGAGTTGAGCATTTTCTCTCCTCACGCAAGGGAGGGGAACACACATGGTCTGGTGGTGGATAAGATCCTGGGGTCGGAACACAACAAAAACCGAATTCCGCCCTGCCACGTGGCATTACTGAGTTGGAAGACTACCGTGTTGGGTGTACGACTGAGGCACATCGTATTGCGTCTGTGGCAGAAATTCAAGCTACAGTTGGTACCACAGTCACACGACGAACTGTTAGAAATCGGTTATTTCAAGGACATCTCCGAGCCAGGCGTCCTGTTGCGAGTATTCCTCTGACTCCTAGCCATTACGACATCAGTAGTGTCAAGCCAGAACTCATTGGAGCACGGAGTGGAGATGTGTTGTGTTTTCTGATGAAAGCAGGTTCTGCCTTGGTGACCAGTGATCAGTGCAGGATTAAACGACTCCTAGGCAGTCGAATTCTCGAAGGCCTTGCAGCCTGATAATTTTATTACACAACATTTTAGGAATTTATAGCATTGCTCAAATAAGATAAATTATCATGAAATTAAAAAAATATTAATAAACAGTTTATTAGAGGGTCGTGGGTAGCCTAGTGGTTAGAGCATCGGATGCCAGATCGGAAGGCCTAGGTTCGATGCCTGTTGCCACCAAATACTCACCGAGTACAAACGGAGCACGTGCTCGTTAATTTTGTGGGTCCGAATGGTGTCGCCATTTATCGTGAGCAAAATCGTGCTGTAACCTTCATGGACTGAAAGCTTAGGCTAATGACAGACGTATCTCTAGCCCGTTGCCATGATGAATTTCGTGGGCCTCGATCTGACTACGTCAGACAGGTGGCATAAGCAACAACAACATTTATTAGAATCTGTAATAAAAAAAACAATATCTCCTACAGCAAAAGGGGGCCCCTAAAAAGCATGGGGCCCATAGGCAATTGCCTCCTTTCGCCTAATGAGTAATCCGGCACTGCCAGCGATGGCGGTGTGTTGGGCAGAATGAGGCCAGGGGAACGCCTGCAACCTAACTCTCTGCAGCCTAGATCTACGCCTGGAGTCATGGTATGGGCAGTAATTTCGTATGGAGGAACATTCTCGTGGTTATCCCAAACACACTGACTGCAAATTTGTACGTCTGTCTAGTAATTCAACCTATTCATGAACAGTATTCAAGGAAGAGTTTTCCAACAGGATAAAGCTCTCCCTCACACCACTGTTGAAACGCAACGTGCCCTACAGAATGTAAACTTGTTATCTTGGCCTGCGAGATTACCAGATCTGTCTCCAAATTGAGCACGTATAGATGACGATTCCAGAATCATCCACAGCCAACACTGATCGTCCTAGTAACGACACAACCAGTACAACAAGCATGGAACTCCATACCGCAAAGTGATATTCATTACCTGTGTGACACAATGCACGCACGCTTGCATTCAAAATTCTGGAAGTTATACCGGCTATTAATGTAACAGCATTTCACATGTGAAGCGCATTTTCTTGAGCTTAAATTGACCCGTGATCTAGAAAATTTAATCAATTAAACATGTTAACTAGACAATTGCATTGTCCAAATTTCATTACTCTACAATAATCCGCCTCCCCCCCCCCCCATCAGTGTATGTAGAAAGAAAGCCAAATACAAAGCTCGGATTCATCTTCCTTCGAAAAATTGTTATTGAATTCTATATTTTTTTTTCCTGTGCACTCTCTCTGAGACAAATTTCTGAATAAGCATAAATTGATTTAGTGGTGTATACAAGGAAGAGGAAAGAGTGGGTTTCCCACCCCTTCCCCAATACAAGTCTACACACGCCACTAGATTGGTTAGTTAAATAGTATAAAAAACAATTTTTGTCACCAATTTACGGAAAAAAAAAAAGAGTACTGGCAATATCAATACATACCTCTAAAATTGCAGGAAATTAGGAAAAAGAGGGCTAAGAGAAACAAGGGACGAAAATCACCGAAAATTTCTAAAGCATTCCTTGGGGCACGTCATCCAAAAACATTGCAGAGAAAAGAAAGATTATTAGAGTATTTCAGGGTCTAAAACCCTATTTACCAAAGAATGGTAAGCTTCTCAGAAGTGTATAAATATGAATTGCTTTCGAATGATACAAGCTTCCTCGCCCCCTCACGAAAGTATTTTAAATTCTTATTTATTTATATTACACTTTTTTATATAGTTCGAGCTATAATTAAAAAAAACTTGTATTAAGATTTAACTAAATATATTGTTATGAATGAGTAATTAATGCTTAAAATAGTGTAAATCTAATATATAAAATTCTCCTGTCACAGTGTTTGTAACCAAACTCCTCCGAAACGGCTAGACCGATTCTAATGAAATTTTGTGCGTATATTCAGTAGGTCTGAGAATAGGATGTAAACTATTTTTCATTCCGATATTGCAATTAGTTAAAAAGATATTAATTAAAAACCTTAAAACGCCTAATTGTTTTACTCCTGCGGGTTGTTTACTTGGCAGAACTTCCATTCCGTTTCGGCCGAGCGGTGATCCGACGTTTCCACCATCTTAAAATTGCCATCCAATTTTTACTGTTGAAATCAGACAAAAAATAATTACAGAATCGGAAAGATCATTTATTTCGCCACGATACGGTATAATACTTTTTGCAAAATAATGATATTTTCTATTTTTTAAGAATTTTTTAATAAATGGTTGAAACTGATGCCTTTTTATGAAAATTATTTCTAAATCGTTGCGTATGAATTTGTTTTCGTGTTATTAAAACGATATTCTACACTAATTAACTTCAAGCCTTTCTCTTTTAAATCCATTCATTTAAAAAATAAAATTCTCAAAACTTTTTTTTAAAAGAATTTTTAAAAATCAGTCGAAATTTTTACTAAACATCAAATAACTTTTTCATTTATGAAGGTAATCGCACGAAACTGTTTTTCCATGTGTAAAGCAATACTATCTGTAATCTATACGAAGATTGAAAAAATTGCTTCAAAATTACGGATTTCAAAAAAAAATATTGATTTTCGTAAACTACTTTTTTTTCTGAGAAATAACTTAAACAGTATTTTTTGTACATTTTTTATTTCAAAGTACTTTGTTTTTGCAATTAATTTGGGAAGTTTGAAAGCATTAACTTAAAAATTATGCCCTAAAAATAAAAAAATTAATAAAAAATACACGCTTTTACAGTTAGCCAAACCTTGGAGTCGAAAAATAGTTTTGCACCAAAGACCTTTGAACTATTTAACCGTCGACCGCATCTAACTCAAGGGTTACACTAAAAAGTTCTGCCTTAAACAGGGGGAAATCAGTAAATTTGGCGAGTAAAAAAAAATGCGAGTGAAAAAGTTATTTTTGCTTCAATTTACGTCATTTTTTCTTTAGATAATTTTCAAAATTAAATCATTATAGATGTTAGATTAAGATGACAAAATGCATTCAATACATTTCTGAGACTCATTTAAAATATTTATCAGTATCAAAATTTTTGTTCTCTTTCATAAAACTTATAGTTTACTTTAAAATAATGCCTAATGTATAAATCTTTTTTGACATATAATTTCATAATAAAAACGCAAAATTTGCCCATTTCAAATTTTTTTTTTGAATTATTCAGTTAAATAAGCATAACTTCCTTAGAAAAAAATAAAAGCTATGTTCAAATAAAATTTTTTTCATTAATTGCGTGTTATTAATATATCAAAAATCACTAAATTGGGATGTCACAATTAATTGCTAAATGAATATTTTTAATCAATATTAGTATAAAATAATTAATTAATTTTGTTTTGTATTTTATGATTTCTTCTAAAATGAATAAATATAAATGAATTTAAATGAAAATTATTTTTAAAAAGTTCATTGATCCTTTAGAATCAGTGATTAAAAAAATAAAATGCCAAAAATTATCTTTTTTTTTTACAAAACAATGATATTTTGCATATTTTATGATTTTTTTCTAAAATGAATCAAAATTGTTGCGTTTAAATAAAAATGATTTTTTAAACTTTTAGAATCAGTGATTTAAAAAATAAAAAGCCAAAAACATTTTTGAACAAATTTTAACAAAACACTCAAAATACTTAAAACAATCATTTAATAATTTCTTCTTTTATAAAGATAATTGCATGAAACTTTTTACCCGTGAGTCGAACATTTCAAAATATCCTCACAATTTTATTTCAAGATTTAAAATAGTAGTAAAATTTTGTAATTTGAATTATTTCTACTTTTCTTTTTTCAACATACAACTATTTTTAAAA
This sequence comes from Trichonephila clavata, assembly GCA_019973975.1. NCBI lineage: Eukaryota > Metazoa > Arthropoda > Arachnida > Araneae > Nephilidae > Trichonephila > Trichonephila clavata. The sequence continues at coordinate 221,638 of BMAO01032142.1, forward strand.
AGGCTACATTTTCGTTTCCGGGGACTAAAAAATTGCAACGAAAGAATTGAAAAGCTAGTGAGTGATTTATAAATTCGCACTGTTTGCCTATATTCGATGGTTTTTCAAGACGGACCTCGAAAATTTCAACCATGGTCAAGTGACGAGGACGACACCTAAGCTTTTACCCCCCTCTCCTAAGTACCGCACCACACCAACGCAAGAACAAATTTCGAAAAAGTGAGTTTTAATGTCATAGTTACAGAAATCACTCACATCGCGCATACACACACATAAGTGCTATCGTCCTGAGGGAAACAGGAAATTCCCATGGGGATTAAGTTATTCACTGGTAAAAGCCCGTGCAACGCCGGGCTAAGCGGAGAGGAAAGAAACAAAGAAGTCAAAGTAATTTCGAGAAATAATATTGGAAGTGCTGATTTTGTGAAGAGAAGGGAAAATGTTAAACGAAAAAGCCATGACACGCACTCACGGGTAATACACTCGCATCGTACGCGTCACACCCACACAAAAGTGCTGGCGTCAGAAAGAAAGGAGGAAATTAACATGAGGATTATGTTATACCCTCGGTAAAAGCCCGTGCAAAGCCGGGCCGGGTCAGCTATTCTATATATATAAAGGAGAAAAGCGACTCACTCACTGACTGACTGACTAATCACGATATCTCTGGAACTATTCAACTTACAGACTTGAAATTTGGTACAGACATGTTCCTTTTATGGCGTAGAGATCCGCTAAGAACGGATTTTTTTGCGAAATTCGTAAAGCAAGGGGCGTTACGAGGGTTAAGGGACGTTATAAATAATTTTTTCCATTTTTAAAGTACTCGAAGTACAATCTTGAAATTGGGTAAGCAGATTCTTTTCATAGAGTAGAGATCCGCAACAAAATGAATTTTCTGAAAATCGAGCCCCAAGTGGCGTTATAGGTAATTATTTCCATTTTTAAACTATTAGATGTACAGTCTTTATATTAGATAAATAGATTCCCCTTTCATAGAGTAGAGATGAGCTACAAGATGGGTTTGGGGAAAATAGCCCCCCAAGTGGCGTTGCGGGGGATTAAGGGGCGTAATAAATAAATATTTTCGTTTTGAAACTACTTGACATACCTGCTTGAAAATTGGTATGCATGTTTCTTTCATGAAGTAAATATCCGCTACAAAATTTTTTTGGGAAAATTGACTTCAAGGGGTGTTGTGGTGGTGGGGTTTAAAGGGGACATAAATAATTATTCGATTTTTTAACTATTAGACGCACAGTCTTGAAATTTGGTAAGCAGATTCCTCTCATAGGATAGAGATACGTTACAAAATGCGTTTCGTGAAAATGGACCCCCAAGTGGCGTTATAGATAATTATTCCCAGTTTTAAACTATGAGACGTTGTGACGTAGTCACAATGGAGTAATCGCCCCTATTCATTAGAGGCTCCACAGTTGGGGAACACGTGGCTTTGGCTGCATTGTGCTGTGTCGGATAGCTGGACTGTCGGCGGCGGTGTGACTGGCAAACACTATGGGCTGGGCATCACTGCATTATTTTCCATTCATAGGCAGTGATTGTCCGTCTTGAAAGGTTGGCGCCTCCGCAGAAGTCGGCGAGATGTTTCAAGTGCCAGATGTTAGCCATGCCCTTGTCGCCGGGGACCTTTGAGAGAGACCGGAACTTTTGTTATCTCTGCACGAATGGAGAACGTGCAAGACCGTGGTGCCGGGTGCAAAACCTTGAGGCCGGCCAATGGGGGTTGATGAGGGGCGTGGAGTGGACCCAAGGAAAAGGACTCCGGATAGACTCCCACGATAGTTTCCCGGAACAGAATCCTGCGGACGAAGGAAGAAGTGCGATGGCTCCCGATCGACTCCCGAGACAGAACCCGATGGACTAGCGTGAAGGACTCCTGAGGCAGTATCCCACGGTAGAATAAAGAAGACCCGACGAGTGGACACCCAATAGAACTGGCCCCCCAACTAAATAGAACTGGCTAAATAGATGTAACACCTGTAACTGATTTCATTTTCTCTTTCCAGTGATCTTCTAAATGTTGTACCTCAAATAAACAGTTTATTAGATCACCGTAAAAAGTATTCTTTAATAATTAGCTTGGCGTCCACCTGCAATCGAGGCCACGACGTCACAACGTACAGTCTTGAAATTTGGTAAGCAGATTCCTTTCGTAGAGTAGAGAATCGCTACAAAATGGGTTTCGCGAATATCAACCAAGTTTCATTTCGGGAGACTAAGGGGAGTAATCGATAAATATTCCCTTTTTAAACTATTTGATCATCCTGCTTGAAAATTGGTAGGCATGTTCCTTTCATGGAATAGAGTTCCTCTAACAAAGAGTAAAACGAAAATCGACCCTCTAAGGAGAGTTGCGAGGGGTCAAGAAGAGTTATAGAAAAAAATTCCTGTTTTTGAATTGTTAGACCCCAAACTTGAAATTTGTTAAGCATGTTTCTTTTATTGAATAGGGATCCACTAAGAATGTATTTTACGGAAATCAACTCCTGGGGAGCAGGAGGTTACTGGGGCGTACCGACAAAAAAAATTCCTTTTTTCGAATTACAAGGACTATAATAATGAAATTTGGTTAGCGTTTTTCTTTTGTTGAATTGAAATCTCTAACAATGGTAATTTTGGGAAACGACTCTCAACGGGATTATTGATGGTAAAAATTTCGTTTTTTTCCTGTTAGATTTAGATTTGAAATTTGCCTTGCATGTTCATTTTACAGAGCAGAGATCCACCGAAAATTGGTTTTGCGGGAATCCACTTGGTTATAGGGTTACGAAAGTGCAAACATCATTCTGTACTTCAATTTTAGTGATTTTTAGAAAATACAAATTAGATGAGTTCTGCCCTTTTTTTTTTTATTAAGATGCGACAGTTACAGGTATACGTATATTTTCCAATACAATCAACTTAGATATTAATAAATTATATACATATATATTCATAAAACATCATGAAATACCCAGCGTAGCGGGTGGATAACGGCTTGTAATTTATATCTGGATGTTTAATACTGTAGTGTTATTTTCTGTTGTATTTATTTTATGATAAAAATTGTAAAATTTTCAAGCAACGTCGTCTCTTACATTATAATGGCGTTCCAATGGAAACCTGGCGAAATATTAAGTGATACAGCCAAGTTGGCATTACTTTTTGGTGACTTGGCTTTCTTATGGATGCTTCTAGAAATTACTACAGAAATCTACTGACATCACGATTTATGACGTAAGCGGATTTTTCGAGAAACAGCTGGAAGGCAGCCGTGCAGACTGTAAATAGCAGTCGCTAGCTGGAACTGAGTCAGTGTTACTTCAGTTATGAAAGTGTTGGCTCGCCCACGGACGAGAGGTTACCTGCAGATAATGTTTAACATTACGTATGAATATTTTTAGACCCTGATAGTTGCGCCTGAGCGCTGTAGAAGGTCTGAAAACCTTCTGAAGCTTATTTTGTGAATTTTAGTGCTGTATCCTGTATTTTCAAGGATTGTTTTTCAGCAATAAATTCCATAACTTTAAGGAACGGTTTTGTTCTTAGCGACTTATAGCATAAAATCTTTGAGCTCCGAAGTACGTTATATATTTACTATTTAATTAAATTTTATGGCTGCCAAAATATGTAATTTTATATTACATAGTTCATACAGTATAAAACAAAATTAGAACAATTTTAATTAGCTTCAATACTATTAATTGATAAATACACAATGAAAACATATCAATTGATAAAACTAAACCAGTTAACAGATATAGAAAATAAAATTGCGTATAATAACAATTGCAACACTTGTTATTGTAATTCATTCATATTTGGGCTCTGCCAACCTCTCAATTTGCTGGAAAGTAAAGTTTTAAAAAAAGAACAATTCAAATGAGTAAAAAAAGAAAAAAATTATCATAATTGTATAATCAATCACAATATAATTTTTATCATTGTCAAATAAAATTAATGTTAAGCGATTCAAATATTTTTTTAAAACTGAAATAAATAGTCATTGAAAAATATTTTTTTACATTTCCTACCGATTTTTTGGAAAGTCGGGACAGGAAATTTAATTTAAATACCTCGTTTCGAAATCAATTTAAAGAGCAAATATTAATTACACAGTTCGATTACAGATGGCAGCACGTATCTTAGAAATTCGAAACGCCTCTCCTGCTAATATTTCTCAAATTTAGAGTCAAAGGGAATTAAATAATACTTTCTTAAACATTTGTTTTTATTTACCACAGTGTGAAAAAAAAGAAAAATGTACGAATTTTTATTTACAAAATTAAAACTTTGAAAAATATGACAAGAATATTTGATTCCCATGCATTGTTTCTTTGTTTAGTAAATTAAAAATTAATACATAGTTCACATATTTTATTTTTAAAGTAGATAAATTTTTGAATTATTTCTTCCCAAAAAGGTATTATGAGGACCAGGAGTTGGCGATTGCTCTCCAGAGATGACGCCAACATGAACAATGGTGATATCAATAATCTAGTTATTTCTGGATAAAAATGTACCTGGTGTTGAAACCACAACACAGAAGTTATCGGATCAACAGTAAACGAAGCTTGAATACAATTCTATACCTCGTGAATCAATCAACCACATTAAGAATTTTAGTTATCTTACAGAATTGAATAGAATTTTTTATAATTCTTACTTTGAATGAACCCTGGGTAAAGCTGAAGAGATTGGAGTCCGATAGTCATCCTCGACGATATTTAGTATAAAAAAATGCAAGAAACGTTTTTGTAAGAGTAATTCTTATAGTTTTCAATTACAAATTGTGAATCACATACTTCTGTCAACAACAGATCATTTTAAAGATTAGATACAAATATGCAGTGACGATTAATACACAGATGTGATGATTCAAGTATGCGTTGTTTGAATGTGTAGATGTTAATTCACACAAATACACATAAACTAAACTCAGTGGTGTAACAGCCCATGAGGGCCAAGGCCTAATGTGCCCAATTCAGTATACACATCCTTGGGCCCTGAGGTGCATGAGATATTCTGGTCAGGTGGTCAGTCTGAAGCGAAACCCCCAGTGTTAAGTTCCCAAACAAGCTTGGTACTCATTTATTGACCCACTGAAGCGATGAAACGCTGAATGAACCTTGCCCAGCCCGGGGTTTGAACCACGGACCTGTGGTGTGGAAGCGCAATGCACTAACCACTCATTCACTGGGCTTCACACAAATACACATACACCAATTTATTTTCATATTAATATTTAAAACAAAGATTAAATACCAGATATACTTAATATAATTCTGAAAATATCACAGGAACAAATTCCTCATAAGATGGGGGGGGGGGATAGTTAAGTATTAATGTTAATGATCAGAAAGAAAATAATCGAAAATTTAAAAAGAATTACCTTTTTTTCTCATTTTATGCCATTTACTAAAAACTTTCATTAATATCAAGGGTGTGGGACTAGTAGCGTAGAAAGTTTTTATGCGGTGCACAAAGACAATCAGAAAATCCAGTTTGAACCCATGCCCCAGTTTTCTTGTGCATGATCAGTCTTCTATTTTCCAATATTAGGAAAACAAAGTACCTGAAAGTGCTTCTACTAAGAGATCATCAGCAGAGTCTGGAGAATGAGGTCAGAAGAAGATTTCAGGATTTTAAGAAAATTGAGCCTAAACTCAATTTGCACTGTTATCCCATTACTGCTGATATTGATACAGCACCTGAAGAGCTAAAGCTTGTACTTATTGACTTGAAGTCAGATCACAGTGTGAAGAAAATGTTTAATGCTATAACATTGACTTTTACAAACCCTTGTCAGCTGAAAATTTCCATGTATGGAAAAATTGTTCACACTTCAGTCGACATATTTCTGAGCAAAGTTTTTCTTACAAGAAAATCAACAAAAATAAATATGTTCACTGGCAATAACTTGCGGGCTGTGATGAGAATTTCAACGAGCAATCTTACTCCTGATTTACAGGGAAAAAATGATGTTGAACGGTATGACGATATTGATATTTTTCTCATTAAACTGATTCATTGCAGTTATAGACAATATAAAATTAGCACAACAGATAAATTACATAAAACTGCGACTATTTTATTTAATTTATTATTTTTTATATATAATGAATGCAATTATTTTTTGAAAGTACAGCACTGAGGTACCCTCTGCTCCAAAAATGTGGCCCGTGAGTCAAAACAAGTCGCCCATCCCTGGTTTATATACAAAAATTAAACTTACTATAATGACAACCCATATAAATTTGGTTAATCACTGGTTATGATTAAATACTGAAGTTATCAGATTTTAGCATTCTCTGAACTTCTACACTATACTATATGAATACTTTGAGATCAAGTAGAATCATTCACAACAGTCTTTGGAAAAAGCAGGCTTCACACAGAAATATTTCAGTAAAATATATATTGATTCAGAAATCTTTGTACAATTTTCAGCATTTTTACAAATTCATCTTAAAAGAGTTGAACTTAAACTCATAATGACATGACTTAGACATGAAAGTATAAAAATAGAAGTGAAAACAGAAGTTCAAATACATGATATAAAACATAAAAAACACAAATTTTTTCATAAATAAATGAATAAAATAAAACATGACTCATCAAAAACACAGAAAAAAATTTGAATACTTCCAGTAAAAATATCAAATTTTTTTTATTAAATACTCACATAATACTGTATAAAAGTTCTTCATGCAAAAATTTTATACAAAATAAAGTTTTCATATAGTGAAGAGATCATCTATTTACAAACTTCAGCAATGGCACCAACATGAGATTACATTAAACAGGAATTTTTAACATTTTATAAATAATTTAAATTATGCATTTATTTTCTTTAAATTTGTGATTAAATTTACTAAAATCAAGTAAATATATATATAAGACTAATAAGCAGAGAATCTATAACAAAGGATCAGATTAAATTTGATAGATTAAATTAAAATATAAAAGATAAACTTAGATTAAAATCTAAATTTTTTTTAAAAAAATAAATATCCTTTCAAGAATAAATTATTAAACATTGTTCTTATTAATTACAGAATTTTACTATATAATTTCTAAATTTTTACCAATTTAAAAGAGAGACACATCCGAATCTTGTTTTATACGATTTCCAAATAACACAGTTAACCAACATACTTTATGTAAATTTTTTGTTCCAGTACAAATGAATAAATCTAGACATTAATGATAAATGTTAAAATTGAAGCAATATCATGCTGAAAAACTGAAGTTCTCAAAGAAAGCTATATTCAAATCAGGTCCTTCACAAACACAAAGATAGAAAAAAATTTTAAAATTATAATTTTTAAATAATTATTATTAAATATATATAAATAATTTCAAATAATTATATATATATATATTAAAATATATATTAAATAATTTTAATATTTTAAGTTTTCTAAATGTAAAAAAATAAGTACTAGGATACAAAATCCATCAAATGCTGGGCCAGTGTAAAAAAATATTTAAAAATTTAAATTTATAAATGTACACTTTATGATAACAAATGTAAACTGTATTTAAGATTTGTCAAGGTACAGATGAAAATAGCTATTAAACTGAAGTAACTTACTGCTGAAATAAAATATTAATGAAGTAGAAATTTTGTCTTCCTTTTTGATAAAATTGGTCAATTATGTCACTGTTGAATGAAATTTAGAACAAAAAAATAATTTTGAAATTAAATGTTTTAACAAAATAAATAAAAATTGAAAATTGATTATCAAGCAGATATGTAAATAGACTTCCAAAGTGTTTGTAATGATAATTCAGGAGAAGACACAAAAATTTGTAAAGCAAATAAATAAACCAACAAATAAATTGAACAATAACACAAAAATAACAGATGGTTATACAGTACCAACACATTTCCATGATTTTTCTTTTCTAATTATGAGCATAAGAAATATGTTAAAATTAAATGAATGGAAAGCATTTTTTTAAACCCCAATGAACAAAGAAATCAAGGATACATTTAAACCAAAATTCATTATATTAATTCCAATGCACACAGTTGAATGGAGAAAAAATTCAGAGTAAAATTTTAAAATATTTCAACTGTCCAGTTAAATATTTTTTGTCTTGAAATTAGCAGAATGAAATTTCATTAAAACATGTCTTTGATTTCTTTGTATTTTATCATTTTGCATAAACCCCTAATTCAACTTTAGCACCTCGTTATTTCATTTCAAGAGAGAATTTGAGCTATGGCACCCTCACACTAATATGAAGAAGGTCGAAGTATTATAATGATTTTGCGTATAATGTTGTAACAGATTCTGAGAAACCGAAATAACATTTTTCAATGGTTAACAATATATATGAAGCATATAAATTGCTTTTTAGTTCTTTTCCTATATATTTTTATTCTTTTTTTTAGCCATGCTTTCTACTTACTACAGTTTTTGAAAAAAGTAAAAGATGGTTTTGGACATTACAAAATGTCTTGTAAAAACTAAAGTCAATATAAATTAATAGCACTTTATACATATACTGAAATAGAATATCACACATAATAAGGTTAGCAATTCGCTTTTTAAGTTTGGTTTCTGTTTATTAAACAAGACCAGCATCTTTAGCCATTGAGTAGAATATAGAATCCTCCCTCTTAAGAAGATTTTCTGGTTTGTCCATCTCAACAATTTCACCTTTACTCAACACAATGACTCTGAAAAATAAGAAATTCAGTGTTCAAATTAAATATAAAAATTACAATGATTTCTTTTTAGTTTCTCTTATTTCAATATATTTTTGTTATGAATTTTGGTTTAAAATAAAGTCGCTCTTGAGTGAGTGTTCATTTACATTGGATTATAAAACAACACAAGGGCTACTGGCAATGAATCTCATAATTTTGAATCCCGCTCAAGTGATGAGGACCCCACCTGAGATGGCACCACACTCCCCAACGTAAGGATTTGAGTTATGATGGAATAACCATACATCAGCCTCTCTATATAGTGGGTCTACAGTGACATTAGGACTCAAATTCATGACATGCCTGCTATGAGTCCATGAATATGACCACTAAACTATCGTAGAACCATCACTCTTGAGTACATAATAGCCTTTAGAGATGGAAAGCAAAAATTAAGAATCACTGTTGAGCGATGAGAATGACACTCAAGTAGGCGTTTTAGCTATCTAATTTCCAAATCAGACTAGGATAAAGAGATCTCTGCCTTTGCTAAAATTCAGCAATTCTTAGTAATCAGCTAAAATTAGGAATCAAACTCATGACTCAATTTCAGCATCAAGGACAATAAAACTCATGACCTTAATTACAGTTATGACCTTTCCTATCTAATATGTGAGACGATCACAGAATAATTTCTAAGCAGCCTTACCTGTTTTTAACCAGTTAATTGTGGTAGCCCTGTTTGAAATAAGTGTCACGAAAATCGAGTGATGAGGAGTATATTCGTTAATCATAGAGCAAGTGTTGCTGTTAAAATATTGGATAAAAAGATGTTTATTTTATAAAATTGCCAATTATGTTACTAATACTTACTGTATGGAGGGTTTATGTATAGGGCCCTAAAGTAATTTAGCTTGATCATGCATTCATGAGGCCAACGGTCCTATGAATTTTAGTGACTAGATTGAAAGACCTAAACACACATTAATTTATTTCCTTTTTTGCTGACAAAATATTTTCTACTTGTCTTGACACCAAGAAAGTTTTGGAGTAAGTACTGAAAGGTTGATCATAGTCCTCTTACCAGAAAAAAATACCTGTTCTTTAGGCAGAACGACATTTGGCCATCACTCTAATTTTAGAACATGGTTCTAGCATCAAACAATTGGCATTTACGCCACTTGATAGTAAGATAATGTCGGCCCAACAGCAATCAATGGGTTCAGCAGCTGGTCGGTGCCACGAATATCCCATGGCTGACCATACCCAAAGGAACCCTATTGTAAATCAACTTTCTGACTTTTGTCTTTTCCCCTTTTTGGCTAACATCTAAAAACATTACAATTGCACATAAATAAAATTGTTATGCAAACTTATACACTGTTTCAGCTGGTGCATACAAGGAGAGACGAGTTCATTATTTTTCCCATTTTTTTATTTGTTTTACTCCGGCCTGGCCTCAAAATATTCTAAACATCTTGGAATTTGCGAATATATTTTATTTTTCTCACAAATTACAATTTAAATAGCCAATGATCACTACTTTTTACACATGACACAAAATCCTGCCACTTCGCCATAACGAGTATACTTGTCAATCATAGTTAACTAGTTTATGTATTATAACACATGTTACAAACAAATAATTAGTATAAATCACACATTATCAATTAAATAAAAAAATTGGAATATTTTGTAGACCTCCAATCAATCAGTAATTCCATTTAAGGCTGTTTTTAGATTATGTTAAGGTTTAAAATTATGAATAAAGATGTAGCATTTAGAAATGTACAGGTAATTAATCAAATTTTACTAAAAAAGCTATTTACAATAAACATCCTAAGGCCGTGGGTAGCCTAGTGGTTAGAGCATCGGACCCCAGACCGGAAGGCCTGGGTTTGATGCCTGATGCCACCAAATGCTCGCCGAGTACAAATCGGAGAACGTGCTCGTTAAATCTGTGGGTCCGAACGGTGTCGCCATCTATCGTGTTGCGTGAGCAAAATCGCACTGTCACCCTCTTGGGGGGCTCAAAAAGCTTAGGCTAACAACAGGCGTAAAATTCTAGCCCTTAGCCGCAATGAATTTCGTGGACCTTGATCTGATGTTACTGTCGATCAGGTGGCATAAGCAACAACAATAATAAACATACATGGCTTTTAAAAATTAATGTCAGCAAATGACATTAAAACACATTGAATCTTTCAAATCATCCAAAACAACTTAACTCACTTGTCATAGTCCATGATGGTGTTCAATCTATGAGCTATGGTGAGGACTGTGCAATCATCAAATTTTGTGCGGATTGTAGATTGAATGAGTTCATCTGTCTCTACATCTACAGCAGCAGTAGCCTCGTCCAAAATCAGGACTTTGGTCTTGCGCAGAAGTGCTCTAGCCAAACACACCAATTGGCGCTGACCAACACTACAAAAGGAAATAAATTTTTTAAATTCAATAACATAACAGCAAAAACCTTTTCAATGGTTAAAGTTGTTTATTATTTAACAAATCCTATACTTTACCACTAATAATCAAACAAATTAAAATTAAAACTTTGAATTCAGATTGTAATTTGATTTTTTTGAGTGAAATCTATGAAAATAAGCTAGAATAGAAATTTTCCTAAAAATGCTATTTAATTCTGATTGAAAAAAAAGAATCGACTACCCAGCAATATAATACAAATAAATTTTACATGCTGGGAGTCTCAAAGTAAATTAATTCAGCTTCTGTTTTAAACATAAAACCAAAAACAAATCTCTTTTAAATAAAAATTCTCAAAAAATTTAATTATAGAAATTGTCCATAAGACCCATAGATGTAAGAGACACGTCATACAAGTGACATTTCAAAAGTATGTTTTGTTATTTTTTTAGAGGTAAAATGGTACATCAGGTAAAAACACAATCAGCATAAGAAACTACATACTTTGCTGGTTAAATGACAGACATAGCAACAAAGTAGAAGGATTGATGTATACACAAAGAGCTAATGGAGAGAGAGAGTAGCAATGGACTAGGCATGTCCGAGGTTTTTGAATACAAATCACAATTACAGGTCAGTGTATGCCATTATTCAGTATGAATTGATGTCTGTGACTAGTGTGTCAATCATCTATTGACTCCTGCAGACTGCTTAAGGTGAAGAGGTGTTTTGGGTTACCAAAAAGTGAGAGAGAGAAAAAGTATATAAAGAAATGAGTTCCAGTTCAGAATTCTCACAGATCATGAGACATGGGTGCACCACATTACCTCAAAAACCAAGATGATGTGGTAGGGTCCCCGTTTACCAGTGAAGAAAAATCTTTACAACTCAGAGCTGATATGGAGCAAGTAGTGTGACAATCCTTTGCATAGAAGGGCACAGAGTTTTACCAGAGTGGTTTCTTCAAATTGATTGCACAAATGACAAATGTCTCAATGACGATGGAAGTGTACAGTTAATGATAGCATGATGCAATTTTTTAACAATAAAGTTTCCATAAAAAAACTGATGAATCTTACTTTTGGAATGTCCCTTGTATAATAAAAATTTACAATATAAAAATGCAGAGTATTTATTAAATTTTATTGGTTTGTGGAAGGTGAAAAAAAAAGCCTAGTGTACTTTAATAATAAAATTACTCACCTAAGATTCTCTCCTCCTTCTGACACTTCATGCTCCAGACCTTTTTCCAGGGATGTGACAAAGCTTTTAAGATGAGACTGCTCTAAAGATTGCCACAAAGCTTGATCATTATATGAACCAAAGGGATCTAAATTAGATCGTAAGGAGCCAGTAAAGAGCACAGGGTCCTGAAATTTTTTTAAAAAAGAAAGTAATAATCATGCAAATAAAAGGCAGCAAAATTTTTCAACTAGGGAAAAGCCCCTTTGTCAAATTATTAATTAAAGCCAAATTATTTGTATTTAAATTCGATCACACTTAAGGATAATGATACACAAACTTTTACAAGATACCTTAAAAGGATTTATTAGAAAATTAAATTGATTTATAGCTGTGTTTTTCTACATTCCAACATGAAGAATCATAGGGTTGTTAAATGAATGAAATTCTTTTTTAAGATAACTGGTTTTTGAGTAACTTAAAATGAATTAGAAAAATTTACAGCAATCAACGTGATAATAAATAATTGTCAAGGTATGCTGCAAACAAGTGCCATTTAGAATGTTGTCTGAATCCAAAAATCTCAGGGACATACACAAGGGTGGGATTTGGGGGGGGGGGGGTCAAATTCCCAGATTTTCAATTTTTAGCATAGAGATTACACCTCAATGCTTTCATTTACATGATTTTTAGAATATAAACCTCCTCATAAGAGAGGTCTGTGTACACTACTTTTAAAAATAAAACTCAGTCTATTTATTCAAATATACTGTAAGCAATTTACATCCCTATCATTATTTCATAAGCCAAAGGAAAAACCAACTCTTAATATTCAAATATAGTTTAAGTACTTTTAAAAAATGAAATTTTTACTAAATACATGCAAAGTAAAAAATTTAATAGAATCTAAATTCAATAATTTTATAAGAGAATACATAATATTTTTGGCATAAAATTATAATAAATGTGCTAGAATTATCAAAAAATAGTTTAGTATCTTACAATTTACACATCTTACGATTTTCCTAAAATAAATATTGTTCCAAAAGACTAAAATATAATTACTTGAGGAATAATTGTGAGTTTATTTCGTAAGTCATGAAGACCTAACTTAGCAATGTGAACACCATCAATGCTGATCTTTCCTCTAGCTGCTTCAATGATTCGGAACATTGCAAGAGTAAGAGATGATTTTCCAGCTCCAGTTCGACCAACAATGCCAACCTTAAATCAAAATATAACAAAAAAAATTAAACTGTTTGGAAATATTGACATTTGCTAAAAGTAATGGAGTGAATAATGTATTGATATTCTTACTCTTTCACAGGGTTTAATGACACAAGTGATGTCCTTGAGAACTAGTTCCAAACCTTCTCTATAACGTGTAGAGTAGTTATCAAATTTGATTTCTCCTTTTTGAGGCCAAGCCTCATCTGGTTTAGATTTTTTGTTATACCACTCAGCCTAACCAAACAAAAGAAATTGAATAATATTGTACATTAATACAAATTTTACTAAATACATATAATGCAATTTTTTTGTATGCTTTAATAAATGCATAACTTAAAATAAGAATGAATAATACAACAAAATATAGGAATTACATAATTTTTTATAAAAAATCTAGGAATTATTCATATAAGCTTGATTTAAAAATTTCTCAGGGTAAGTATTAAAGTCATACAGCACAACAGAAGATGTATTTCCTTTAATTTTTAAGACTTCACGAATTTTTTCACTAAGTAATCAAATGTTTTAGAATATTTTCTTTCTCAGAAGTATAATAAAATAAAACTTGTAAGAAAAATTCCCCCCCATCCAAATCTCATTTTACAATGATTCAATATTAATTTCCTTTATTTTTAAAAATCAATTGATTATCTTCCAAAGGAAATTTTAAATGTTGCCTTAATCACTTTACTGCAAATTAAAAGTTATGCCATTCACTCCCCAGAGCCACCGTTTTTCCCATAAGCATGCATATGCTGTGTACTGGGGGGAGGGGGGAGAAAGGCATAAATATACTAATCCTTGTTAAAGCATTCCAAAGCTTTCAGAATAGTAGCACTAAGATAAGATCATATTTCAAAAAGACGTAGGTCGGAGGCAGTTAAGGGGTTAATAAATTTTTTTTTATTAGTCTTAAAAGTAATCTTTTACCCTATTATCAACTAATTTACTACACAGATAGGTCAGTTGAAGTTAAATGACATATCAAGCTGTCTCATGGTAAATTTCGTAATAGTTATAGATGAGTTGATGCAGGATTATTTATTTACTGATATAATGGTATGTAATAAGTTGGCCTCTTTTGTAATTGTTCTACATGCAGGTTTTACATTGAAGCATTATTGAGATTACTGATTTGATTGTGTTTTAGTTTGTGGGTATTATCACTGAAATGGGTATGACCATCTTCCCAATAATGTATGCAATACAATAAATCCAAATCAATTAAAATAAGTTCTGGATTAATTACATTTGTATCAATTTATTAACTAGTTTATTACATACTAACATTGCCTTTAAAACCTATGTGAGGCTATTAAATGAGGGACCTCATAATTTTGAATCATAGCCATCAACGAGGATGACAGCAGAACTGACACTCCACTCTCCAAACTTCCACACCAAAAAGACTTTGAGCTTTGGCAGATTTCTCATGTATTTCTCCTCCAGCAATTCACTGGTTTAAATGCATAACTTAGAACTTTTCTAAAATATAAGTACTTTCTATTATATTTGAATGTAAGCACCAGGTATGCTGATTTTAAAATCAGTAAGAAATTATTTATTGCTCATTCATATAACTTACTCTTCATGCCCCCTTTTTTATTATTCATTTTTAAGTTTTAATTCGATGCTTCCCTGATATGAAGCAATGAAATTCTTTTTAACAACAAAAATTACCTCTACAGGAGTTTTTGAATACTCCAAGCATCGTTCAACAGCAACTATATTAGTTTCCACATCAGCAGTAGCTCTAACCAACATGTTTAAAATTCCTGTGACCTAAATCAGACAAATAAACAAAAGAACTTTTTACAAATATTCAGTTCCAAACTTTAGTTATTTTTATAAATTTGAAACTGAAATAAATATCTCAAACATCCTTTTTCTTAAGCAATAGCACTTTTTTAAACTGCATATCGATTTGGTAAATAACTATTTCAAAAGTATCTCAAATTAAAAATGCTGTTTCTAAGTCTTGTTAACATTTAGTGAAGGGCAGGATATTGAGTAAAACAACTCTAAACTGAAATTAATGATGAATAAATGGAAAAGATAATGTAAATTCATAAATGTATTATAAAACAATAGAATGTGCCAGTAATTTATGTATGTCTTTCAGATAAAAAAAAAAGACTAACACATACAGTAATTGATGTTAGGCTGCCTTGATTTTTTACAATCAAAACAAATTAAAGAAAATAAATTCATACACAAAAATTTAAAGAATAGCAAATTGATTGTTACAGCAGTTTCACTTTTAGAATAAAAAATTTATTCTTTGTAGAGAATTAGTGTTGTAAATCTATTTGTATGGACAAAGTTTCAACTTACTTGCAAAGCATAACTGACAGACAGACCTGCAATTCCTGGGCTCAGTGTATCCCTCAAAAACACAGCAAAGAGGGCAGAAAGAAAGACAATGGTATATCCCAAAAATTCTAAACGAATAGAAAGCCATCTGAAAAATCAAGAAAATTCATTTTAGAATAAACATTTACAGAAATAATGAATATTTTTCATAGCATGGTAATATTTATATCAGCATATTGCTTTTTATCTTTCAATATACCTGCAAATAAAAAAAAGATATATTCCCAAATATCATTTATAATTATGTGACAAAGTTTAGTTTTGTGCTGACCAGGTGGGTTGATGCTGGCCTAGTACATCCAAGATTGCGAGTTCGACCCCTGCTCCAGTTGAAGGATTTTCATGATGTGGTTGGTATGTTAAAAATCCCTTGAGTGCTTGTTTGGCTTGAGTGCTCTCGGCAAAATTAAAATTCCCAGAACTATTTTGCATCGTCAGAGCTCAGAGCATCCTTCTGGGAAAGAAACCGGGCATCAAAATTACATTGCGGCAATAGGTATTCCACCAATATGGTGCCACATTAAAAAGATACCAGCTCCCAGAAAATGTACGAGGTGTGCAATGGTAAATACCAACCTGCAGCTCCATTAAAAAAAAGTTAAGTTTTGCCAAACAATATTAGTATTTGTAACAAGTTTGTTTTTCATTTAAGGGTTTCATATTCAAAACAAAACTTGATGATTTGTGACAGCCCATCTTTAGTGAAACAAAACTAGCTAAAAGTACTTCATAACTGGCATGGCAGGGATTTTCTTTTCATTCAGCTATTAAAGGCACTATAAGGCATATGTCTGTGGACTGGAAGTTCAAGTTATATGTCCATGTTAAGGTCAATAATTTTCCTGAAAGCTATTCGAAAAGTAAAGTATCCTGCATTCAGAGAAAAATAAAAAATAAAAAAAATTCAACATTAACAAAAAGAATTTTTCAAAAATATGCCACTCAATAAAACTTCAATCATAACCCAAAAGATAATAGTTTTAAAAAGAATTAACTATATATGTTCCTTAGATTAATACTCAAAGTGTATAACTACAGATATTGAGACAATTATTAAGTAACTTAAATATATACATCTTTTGCACATTAAGTATAATTTACAAATACATTTTTTTTACATGGATAAAACATTTAATTAGCAGAAATCTATCATAAGAAACAAACTGTGGTAAATTTTGAATTTAAAGTTAAACTAGAACAACACGACTACTATTTGCAATAAACTCAATAATTTAAACTATGGTCAAATAATGAGAACAAACACCTTAGCTGATATTTCACTCCCTTATCTCCACACTACACGCAATTATAATTTTGAAGCACAGTTCCCTTAAAAAAACAGCAGTGTTCATTATTCTGCTTCTATTCTGTTGTTTTTTCCCCAGTATTAAAACAGCCCATGAGGGCCAAGGCCTACTGTGCCCAACTCAATTTTCGTGACCTAGGGCGCTGAGGTGCACGAGCAGATGTTCCGGTCAGATGGTCAGTCTGACGCAAAACCCCTAGTGATTAGTTCCCAAGCTAGCTTGGTACTCATTTATTGATCCACTGCAGGGATGAAAGACTGAGTCGACCTTGCCCAACCCGGGATTTGAACCCTGAACCTATGGCGTGGAAGCACATGCTACCACTCAGCCACTAGGCTTCATTCTATTTTTTTAAATTTTTTTTATGAAATTGAGATTTGAACATGCATATTGAATAGCATATAAACAGCAACAGGTTTATAATAATAACCTCTAAAAATAAATGTAGTCATTTCCTTACCTGCTGGCACCTAAACTTGGGTAGTAGGATTCATGGTTGATATCTACAAGCTGGTTGGAGTGAGACATGAATATATTACTAGCTTCATAAGCTCTTATACTTGAGGCACCTGTGACTGTTTCTGAGAAGTGTGAATATACAGGTGAACGAGTAGTTGATTCTAATCTCTTTAGCTGTCGAGAAGTAGGGATGTAGAATTTCTAAAAAAAGACATATATATTAATATTTTAAACAGCAGTCTGAAGTAATATGATAGCTATTCATACCTGAGGGTTTCAATACAGAAATGGCTTAGTGAAAATTCAAATTGAAAAATACTAAAAAAGGGGTTTGTTATGCACTTTTTATAATTAAAATATTTTATTTTTGTATACATAACAAATTTTTTTCATTCTTTTACTATATTACTTTTGGGAAGAGAAATAATATTCGAAAGAAAATTATATCTACTTGACACAAGTAACTAGGACACATGACTAAGAAAACTATTTAAAGAGTAAAATTAAAAATGGACTTAATTGACTCCTTAAAACAATGAGGAAATTTTGAAGGATCAATTCTAGATCTAATCTAGAACGAAAAGGAAAATTATATTAACCTTTTACACACCAATGTTCCAATATTGGAACATCAACTTTGAAATTTTCTGAAAAATTCAATTTTATTCACATTGTTACATAAAAATTATTTTGAAGACAAAAAGTATGGAATAATTTTTTGAAATTAAAGTATTGTTGCTAAATTAAATAGTCTCTCTAAGAAAAAATTCTAAATAATGCATTTTTTTCTACTTTTGATCAGGCAAAATTCAAAAATTCATTTAAAATTCAAAATTTAAAAAATATTTTTATTATTTGGTAAAAGTAACTAAAAATGATCATTTTAACTATAGATTGCAAGATATCATAAAAAATATCATTATTTTCTTTACTATCGGTTTTGAAATTTCAATGTTCCAAAAATGGAGCATTGGCGTGTAAAGGTATACTTTTTCACACAATGCAGTTATTATGTTTACAGTTCACAAAAGGGTGGGAAAAGGTTTCTGAACGCTGAAAACTTATAGAATGTGTTGGAAGAAAATATTTATGTCTTGACTTTCGTTTCGGCTCCCTCACTCAACTCCCCCCCCCTCTTTTCAACAGTTTCTGGACAATCTCAAGTGAATTTCTCAGCTGCAACAAAACTACCACGTGAGTTTGTTGATAGTTAGATGTAGCGTATGTCTTATTTGGAGAAGAACGTCACATAATAAGGTTTTATATTATTTTGTGTTACGTCAGTGAATATCCATTACGCTGATAAGATGACACAATCATAGCCATTCCGGACTGTAGAAGAAGCTTTGGAATATTTTTATACACACAGATGATGAAGAACCTATTAATATTTGTCAGTTTCCCCTAGAAGAAAGTGGGTGATTTACTGAAGAGGAAGATATCGATGAAGATACTTTTCAGTCTGTTCTACCAGTAGATGTTTGTTGCAAAATCGAAATTTCTGCAAGCATAGATGATGTTCAAATACATAGAATACAGATGCATAGAATACAAGCATAGATGTTGTATGTCAGAAAAGCACAACAAAAAAATGCCTCAAGTGCAAAAAAAGATTGCTTGAGAAATTTTTTCCTAGTTATACATGGGCAATAAAAATAGTTTAGGACATAAAAAAACACATACAAGAAAAAACAATAATATATTTTAGTCTTTATTTCTCATTTTAAAGAGAATTTTGGTAAATCTCCATTTTCTAGTTTTTTTTTTTTTTTTGCTTTATTATACTATAGCTTTGAGAATTTTGATATGAAGGTTATTTGTTTATTTCTTTGTCCTACTGATGTTTTCCTTTATTGTTTCTAATAAGTGATTGTAATTTTCTGAAATGTATAAATTCCTGTGTATAAATTATATTTTCAACTTAATCTGCTTTATTTCTGAATTATATTTAAAAGTTTACTTCAGATGTGGCGCAAAGAGGGGACACCCATCGAGGAACCTGCCCCACTCCATCGGGGTACATTTAAAAAACTCTGCAGGGAAAAAATGATAGATTTCTCTCGTTCACACGAAAACTTTTAGTTTCCCCCCCCATTTTAATTTTAGATTTTTTTTTAATGCCCATTTCAGTTGTTTGGTGGGTATCATGCCCCTCCCCCCTATAACGGGGGGGGGGGGTGAATGAAGAAACTCCGTTAGGAAATGTTTAATGACACCTCTTGTTAAGATACTACTTCTTAAAAATGTATATAACAACTGATTTTTGAATTTAAATGTCATTGGTCGTACTCCTAAAAAACATGTGAAAAAACTTAATGGTACCCGCCAATGTTCCATTTTTGTAACATGCTAAAAATCTTTAAAAAAAATTTTTTTTTTTCCTTTTATAAATCTTATGTTTCAATTTTAATTCAATTTTTTTTTATCAAAATTTAGTTTATGTTATCTTTCAATCATAGTGCAGCGTTTAAAAGGTTAAAGGCATAAGTAAAGTAAAAAAAAAAAACTTATTGTAATTCTGGTATTTATCATTTGAATAAAATTGTTAAATTCAGTTTTGAGCAAATATTAAAACATTAAAAAGTGCATGGGGTATTAGTTTCAGATCCACATTAAGCAGATTACTATTTAAATCTTGCTTAGAATAATCCCCTAATTTGAAACAATTCAATCTTCAGCATTTAGTATGTTCGCATTTATTTATATTTAAATCTTACATACTGATGAATCTATAATGTTCATAGAATACCAAATAATAATAGTTACTGCACTTTCAATACAAATTTTCTGTATTAAATATAACCCAATATTGAATGTATTTTACATTAATTTCACGTTTTCATCTACATATACAAACACAAGCAGTTTTTTAATATAATTATAAGATATAATTTTTCAAAAAGTTATCTAGAAAGAGAGGAACAGTAACTAAAATTTTCTATGTGCAAAACTGAGTATTGTTCAATTAATTTGACAAAGGTGATAAATCGCCAAATGCTAATACTAACTCCAGATAAAATATTGCCACCTGCAACCATTTCAATCATTCTTCATGCACTTTTCAGTAGTAATTCAGTAAAATTAATAACAACTAACAGTAAGTAACTCTTATTTGAACATATTTTGTGTACCATTATCAAAAATGTGGGCTTAGTGGGTTTTGCCACCTGCTAACACAAAAGAACTAGAAATTCTAAAAAGTCTCTTTCTTTAAGTAAATTTTTTAGTTCTTTTTAGTAACACTCTTCAATGATGAAGCATCAATAATTAAAGATAATTTATAGTTAATATGTTTAATATCCAATTTTACTAAAAATAGAAATTTGGAGCAGTAAAAATCTTTAAGTAAAAAAAATATATATATACATATATATTACCTGCAAAAAATAATATAAAACGATCAGTGGTAAACAGGTTAAGAGGAAAAATGGAGTCTCCATTGAGATGATAATAATTGCACCAAGAGCTCTAAAACTTTGAATGAACAACATCCGAACATTGAAACGAATAGTGACATCAGCTGTATCAATGTCTTTAGAAAATCGATTCAAAATTCTGCCCAGTGGAGTAGTGTCAAAGAAAGACATTGGTGCCCGCATTATGTGCTCCAACATCCCATCATGGAGAATTTTAGCAGCTCGTAAACATGACAGATTAGTCATTATAGAAGTCAGAAATGTGAAAATAACTGAAAAATATTTAAAGATACTTTTTTATTCTTAGAATTTAATTCAAATAAAACATAGTAAGTTAGAATAAATTTCAAGTTTCTTTTATAATTTAAATTAGAAAACACATTAAAAGTCATAAAGGAGCACAAATGTATAAAGGTAAATATTTTTTAAAAATTTAATATGCTAGAAAAATATTTAAATAAAAACTTGACTTTTAGAAAAAGCAACAAGTTTAATATTATTGTCTAATATTGTAAAAATATTTTCATTTTTTTTCTACTGAAAAATCCCTACCTTTAGTTATTATGCTTTAATAATTTTTTAAGGATCAGCAATGTAATTAAATGTGTGCTTAGCTTGAAAATTTAATTTAAATAGGTTCTGCATGATTAAGAATGTATGCATAGAAATAAGCATTTTCTATATTTTTACTTACCCTCTCCTCCTCCTAATGCACCGTAAACACCTAAACGTAAATCCCGTAAATGAGTGTCTGAAGCTGAATCAGGGTTTAATGAATCATTACTCCAAACACTTAACCATAAACTAGAGCCAACACTGAATGCATTCAAGAATGTAAAACCTACAACTATATAGAAAAAGTTCCAGTAGCCATACGATTTGATGTAATCCAAGTACACAGATGATTTCACCTACAAAAAGAATTTATAATTATAAAGATTATTAATTACAATTCTATCAAATATTTGTATGATTTTGATTATGCATTATTACAGGGGTGGCCAACCTGCAGCACACATGCCACTGTGTGGCATGGCAGAGTGGAAATAGTGCACATGAAGACTTATTGAAAAATTTAAAAAACTTAAGATAATGAATATTTTTTTAAATTATTTTATTGAAATGCAGTTGTCTCAGACAAAATCCCCCCTCAAAACTCAAAATTTGCTTTAAATAAACTTATTGAATTACAATAAAAATTATCATGTAGAGAACACTCTTTCATTATTGTGTGTGCTGATTTTCCAAAGGGAGTGAGTGCACACTCAAGATTTTGGAATTCGAGGGAAGTTGTTTAAAAATATCTGAGAGAAAATAAAGAACAGCCCAGTGGGGGCTTGCTGCTCATAAATGCAGGAATTAATCTATCAAAGTTACTAATGCTCTAGCTATGTTAAGTTAAAAAATTTATTATCCATTTTGCAGGGTTCGTTCAGTCCCAAGTTTGATGATTTTCAAGATGATAAAAAAAAGCTGATATTTTCACAAATCCCTTTTCAATAGTTCTGCCAGACATTATTACCCACCAGAAATCCAAATCAAAATTATTGACTATAGCTCCCTACTACACTAAAAAGCAAATATACGGAACATATTTGAACAACAATACAAACTGAATTATATTAAATTTTGGAAATTTTTACCAACACGCAATTTTTCAAATTTACACGATTTTGCTGTCTTATACAATGCTAGTAAATGTTTATATTATGAACATAATAAAACAAAAATATTGTTCAAAATTAATTGATATGCATCTAAAAGAAGCTAATTTGGTTAGCATCTTCAAGAACTAATCCAAATAGAAACGACTCTAAAAAAATTAACAATTCAAAAGCCACATTAAATAAGTAGTGACTGTTTAATAATCATTTAAAATTAAATATTTCAAGTTACTAAATTTAATTTTTTACCTAATTTAACTGATTGTGTTATGAACTTGTAATAAGTTAGAAAAGAGTAAAACGCAAATTTATACTTTTGTCTTATTTATTATACTTTTAAATTTCCACTACATAAACTTGCACAAAAAATGTGCTGTTTGCATAAAAATCCTATAAGTAGCACACACTTTTTGCCATTTTTTGTTGGAAAAGTTGGAAGTGGCATGCATAATTTTTTTTATCAGATAGTGGCACGCTTCCCAAAAAGGTTGGCCACACCTGCATTATAATAAGCAAATAATACTATGTCATGTAAACACATTTTTTATGTATAATAAAACCTTTAATCCCTTCAGGCCACAAAGGTGCACCATTATAAAACACTCACAGTTCTCGAACTGCATGTATGCATACCAAAGCTTTTCTCCTTCCTGAGTCGATTGTCACATATGCTCCATTAACTCTGAATATTTTGGAAGTTCAATTTTTTGGTAAAAGATGGCATTACATGTCCATAAGATTTGAGATGCATGTAGTTCTACTCGAAATGAGGAAAATGTTACTCATGTGCACATGAATTTTGATTTATAAACATTAGGGGAATTGAATGTTTTACGGCTTCTCTTGAACTTCTCATGGTTTTTGTTTATACCAAGGATGAGAGTTTATTTTCACAAGAGCTTTTGGTTTGGGTTTACAGTCTAGTTTTTAATGGTAGATGATCTAGTAGACAAAATTTCCCTTTTCTTTTATACTTTTACGAGGTTGAAGCACTGAAAAAGTTTAACTGAACTTGGAATGGCAGAAAGATGCAGAATTGATTATGAATTTAACACTGACAGTAGTGGATAGTGACAAATTATATATTCTGTTCATTACAAATTTAATGATAATGATATTTCAGACTACTTCTATATGTCAATTACATCAATAGAAAATGCCCCTCTTTTATCATCAACAATAGAAAATTTAGTTTTTGTTAGTTCACATTCACACAAAAATCTACTTAAACTGCAAATGATTTATTATGAGTGCAAGGACTGTAACTTAGGATTTTATGTAGATCGCTGTTTAAAAATTTTTCATACTACAAAGAATTTAAAGAAACATTTAATTTTCAAGTGTACAATATTAAATTAAATCATTAAATGACATATAAATGAAAATACTGAAAGTAAAATGTTAAAAAATTGTACTTAAATAGAACGTAACTTAAGTAAATAAAGTATGAAAATACAAAATGTATGCCATTTGTATAATATACAGTTCAAAATAAAACAAAGCCTTCATAATTCAGTGTTTTCACGGGTTTAGGTTTAACTAAAATAAACTTGTTGGCTACTAGCGGTCTGCATCCTTCATCCGGAAAGGGTTAAAGTTGACCACTTCCCATAATTGATATAATTTATTAAACACATACACATATTAAACACTATTATAACACAAAAAGTAATGCATTAAGAATTTATCGAAATGGGATGAAAGATGTATAAGTATTGAAAACAAAATGATAACAGTATCACAGGGATATTCAGGAAATAAGTGTTGCAAGAAGCAAAAAAGAAAGAAAAAAAAGATCAATAATGCATTAGTTTTTCTCTGACTATGAATCGAGCTGTTATCTGGCTGGGAATTGACTGACAGAATGTCCTCTTGCAGAATTGCTTTCTGTACATGTTTCAACATGCAAGTTTCAACTGTAATCCTGGGATGGCTGCTCACCAGAGCTCAATTAGGGAGAGATCTACCAATTGCAGCAGCAAAGGAAGTATTGAAGAAAAACAAAGACAAGCAATAGAATGGCATTGTTGTATGCAGATGGGTATTATCTTATTGAAATGTAAGCCCCCCCCCAGGGTTTTTGAAAGGAAAGGCAACACTAATGGATATAGAATCTCATTGACATACCACATGCTATAAAGATATTTTACGTTATAGAGTGTATATATATACTTTTTTCAAGACATGGACTACATTAATTTAGATTTCACATATTAAACATATGTTCAAGTTGTACATTATTCAGTTGAACTACGACAGAAATTATTAATTTACCTTTAATGTAATCTCTATAAGTTGATCATTTCATGTTACAATGTACCTAATATTCAATTGTTTAACATATATCAAAGATAACATGTTAAAATTTTTTTTTAAAAATTAGCAAATAAAAATAGTGGATGCATTGTTTATAAATGATAATGTATAATTCTACTCAATTTTTGCTATGGATAACTTTATATGAAACTTCAGCAATATCTTCTACCTCAAATAACAATGCAAGGAGTAAAAATGCTTGATAACTGTTTCATGGTAGAATTCTTTTTAAGTCAACTGTTTGACATGAAACAAAGCACAAGTTTTTTGACCCATGGGTGGACAATTTAAATCGCCCTACCCTGAAAGTAACAACCAAGATAGCCAACAGTTTACTCCAAAGTAATGACTCAGAAGACAAACACAAGATGGAAGCACCGCCAATTCATAATCTCTTCAGAACTGAAGCATGACTTACTCCAAAATCAAAACTAAGGACATTAACAGCTGCAGCAAAGACATCAAATAGACCAGCCTTCTTAAATAGGGCGTTGATTAACTCAACAGAAAACATTCCAGCTAATGTTAAATTCAACAGGGAAATGCAATAATGGTACAAAAAAAAAGCCTTTTCTAAAAGTTATAATTTGTTATATAGGTTATAATTAAAAAAGAAATAAATAAGCAAATACTTCCCAGAAATAAATAAATTCATCGCAAACACTGTCAAGGTCCCTTTATCGCATTTCAAACCCTTTGGAAGAGTTTTACTGATAATACAAAGAAAAGATCATATTTTGGAAAGACGTGCATATAAGTATAGGGCAGTTGATGCACTGGCTGAACGAAACGTATATGTACACTGGCAGCAGTTAAAGGGTTAACTCCATACAATTCCTTCACAATACAAACATTTCACAGAAAATTATTAATACAATACTTACAGAACCAACTGCCATAGATTCCTTCTCTGTAAGATTTGTTCCAGATACTGGGGACTTAGAAGGTTGTCTTTTCAGATTTTCAGTTGATTTTCTTATTGAATCTCTTCTTAAATTACCAGACACTTTATCAGGAGTATCCATTTGACTTTTTGTCCTCCGCCTAAGGCCTTCACCAGATTCAGGAGAAGTTAGTGACATACCCCTTTTCAATTTAACAGCTGAATCTGAATCACTACCACCGTCACTGATCTTTGACAACTGTCTATAAACAAAGCATTTTACACTACAATTACAAAAGATTCAGATAAAATACAGTATAAGAAATTAAATGTAAAGCTCTCCAATATGCATCTGAGTCCTAAATAATACAATTTTTTAGACTTGAGAATGTCAGTATGAATATTTATATATTCTTTAGGTGGTCTAAAAGTTATTCATGCTTCGTTTCATTTAATCCATTGGCTCTAGCATGCTGTTTATTACTTTCTTGTTGACAAACCTTGTAAGTATTCTAGTTATAGAAATATTGATACTTGCGTATTAGCGTCACCACAGCCAGATTAATGCCACACAAATCGTGCCATTTTCTACCCAAATCTAACTGACTGGTTTTTTTATCCATAAAAAACACATTAGAATCTTTATTGTTTTGATACCATGGCATGATTCGCTAGGTGCTAATTTAGCTGTAGGGATGCTAATACATATGTACTTAACTACTTTTTTTTAGGAAAATAGTCAAAATTTAATAATCATTCTAAAGTTTCACAGTTTTTTATACTGAATGCTTCGGTGAATAACCAAATATATGGAATTGTGACTCATACAAGAAAGATGTTCTTAAAGGTAACTACTCGTTGATTTTCAGTTCTATACAATTTTGTAAAATTTTTAACAGTTTAACATATAGAGATAAAATAGTACAGAAAGAAGAATTAAAACACTTTTTATAATGGTTTAATATTTTTTAAAAGTTAAACAACAGGCTGAAATTTACAACCAGAATAGAGCCTTTTATCTACTGATTGCGAGAACACTATGCTGATCACTATTCCCATCTTAAATGGGTGAAAATAATATTACTATTGCATTTAGTTTAAGAATTAAGTTTTAATGAAAAATATCTAGATTTAATATGGTGTATCCCTTTCCTCAACAGATGAATGCTAAAAACTATGTGAAACTATGAAGAAATTTTTAACTTATTTTCCAAGATAACTTTGGAAACCATTTAGCTTTCAAAAAGATAACTCTTTATATTTCTATAAATTAAAACAAAAAGACTAAAATAACAAAGATATTGTCAGACTATCAGCTATTTACATCTTTTGAACAGATTATAAATACAGACCTTCACCTCAACTTAAGACCTGACAACCTTAAATAAATAAGATGCAAAATTTCATTTTATTTTTAAACTAATACCCAAATTTAAATTCTATACACAATATAATTTGAAATTTTGTATTTAATATATAATATTACTTGTTTAAATGAAAAATAAAGATAAAACTTTTTCCCAATCTGATTTGCAACCTGTTAGTCAGAATAGAACAAGCCAAGAAGATCATGTATACTTAATTTATCAAGATATTTATTTAACAGATTTAAATACTTCAAGGATTAATAAACAAGCTTAATTTTTTTTGTAAAATTATAAAATTTGGAAAACATTAAAAACAGTTTAAATTTATCTAAGAATTTTGAATCTTAATATTTTTAATAAGTTTGATCATTCTATTTAAAAAAAAAAACTACAAAAGCATAACTTACTAGTGAGTTGATTATTTATTTACAGACTAGCCGTTACCCTCCCGCTTCGCTGGGTATTTCATGATGTTTCATAAATATATCTGTTTATATTCTGACAGACGGACAGACAGACAGACAAATATTTTAAAAATTGGTTTTTTGTTATGAGTACCGTATATACTTTTAGTGCATTAAGTAAAAAGCTGCTAATTTGAAATTACAAACAGACTTTTCAATTTTATTTATTTGTATAGATATAGATTGGAATTATAATAATTATTGTTTAAATGTGACTAAAAATGTAAATTAAAAAAAAAAAAGAAAGGATTAAAACTAACCGTAAAACTTATCAATTTTTTGTTTCTTGCATTGCTTTTTACTTATGAAGACTTGATTTATTATTTTTAAAAGTGCATCCGAAACAGCCGATGCTCTACTTAACTGAACAGTGAGATAACTATCATAAAAAAAAATTATGGCACGTGTCAGCGTATTATCATGTGCGCGTAACAGTGTTATGTCTCATGAAGAGCATCGGTCGCCAGTAACCAAAACAACGACTTCATTAGCTCAGCTTGGCGTTGAATTTGGCGTTCATCTTGGCATTCAGTTTCACGTTCACCCGTATAGTTTCCGTTCCCGTAAGAATACGGGAATAAAATATAGCCTATGTTACTCCCCGTTAATGTAGCTTTCCATTAGTGAAAGAATTTTTAAAATCGCACCAGCCGTTTCCGAGATTAGCCGGAACAAACAGACAGACAGACAGACAGACAGACAGACAAAAATTTTAAAAATTGGTTTTTTGTTATGAGTACCGTATATACTTTTAGTGCATTAAGTAAAAAGCTGCTAATTTGAAATTACAAACAGACACTTCAATTTTATTTATTTGTATAGATATGTATGAAAAATAATACAGCAAAAGATAGCAGTAAAAATAGTAAAAACATACAAAATTAAGTTTATACTTTTATAGAATACCAAATAAAATGTTAGAAGTAGCAACTCCACTATAAACATGAGAAAATATATATATATATATATATATATATAATATACTATACTATAGTCAGATCTCTTCTGATCACTTGCAGCATGTTTATATTTGTTCCTATGAAATAATTTTGAATTTATCAACTGATTTTTGATTCATTTAAGAATTTTTCACTTATCTCTGTTAGCTCTAAAGTACAAATTTCAAAAGAATCCATCAATATCCATTTTCATTAACGTTGCATACAATTTTATTTCATTACAGGATGTAATTTGTTTCCTTTTCTTTGAGCAGTTTATAAATATGTGCCATTAATCTTTGCCACATATCTTACATAAAATTGATTTTCAATTACAGCATTTATTTGAATCTAAGTTGTACTTTTCCCCCAATGTTAATGCTACTGAAAATTGAGTGCAGCTTGGAATCAAAAGCAGAAAAATTCATTGGACAGGGTAAAATTGAACATAATACTGACGATTAAAAGAATTACAGGTTTGTGTATAATTTAAAAGTTTTTAGATTTCATAAGCAACGGATATTAATAAATTCTTATACACTATTTTTCCTATTTCTTCACAAAAATGTGTCAAAATTTTGGGGTGCAGCATAAGATAAAATAAATACGATAGTTTGAAAAAATTTTTTAACTATCAAATAAGATTAATCCATGTTCATACATAATACATCAAACTTTTAAAAGAAAATTTACTGAATTCTAAATAAAGCCAATTAAATAAAATTGGCTCTTTACATATTAACCCTCTTGCTGTGCATCCAGTGATTTCCACAGGTATGCTTTTCTTCCAACTATTTAGTTGTATAATCCGTGCCATTCCTGTTTATGTTTTCATTTATGATCTTATGTTTAGATTTTTATGTGATCTAAGTCTATATTTTAAAATAAAAACTCTTAAACAATACAAAAAAAAATTGTTAAACTCTAAAATGTAGATTTGAAATACATAATAAAATAACAACGCAGACCTCATACCAATGATTTATGGTTAGAGATTTTACTATGACAACTTAGTTCATTCCTACTTAAAATCAATCTTGTGATAATATTTTTTCAGACTGTTTTTTTGATCAAATGAAATTTTCCAAGGGTCGTCAATGGTATGGTGTAAAATATAAGAGCATCAAAAATATAATTTTAGTTTGCTTTTTATATTTATGCTGTATAGCTTATAATAGAAAAATGATTACATTTTTAATAAATTTCACAAACAATAGAAATAAATTAAAAAGGGCTAATGAAAGCATTCAAATATTGTATTTTTTTTTTAAAAATATATACACTGAAGATATTTAGTAGATTCATTAGTCACCTTGTTATTTCAGGTGGAGCTCCAACTGTTGCAGCAATCTCTTGGATCAAATTAAGTTCATCAGGCAAAATTTGTTCCGCACTTTCACTGACATTTTCTTGTAAATATTGGATAAGGAAATCTGCAAAAGCTCCTTTCTTGGCCAAAAGTTCCTGGTAGGAACCCATCTCACTGATTTGGCCATTTACAAGGACAACTATGGTATCTACATCGGGAAGGACACTTATTCTGTGAGTAACCAGAATGCGAGTCTGAAAGGAAAGGGAAAATGCAATTTTAACAAAAGACATTATAGAGTTACACAAATGTATAATTAAAAAAAAATCTGGGTTTCATTTCTTTTGTTAAATCTCTATACATTGAAAAATATTAAGAAACAGGAATGGATTTAAGTAATGCCACCATGGGTTCTTAATCAGTGAGGATAATGTTGAGGGGTGGCATTTTTATATGTTTGTTGTAAGTTACTTAAAATATCAGCTCTGAGCTAGATGCTTTGAACTCACAAAAAAGAATCATTTGAATTCAAATGACCGAAAAAAAGGGGGTGGGGAAGGGGGAAAAACCAATGAAAAGAGCAGATGAGTGTGATTGTAGTCGTTTCATTGTGGTACTAATGATGTACAATAAGCTGCAACCTAGCTAAGAATTATTTTGATAATTATGTGCAACCAGCAATTGAAAGAATTAGTAAGGTGGTGGCGATTTTCAAATTACTAAGAATGTAACAAAAATTATTTACATGTGTAAGTATAGAAACATTATCACTAATAATGTAACATAATATTTAAAGAAAAGACCTCACAGAATATGAAATGCATTTAATAAAAAATAATGCATTCATTTCATATAAGCTATTGATTTGTTAATTAATATTATAAAATGTATATTTCAGATCTTAAGGTACTCTGCTGATCTTTCAGGTTTATTCTTATCCCATGTACATTATATATTGCAAGAATATGAACAGGTATGATATCCTTTCATTATATGATCAAAAGCAATGAAAGCTTAAAGAATGAAATAAATCTTTCAAGAGGTTTATGTGACACGAACAAGATTTAAAACACTACTTAAGTATGAATATGTATAAGTGAGTAGACATTTTGTAACAGAATAAATCAAAAAATTTCACTTTTTCCATTTTTATTCAATAATGTGTAATATAATTAAACTTTTTTTAAAAGAAAATTGTTATTTTTCTGTTTTTTAAGCATTCAGATATTTTCTCACCAGAAAAAATGTCTCAGAATGCTTAGTATCTGAATCACTATTGCATTTAGCATTTTCCACTTTATCATTTTTTAATCATAATTAAAACTTTTGATTTTTTGAAAATTGAACCTTTGAAATAGTTCTAAATTATTTTCATTCAAACTGTAACACAACATATAACAAGGCTAATCAAATTAAAAAATTAATTGTGGTAAATTCTTACTCAACATTTTTTTTTTTATATAATTATCATTTAACAAAAATAAATGAAAAAAAAAGAAAAAAAATGCAAAATTCTTTAAATAAAATCTTGATGGAAGAATAATAAGCTATTCTCTATAGCATTTTAAACTACATATTTTACCCTACTTTATAAACTACATTTTCATATAAAAACAAATATCAGTATTTCAGAATGCATATTATTTAAATACAACATAATATATCTACCAATTACCGGTGAAATGAGAATGTCAGCAGTAAAACAATGACATTTTAAAGACCAATAAAAACAAATATAACTATACCTTTTTTTTAAGTAATCCATCTGGTCCAATCACATGTTCAAAGATGTGTTTACCTACATGAGCATCTACAGCACTCAGTGGGTCATCCAGATAATAAATATCAGCATTGCTATACACAGCTCTGGCCAAACTCACACGTTGTTTCTGTCCTCCACTCAAGTTTATACCCTAATAGAAAACAACATGAATGAACAATTAAATAGCTAATTAGTAGTTTAATTATTTTATATCCATTTGGATTAATTTTTCCTCCTTGTTCGCCCCCACAAGAATAATTTTTCTTTTTAATGCAATATATTGGTACATAATTCTCTTAGACCTAATTCTGAACTTAATACAGGCTAAGCGTGGCTCTTGTTTCTTCCTGGCAAGGTTAGAACACCTGTACGCATATTCTTTTGTAACTGAATAAGTAACATGAGCATATGACCCCAACTATTATTGAATTCCAAAAAAGATTTTACAGGATACAGCACTTACTTCCATTGCACACAAGTGCGTAAGTTGTTGAGTAAATAAACCTCAACAGTTGAATTTTACAAAGAGCACACTTTAATTACTCTTTTCATTACACTGGATTTATCCAATATGGCACAACATATAATATCTTATAACATGAAATGCCAGTATTTAAATTAGATTGATCTATGAAACAGCCCATTTACAATATATAGTACACCTAAAATAATTTTAGATTTATATTAGTATACAAAAATATCAAACACATTCCAGGCATGAAACTAGTAATTTTCTTCTATTGTTCACATAACAAACATGGAACCCTCCTATAAATTTGCAATGCTATATTATATAAATTTGTGGTCCAATAAGATTTAATGCACAGATGCCTAAAAATTCTATGTTATGATTTCTTATATCTAATGAGTGGAATCTAATCCTGAACTAAGGAAAAGTAGTAATAAAATATAACCAATGTAACCCAAATGAAACAAAAGATTAAACATATTTTTCAGCTATTTTATATAAAAATTTTATCATATAAATGGTAGTATTATATACATCTTTTCCCAGCCATCTCACCTCTTATACAGCCAATATATCAATTTCATATCAACTTCATCTAGCAGATTTTAGGCAGATCCCTTACAAGATGGCTAGACAATATAGAAAAATGCTTGTGAAACATCTGTGTTAATAAATGGAAAACTATAGCAATAAACAGATCAAGATGGTTCAGACAAACTGAGACAGCCTTGGCCGGAAATCAACTGTAGTGCTTAAGAAGAAGTATTAGAAACTATTCATTAAGAAACATAAAAGACTAAATCCATACTATTCTGGAAGACTGAATGAATTTCAATTCCTGTGAGTGTGTGAGTAATGATGCCTCAATTAAGAGTTACTGTATATTTACATGTATAAGCCAAGCATTTTTGGAACTTCTTAAAAATCGAAGAGGGTCAGATTTTACATGAATTCACAGTTAAAGAAAAACTACTTTTCTTAATGATCCTTTTGATTTTTTAGTTAGCCATGTACAAACAATTTAATTTAAAATTTTTTTAGGTATTTTGAATACAACTTTTATTCTATAAGAAAAAGAAAGGCAGAACAATTCTTTAAAGTCAATGTCAGAATCTCTGAATTTTAAAATAATTCAAAAAATTCATATTCACTCATTGGGATGTCTAAATGCTTTCAAACATGTTGCTAGATTTTTTTCCAGGGCATGAAATAAAAGTCAACAATCCTGTGCTACCTTTTTTATTTTGGTCTCTCTCGTAATTAAATTTTTTTCCCCTGCCCTCTTAACTTTTTTCTCATTTGCAGCAAAATGCCAAGCATCGATATTGTTATTAAATTTTCAGCAAAATGCAAAGGCCTACAATTTGAAATTAGCCATAAACGAATTATTGTTCCCTATCATTTTATTAAAAAACAAGATATCAATCATTGGCATGGCCAAGTAATTTTAGGGCATTTTTCACACGTTGTATTTTACAATAATGCAACTAATGAACATTTTACTAACAGAAAGTAGTACTGTACTAAAAAAAAAATTAAAAATGATTAAATTTAAATATGATTTGGCTCATCTAGGGCACACAAATGCGACCAAATACCGAAAACCCGAGGTCAATTGGTTGCTTATTGGCTGAGAAAAAGGCACGACAAAATATGGAACGAAGATGAAATTTGCGTCCTAATAGTGCTTTTGTTCCACTACATGAAAAACGCGCTAAAAAAGAGGAAGGGGAGAGGTAGAAAGACTAGCAGAGACAGTGTGCAAGATAAATGAATGGGAAAAAATGTATTAGTTTCAAATAGGGGTTGCCAGAAATAAAGCAATTTATGTTGGTACCTGGCCTTATATTTTACAGCAATTTAATTAGAAAATATTCCACCCTTTTTAACCATTTGGCAACATTTTCGTCCAGATGACATGCTTAAAAAATACAGGAACTTTCTTTTATTTCCAATTCAAGTTTGAATTTTGGAAAAATTTCTTTAAGAAAAAACATACTATTTATACTCAGAAATTTTGGTAATATTTTTTTTATAATATTTTTTTTGTTTAAATTGATCTTTTAAATAATTAAAGAAACAAAAAATTACAATATAATGCTTTCATAATACCTTTTCACCAATTTCAGTCATGTCTCCACCAGGTAATATTTCCAGGTCTTGGGCAAGTGCACAAGCTTCCAACACAGTTTTATATTTATTCTCGTCAAATGATTTAGTAAAGAGAACATTTTTTCTTAAGGTGGCATTTTGAATCCAAGCTTGTTGTGGCACATATGCAACAGATCCCTAAGGCAAGGAAAATAATCACTTGAAAATCGTGGTAATACAAACAAAAATAAAAAGATACATAGACAAAAATAATTCAACAGCTACAAATCTGCTGCAAAAACACAAAATTTTTTCACAATTACTCCGATGTTATGTAATTCTCCGAAGCTTTAAAATTAAATGTTTTGAAATATTATACATGCCAATGTCACAAAATAAAGGGGGAAAAATATATCAGCAAGACAAGGAGAGATAAAACAGAGAAGAATAAATTTTCAATACAATAATAGAGGGTAAAAAGAGTTATTGAAAATGAAAAGATATTACTAAAAGAAATTTATTTTATAATGCCAGAATAAATGGGGTTTTTTTAAATTAAAAGAAATTGGATCAACAAACCTGAAGAAAATCTTAAGAATGTTCTTCGTAAAAAAAACATCTAAACAAAGTTGGAAAAAAGAAAAGAAATTTGTATGGAAGCTATAAAAAAGAATCATAAGAATGAGAAATTTTTTTCTTAGATAAGAAAGAGAAAGAATCATACTCTAACACCAAGTTTGTAGATAAGAAGAAAAAAAAGATGCATTAACAGAGTTTTTCTGTCTAAAAAAAATTATTTGTTTGTGAAGCTTCATCAAGTTATTTCAAAATTATACAGTGGATATATTTACAGTTTACATACATAAGACTGGTAGCAATTAATTACCTTGACATTAATTTTTCCACACCATTTAACCATGTCTCCTAGTAGAGCAGAGAGAAGAGATGACTTTCCAGATCCCACTTGACCGACCACTGCAACTAGCTTTCCTTCAGGGGCACGGAAATTAAGATTAGTCAATGCAGGAGAATCTTCTTTGGTCCAAGAGAAAGTTGCATTCTCCACAACTACTGCATCCTCTGAAAGAATAATTATAGTTAATAAATAATGTAATGTTATACAGCATATTTTACATAAAATAGCAACTCAATTAAATAAATAATCCATGACATAAATTTAATAATTAATAATTATAAGTACATTAAAATAAAAAAAAGGAAAAAAAGTTGTGAAAAATTAAATGTTAATGAAAAATTTAAATAACTTATAAAGCTTACTTAACTAACAAAAATATTTCAACTCCTAATAAAAATTGCTTCTACCTGTATTTAAATTCAGACTTTTCTTGGAAAGAAAAATTAATCTATTTTCCTATAAAGAACTTTGAAAATAGTAATTTTTTAATGAAGCAAAATGTATTTTCTAAAATAATACTTAATAAATGATACAATAAAAGCATATTTAAATATATACTTTTACCCAATTCTTTATTTTTCTAAATTAAATATAAAACAACTAAACATTTTAAATGGACCCTATGAAAAATATTTTTATTAATTCTTCCAAAGAACTAAAATTAAAATCTACATTTTGATGCATATGAATCAAAATATCTAAAAATTGAAAATTGATGAAGGAATTAAGAACAAATGTTCCCTAAGATTTATATCAATACTGAGGAACTTCACAGAATTGATTTTTAAAGGAAATATTCGTTTTGTTGACATTTTTAGAAGTAAATACGTTTGACTCTCTACTAACAATGCACAACCAAGCAATAAGAGGGCTATTGGCAACAGATTCTGTTATTTTGAACTACGGTCAACAAGGACAACACCAGAGTTGGCACATAACTCTCTAAACTTCCACACCACACAAACACGAAGACTTTGACATGGATAGATTCAATGTGCAAGGGTGGCCTTCAGTGGTACCAGGACTTAAAAACTCAACTTGGCAGAAACAATGCTAGCCCAAAGAAGTAAGAGAATACAATCCATAGGGGAAAAAAATTTGATCATTTTAGTAAAAGTGCAAAATAATCTAAAATTAAAACAGATTTAAAAAAAAAAGATTTCAGCACATAACAAAATTATGATTAATTTATATAATAGGATCAAGTTTAAAAAAATTAAGCTTCATAGCAAAACAACAATTTAGATAAATTTTATGTCATGTTCTAAGGGTAAAAATGACCTTTAAATGAATTAACTTTAAAGGTTTTCAGCAAAACTCAATTATTAGAAAATGTTTCAATAATATAGTTACCTAGTTCAGTGTTCATGGATTTTATGCTATGAGTCCGAAAGAACAAAGCAGTTCTTTAAGAGTGGTGAAATTTACTGTAGAAAAACAATCTTTAAAATACAGGATACAGCGGCAAAATTTGCACAATAAGTTCCAGAAGGTTTTCTTAGCACTCAGACACAACTAAAAGTGTCTAAAAATACAGGCATATAATGTTTAAGTCTATCTGTAAGCAACCTCAAACATAGTCAAGTCAACTCTTCAACAGCAGAAATAATAATACTGATGAAGTTTCAGCAAGTGATCACTATTTCTAGTGTACGTGGCTAATTCGGTCTATAAGTACATACAACATAAAAATTGAAATTGTAATTAGGAATAAAACTGCTAATTATCAACTATTCACCACTACTTGATAACAGGCACATTTATTATAAACTGGTTGAAAAATGTTATATGATGTGTTTCAGATATGTCTAGCACAAGCGATGGCTTTAATTCAAATGAAGAATTTTGTTCATTATTAATGGCCTCTGTTGCTTTTTTTAAATGTTACAAAGTCTGTTATTAGTAATTTTTTATTTGGGGGGGGGGGATTCTTAGGTTGCTTATATAATTTTTGATAACCTACAACAAAAAAGATTATATAGAAATTTTAATGCTTAATTTTAATTTTTATGTAAGAAAATATTCCATATTTGTGTGTGAATTTCAAGCTCTCATGAATTAAATCAGCTGTTACTGAACTTCACCTTCGACTTCATCATTATTGACTTCTTTGTTATCATAAACTGTTGCAAATTTGATCAAATCGTTCTCATCCAAAGGGCTTCCTAACATCAATACTTTGATATCAGATATTTACATGCTGTTAAAACCTTTGCCACCAATTGCATTTGATACATTTATGATTTAATTTTAAAAAGTTTTTTTTTTATTCGTGTTGGAACAAAAAAGTTGTGTTAAAAAGCATATTGATGAACCTTGTTATTCCAAAATCGGGTAAAAAAAAAAAAGACTATGTAAAAAAAGAGTTGGGTGTATATAATCTCAGATATACTAAATTTATCAAATTATTAACATAATTTTTAGTAGTACTTACTTTCAGATGGATCATGATTAATGATATCAGGATCAATTTCTTCTCCTTGAAGATATTTGTTTATTCTTTTAAGAGAGACAAGAAACTAAAAGAGAAAGAAAAAATATATTGCAGAGTTTATATTTCCTTAAAAATATGTGCAGATATTCAGAGTGTGAGTACATACAAGGGGTGATCAAATGAAAAGGTACGAAACGACATAAAAATGAAACAGTTAAATATTTGCATATTCCGCCAAGGGAGAATGTAGCGAGACATCTCGGGATGCCATTGGAGACTCTGACTGGGATCGGATCATGCGCGGGTGCCCGCATGCGCAGGAGAGAGCAAAGGCTCTTATAAAAAGCGCCGTCCAAATGATGCGAGCACAGAAAAAGCATTAACTCCGATGTATACTGTGAGACACTCCGACGCCTACGCAGGTCCATCAAGAACAAAAGACCGGGGCTGCTCACGGAGGGTGTGGTTCTGCTCCATGATAACGCGCGTCCACACGTCTCCAGAGTCACACAAATGGAACTGGACAAGTTCCAATGGGAGACGTTGGACCATCCGTCCTACAGTCCGGACATGTCACCCTGCGATTTTCATGTGTTTGGTCCACTGAAGAAACACCTGAAAGGAAAGCGCTTCAACTCGGACGACATACTCAAGGACACTGTGAAGGACTGGGTCTCGTCACAGCCACAGGAATTCTGGGAACAAGGAATCCGGCGGCTTGTTCATCAATGGGATCGTTGTGCTCAGGCCTATGGTGTATATTTTGAATAAAGTCTATATTTGTACCCACCGTGTCGTTTCGTACCTTTTCATTTGATCACCCCTTGTACATACATAAAGGGAAAATCAAATGATAAAAAAATTAATTCTACCAAAATAAAAAAATTTAGAAATGTATTTTTAACAAAAAATATTTTATTAATCTTACTACAAAGGATACTTAAAACAGCCATTATGTATAAATGCTTTGAATTAAAATATAGTGATAAATCAGCTACATTAAATTGTATTAACAACAGATAAAAGTAAATTAAAAATAGAATAAAAATTAAAAATTTTTTTTTTTTTTGGTTTAACAAAAAGAAAAACAAATAGCTTTGAACTTGCAGAATTTAAATTTCAATTTTTAGTAACAGAGTAATTTATTTCAAAGAATCACAAGTTTTATAAAATCTGTACTGTATAAAAACCTGTTCAGTAAGAACAGCTGCTTTACCATGGCAGTGTAAGTAATGATTATGGGCAGAAAAGCAGTAGGAATTTTGAGAATGTTGAACAGGGACAGGGAGACAAAAGCTTTATTGGCATCCAAGACATTATCAGAGTCAATGAGCACATAAGTTGCGAAACTGGCAAGAGATACCTAGATATGCAAAAAATTAAAAATAAAAACTAATTCTACATTCTATTTGACACACAGTTCCAAATACTTCAAATAATGTTCAATTACATAAAAATATAAAGTATGAATGATTAACATATTAAAATTAAATAATTTATTAGGTTGATTAGAATACTCATGCATATTTATTAGGGAAACATGCAAACTATAATAAATAATTGGTGTACTCCTCCATAACAATAAGCTGAGGAAAAACCATTCAAACATTGAAACTCATCCTACAAGTTATAAAAAAATTTAATTTTCAGATATATTAATAAGGTTTATAAAAAAGAGGGATAGATGCAATGACATTTTTCCCTAGTGAATAAGACTTTACTTAATATTGTTAGAAAATGCAATAAGATACAGCCATAATATATAAATGTGCATATTTGAAAATGTGTTGAGTGGTCCGTTAAAAACAAAATTTGTACATAAAACATATTTTCAGAATATGATTTTTTCTTAAACTTTATAGAAATCCATACTTTATATAAATATCACCACTTTAATCAAAATGCTAAGAATTACCTATGCTAAGGACTTAATTACACAAAGGGATTAAATATACAAAGAAAAAAAGTGATCTTTATATTTAAAACGATTTTTTTTTTGTATGCAATAATCTAAAAGTTACACAAATCTGTGAATTTACCTAAATCAGAGTATTTCTATACTTACATTTAAACTGATATTGGTAAAGACAGAGTGAAAAAAAACCCCATTAAACTTACTAAGAATGGAGCAGAGGAAAAGGCAAAAGTCACAGCTCCCATTAAATAAGCTTGAGACCTGAGACTTGCAACTTCATTACTTCTATAGTTCATAACCATTTTGATGAAGGAATTTTCCCAAGCATAAAGTTTTAAGACCTTTATTCCATTCAGAATTTCATTCATAAGCTTTGTTCTTCGATCTTTGTCTTTCATGAGAAGTACCTGAAATTTAACAAAGCATGTTTCTTTCTCAACAGTATTAAACTAAAATCTTCTCTAATATATCAAACTAACTTCTGTTCAACATTTCACAGAAATAATCATGTTGTTGATGCTTATGACACCTGTCTGACGTAGTCAGATTGAGGCCCACGAAACTCATCATGGCAACGGGCTAGAGATACATCTGTCATTAGCCTAAGCTTTAAGCCAATGAAGGTGACAGCACGATTTTGCTCACGATAGATGGCGACACCATTTGGACCCACAGATTTAACGAGCACGTTCTCCATTTGTACTTGGCGAGTATTTGAGGAAACAATCATAAATTTGGTAAAAGAATGCTTTAAGTTTTTCTTGAATATTTTATTTCAAGCATACATTTTTTTAATGAAACATACAATTAATCCTGAATATCATTTTTACCTATATACAGATTATATAAAAACTAGCTGAAATAAAAGCTAGCATTCTTTGCACCAGTTAATTTTTTAAAATAAAAAATATTATACTTTATACAACATTTGAATCGTAAGAAAAGTAAAACCTAGTACATAACAATGTATAGAAAAATGTAAAATAATTTTTTAATGAGTACACTTATGTATATATAAAGCACCTTAATCCCTTGCAACAAACCCTTGGAGGTCAATTTTCACAAACCCACCTTTTTTAGTGGAACTCTACTACATAAAAGAAATGTGCCTGCAAAATTTCAAGTCTGTAGGTCTAATAGTTCAAAAACAGGTATATTTCAATATAATGAACCTTGGTGGCTAATTTTCGCAAAACCCTATTTGTAGCATGACTCTTACATGAAAGAAATGTGCCCGGCTAATTTACAGTCTGTAGGTCTAACAGTTCAAAAAATGGGAATACTTATCTATAACGCCCCTTGAGGTTCAATATTTGCTATGTTCTTAGCCGATCCCTGTTCCATGAAAGGAATATCCCTACCAAATTTCAAGTGTGTAGGCCTAATAGTACAAAAACAGAAATATTTAACTATAATGTCCCTTAAGCCTTCGCAACATCCCTTTCGGTCAATTTTCACAAACCCTTTTTTGTAGAGAATCTCTTCTCCACG
Source organism: Trichonephila clavata (assembly GCA_019973975.1). Lineage (NCBI taxonomy): Eukaryota > Metazoa > Arthropoda > Arachnida > Araneae > Nephilidae > Trichonephila > Trichonephila clavata. The sequence goes on from BMAO01032142.1 coordinate 262,713, forward strand.
AAAGAACATGCCTACAAAATTTCAAGTCTGGTTCGAAAACAAGAATATTTATCTGTAACTCCCCTTGCAGATTGAATTTCTATAAACGCATTCTTAGCAGATCTCTGCTCCATGAAAGGAACATCCCTACTAAATTTCTAAGCCTGCGGATTGAATAGTTTAAAAACAGGAATATTTATCTATAATGCCCCTTTAAGCACTCTCAATGCGCCTTGGGGGTCAATTCCAGTAAAAACGGCAACCTTCTTCATAGATGGGAGATAGAGGGCAAACACATCATATAACTAACTCCCTTGGTCGTACCTGGTCTTGTTTCTGAGTTTTAGAGGCACACACACACATAGTACACTTTCTTTTATAATATACATTGATTAATAAAACCAAATTCAAAATTTAAATATTCAAATACAAAAAAAATAGAATTTAAAATTCTTCAAGATAGAAGCCTAGAATTCTTCAAAATTCGACCTAGGTATCAACACAATTCTGCAAACAAGTTTTCCATGCTTCAAAGAGGCACAGGAAATCCTTTCCCAGAATGTTCCTCCAGCAGCCTGTTGAAGCTACTTGGACTGTGCTTTAGTGCCATAATAGTGTAATTTGAAGGCTGCTTTTACTCAGGGGGATAAAAGTCTGCTGGAGTCAGATCAAAACTAAAGGACTAGGAAAGTATCATTATAGCAATGCCTGGCCTTACTTTTCAGTTATCTTTTACTTATCTTTTCAGTTACATACAAAACACTCAAGATGGTCTGTCCCTGAGATATAAATCTGTGGAAGACCACACCTTTGGTATCAAAGGCAATGAGCATGGCTTTGGCATTTCAATCTAAATTAAAGCTTTTTTGGCAAGCAAATGCTGGTGTGTGTCATTTGGCAGTCATTTTGTGTCAGGGTCACAATCGAAATCCTTGTTTTGTTATCGGATATTACAATAATGTTGCTGTTGTTTTTTAGCCATGAAAGATCTGACATGTCATATCAGCTCCAGAAGGTTGTTGACCACCAAAAAAATCTACAATAAGGGGATCAGATGTTAGGTTCCCTTTAGAAAATCCGATGCATCTCAGAATGTGATCTGGTAAAGCTGGATGGTCACAGTATTTCTTACAAGTGGGGTGGGATTTTTTTTTGCCACTATTATAGGAAAGACATTTCAAGTGGCCACTTGTTAGTCTAGCCAGAACAGTCTGGAAGCAACAATCACATTTGATTTCCAGCAGAGAGCAAGGGGATGTTCCAGCAACAATACAATACAATTACAGTAGTAAAAACTGGAATTCTGTTTGAAAAGGCTTCAAAAGATCTTTGCAAAGAAATAAAAGATGGTTTTCCTTTTGATTGCCTGTCAAAAGTTTGGGGATGAGTCTGCCCTAGATTTTTCTCAGTTGAAAATGTTGGTAACAATGGTACAAAAAATCATTTTAACAATTTCTTTATAGTCTTTGATCATTTGAATACTTAACCACAGGTCTGAATTAATATCATGCACATCGTCCTTGCTCATCGATGAGTATTCTGTGCTGGATTTATCCTCCACACTCTTACCACTTTAAAGTAGCACCTTTTGATAAATAAGCCTTCACTCCGGAATACTTGCTGGATCATTATCAATCATCTCCACCGCTAATTTTCGAAGTTACATAAACAATTTAATGGGATAATGCTGTTCTATAGAACGTTGAATTTTAAAGCTCTTACTGTGCCTATAGAATGGGGTCAATAGAAACAACGATAGCAACCACTCATAAGCAATCAACACAGGTGCACTTTGAAGCCGACTTCTGACTCCATCAAACCTGCGTGGAACCAGCACATCACTTTGATGCAAACTCATCACTTAAATCTCATTACTTGTTACGCAAACTGTATTTACAGATTAAAAGTTAAGTGAAAACAACTATTAAGCATCTAAGGATGAAAAAGTAATCCACAGATTAAAAAAAATTAAAATGTACAATTAAAATTTGCAAAATATTAAAAATTTTAAACTTAAAAACTCTTAGAAAAAAAAATTTTGAGAAAAAAAATCAACATATATTTGTATTAAAAAACTACATTTAGAATTTAAAATAATTTTTGGAAAAATATAAATGTTTTAAACAGCTAACATAAGAATATTTAATTTCTCAGAAAAATATGGAGAGGAAAGCAAGTCTACAAATAATTGGGTAAAAAAAGAAAATTCCTGAGAAAGAAAGAAACAGATATTAAGATGAATTGCAATTACAATTTTGTAATGTATTTGAAAGAGGATTTTGTACAAATTCTTTCTAAACCCAGTTTATTTTTTATAAAAAAATTACTTACCTGTGAACTTCTGATGAAATAAGTAATAAATCCATTAATTGGAATCATCAAAATCATGACAAAAAGACCTCCGAGTGTAGCAATTCCTAACTGTTGCCACAAAAGATAAATGGCTATAATTATTTGCAAGGGAGCAGACCATAAAAGGTTGACCATCTGAACATAATCCATCATTCTTTGAGTATCTACAGACATCAGGTTCACTACTTCTCCAACCGTGAAGTTTTTACGTGCAGAATTGGACAATACAAGAGCCTTTAAAAGGAAAATACCACGGAAACATTGAATGCTGATTTAAAAAAAATCAAAATACACAAAAATAACTCCTTAATAAAATGCTTGATTTTCTTATTTAGTAATCATAGTATTGATAGCATTCAATTAAAATAATAGTATAAAATAAGAAGAAATTGTGGCTTTATTTTTACCATACATTTCCAACAATATATAGAGAGATTCAAATTTTTGAAGGCAAACTGTTAGATCCCTAAATATGTTCTAAAATGTCACATATTTCATTGGTTGTGGGGCTTTAATACAATATCAATATTTTATTATAAAGCCCTAAAAATTATTGAACAACCAACAATGCCATGTTCTCGGAAATATTACCTTCTCATTACATCAAAAGATTTAAGGTGCTCAAGCTGTATTTAATATGTAGCTCTTATTACTCTGGACCATTTATTTTTGGTAGATTTGAATGTATGTGAATCATGACATTTACTCATCAGTTGCATTACTTTTATATAGTGCAAGTGAAATCAAGTGTTATTTTTTCTTTGATCAAATATACTTAATATCAAAACTTAGGATACTAATAAAAGTTTCATTTTAAAAAAACATAAAGAGTTCACAAAAAGTTTTATAAATATATAAATTCTATATTTTTTCTTTTTACTTAAAGCGAATTTGATTATGCATTAATTATGAAAAAAATCATAAGCTCAAGAAGCTTTTGGTAGCAGTTGTTTAAGCAAAAATAAAACTGTGCTTTGAAGCTAGCTCAATTATCAATTTAAATTAATGAGAAAAATGCCATTTGTTTTTTACGAAAAAGATCTAACGATATTAAAATGAAACTTAAAACAGCTATATTATTTTAGGTTGTATTGCTTGACTTACAGTTTATTCTAAAAGAAAAATATAATATAATAAGTTGAAAATATCTACTTACCTTTTTGTACACAACAGAAATAATACAAGAACGTATTCGTGTAGCAATCACATAAATCCTATACTCGTACTGGCCAGACAAGAACGATTCAATCAAAGCAGCAAAAAACATTCCAGCAGCAAAAATAAATCCTTTCCAGTATGGGTCACTGCTTCCAACAAAGGCGATAAGCTCACTGAATAAAAAAAGATTAAAAACTTCAGATGGAATTTTTGTTAAACCTTATAACAATACACTTAGAATTAACCTTCTTAAATTCATCAGTGAAAAAGTAATTTAATGTTTACATGCTTCAAAGACAGAGCACATAGTCTAACAATAAAAAATAAAATTGTCAGAAGGAAAAGAGTTTTATTAATCACAGTTAAGTGAATGAAAGAAATAATTAAAGGTAACTGTTTGCTCAAAATGTCATTAAGCTTGGTATCCATTGATTAATCAATATATATATACTTGCTACACCAAACATTTATAGTCATTAGAGATGCTTTAATGATTATTTTAAAATTTCACAGAAAATTATCAATATTCGTATCTAGTAATCACTATCAGCTATTTTTTTTCCCTTCCCTTACTTGAAAAGAGAAGGAAAACTGTACATGTTACAGCCTCTTTATGCAGTTATATCCATGATTGCCTCTTTCTCTTCATTAAAAGATTAGTAAACAAAAATGAAAAAGATTAAAGACACTGATGATATAAAAAGGAATACTAAGACATTAATTTGTCCTATATTAATAATACATATAAGTTATTTTATCCCTGTATTATCTTTGTTCTATAAGCAGATGTATGATACTAGCCACTACCTACCCATTTTGCTGGGTACTTCATGATGTATGTAAATATATTCTGTCTATATATACATATATAAGTTATTGACATCTAAGTCCTAGCACTAGGAATTTGATTGCATTCAAAAACATTCATATAGCTCTCACCTCTTAATTTAAAAAAAAAGGGTAGGACCTCTAAATAATTTCTAAAATTGAAGTAAAATTATGCTCCCATACCCCCACCTCCTTCCCAAGATTTTTTCAAAACCCACTTTTAGTGGATCTGTACTCAAAAAAGCAAACATGCTTGCCAATTTTCAAATCTAAGTCTAACAGTACAAGAACTGAAATTTTTTTTTTATCAGTAAGCTCAGTAACCCCTTTTTAAGAGTTGATTTCCATAAGACCCTTTCTTAACAGATTTCAATTTAACACAAGAAACATGCATACCAAATTTCATTACTGTAGGTCTAGTAATTCGAAGATGGGAATTTTTTATTTTATCAATACACCCTAGTAACTCCCCTCCCATAATAGTTGATTTCTGTAAAATTCATTATTAGCGGATCTCCATTCCAAAAAAGAAACATGCTTACAAAATTTCAAGTATGTGGGTCTAACATTACAAAAACAGGAATTTTTATCTATGATACCCCTTGAGGTAAGTTTATGGAAAATCTTTTGTAGTGGATCTCTTCTCCTTGAAAGGAATATGCCCAGCAAATTTCCCGTCTGTAGATCCAATAGCTTAAAATCAGAAATATATTTAAATAAGGCACCTTAAGCACTTACAATGGCCCTTGGAAATCAATTTTTGCAAAATCAGTTCTTAGTGGATGTCTACTCCATGAAAGGAGCATGTCTACTAAATTTCAAGTCTGTAGGTGTAATAGTTCCAGAGATACTGTGATCAGTGAGATGCTTTTCTCCTTTACATATTTATAGATGAGAATATAGTGCAGATAAATAATAGTACAGATGAAGACACAAACTGTTTAATAATCAGTTGTATTGACAAAATTAACAAATGCATTTAATCTAGTGCATAAATATAAAATGATTTTTATAATATAGAATGGAAATGTTATTTTTAAGGAAAACAGCATTTAAATATTATCCCATTAGAAAAAACACACTCGCACATTGGAATAAATAAAAAGTAAAGTGAGAAAAACAATGTAGTCAAGTATTAAAGTAAAAAAAATAGAGGTGAAAATCCTTATCAATTAATAAAAACACAAATATTACCAAGGAAAGCAATTAAAATAACCAAAAACTTACTCTAAAATAATTGGGTTGACAAACGTAATGACACTAGCTCCTAGCTTCAAAAGACCAATACCAAAAAGTTCTAAGCCAAATGTTTTTACAATGGGTGTAAAAATGCTCAGCTTTGAGATGTCTTTCTCATATTCATCTGGCGATACTGTGACCTTGGTGCAATCATCAGCAGGCATTTCAGAGTATCTTCTTGAGTAGGAGACTTTCACTTTGTTCTGATGGCTTAGAAAAAAATATTGAAATGTTAATTAATTTAAATAATATGCAGTCTTAGCAAATAGTAAAAGTAACATTTTGTAACAGAAATTCTAACAAACCCTTTATAAAAATAAATACTTTAATTTTAGGTTGATTTTGATGCATTAGAAGTTAGGAGGGGGAGCTCAGTGTCATCCTAGTCACTTGACCATGGTTCAAAATTATGAGGGCCATTGCCAACAGTCCTCACATGCAACTCTATAGTTCAACATTAATATAACCTCCTCCCAAGCTGCTGCCACTAGATGTCTTACAAGGATTGTCTCAACATGGGAAACATTCGAGTTCAAACTTATTTCCTGGGTGTACCTCTTTCAATGTTTTTTAAACATTTATTAGGTCATTAAAATGTTGTAGGTATTATTTTCCTTAAACATGCAATAATGAAGCAATGATAGTACATTGTTTGTTGCTTTGCTTTTTACTTATATAAAAAATGATGAAAATATTTTTAAAGGAGAAAAAAAATTTCAATTTATTTTTCTTCTTCTTTATTTCAGTCAGATAAAATATTATGTAAATTCATAAAAGCATTAACGCATATAAAAACTCTTTTACAATAATAATTATTATTCTAATAAACTAAATAATAATTTTTTAAAACATACAGATTATTAAACAAATGGATTTATACACCCTGAAAAATAAACCTGTCAAATATTAAAGCTTTTCTTTAAACAACAAACATCAGAAATTTATACAATGCAAGAATGAATAAATTTGAAACTAAACAAAATTATGAAATGCACACAATGATTACATACCTATTTATTTTCTTTGCTACTGGTAACCAATATTTATTAAATTGAGCTTGAAGAATTTCAGATTTATTCTCCTCCTTAAGTTCCCACATATCATCTCCAGTTAACGGCTGTTTGTATCCCAAAACAGCCATTCTGCACAACAAATAAATTTCAACTTAAGTATATAAAAAATCCACAGAAAAATTTCAAAAACACTTTTTTTCTTTGGTTTTTGATATAAATTTGTGATAAAAGCACTCCAATACATTAAATTCAATTTTTAGCAATATACTATTATTAAACTGATTTATAAAACAATTGTTGCTAAAAATAAAATTTATATTTTACTTTTGTGTAAGAAAATTCATACCCTTTTACAGTTAAATTATCAATACAAGTGTAAATTTTATTACTTAAATTGATCTTAGAAACAAATATGAACTTTTAAGGCTCATTAGAAAAGAGAAAAAAAAATCTTGCTTTAAGGCAGGAGAAGTGAAATAACTGATGATAATGAAACTACTAAAAATTAATAACTTAAAAATCAATAATACTTACGGATTAAACCACCAAAATGTAAGCATAGATAGAAATGATGCTCTTTCTTCAGGACTTTGTCTCTAGAAAATGAATTTTAACATTATATCATAGTACAAAAGAAATGCTTTACTTCAGTCATGTAAAATTTTAAAAAGCCAGTAAGCTGAATTTAAGATCTGCTTTTTCTCATTATTTAAGACATAAAAATGTGTTTGGAAAATAAATATAATTTTAATATTAAATACATGACAGAATTTAAGATAATCAATGCCAAATTAAGAAAAAAATACATACCATGGGTATCTGGCTTTGTTTTAATCTCATGTCAGCAAAACAGTTCAAAATAAATAACATGAAAGATAATGCAAAATACAATACTATCACAGAAAACTGAAAAGTTTCATAATCTTTATCATAGATGAAATTCTGAAATTAAAAAAAAATTAATAGAATCTCTACATATTTTCTAGTCAGACACAATAGTACAATAACAATTTAAAATAATCAATTTCAGTATTATTTCATTTAATATTTTGGCATGTTTTCAGTATAAAAGAAGAAATTAATAGATGATATTATTCTAAAATAAAGGAACAGTACATAAAATTTGAAACATACGCAATATTATTTTAGGGAAAATTATTAAACAGAAAAATTTTCAAAACTACTATGAAACTATTTTTACTAACTCTAAAATAAATATAAATTAAAATTTTTAAAAATATCACAAAATGATTTAAAACTGGTGACTGATTAAGTGATCATTCATTAACCTTTCACTTTGAAGCTGGACAAGGGCTATTGACAATGGACAGCGTAATTTTGAACCACAGTCAAGAATAACCTGAGCTAGCTCCCCATACTTATTCTTCATAAAACCACCCCACCCCTCAGAAGCTAGAGTTCTATGGATTTAAAATATACCAGCATCTCTATACCGCAAATTTCAAACCTACTAAATACATTATTGTAGAGATTTTACTGCATATAATAATATTTTTTTAATTAATGTTTGTTTCATAACAGGATATTATTAATTTTTAAAAATGTTACACAAGTCACAAAAAAAATCAATTAATATTTTAAATAATGACACTCATATGAGCAATTCTGAAAGCATCAAAAATATATTAGAACATGTCATATTTTAATTGATTGTGCTTTCTTGTAACCTTCAATATATAATTCTTAATTACTTTCCAATGAATTAATACCAATGTCTTTACAAATTTTAAAGTTAAATTAAAATGTGAGGAAATCACAGTCAATATATATTTTGATAAAAATAACAGAAGTTGCAACGAAATATTTCTGGTTCAAATCATGGTTTTTATTACAAAATTCTTTTGTTTAGAAAATTATATTAAATTTTTTAAAAAAATACATGCAAGTAATATTTTATTTCACTAATAATAATGAAAATAAATTCTGATTTTTACAAAACTTAAGGAGTTTTTTTAATGGAAAAAGAAGCAAATATCAACAAAATTTGTATATACATAAGAACTTCTTCATTTATGATGGGAAAAACTATAATTTCACAACAAAATGTAGAACAAGATACAAAAATAAAATTTTGCACATTGTAAGAAATAACTGATATAATTTCAAAAATCAAGTACATATTAAGATAAATATAAAGATCATTTTTGACTTTAGACAAAATACCTCATTAAATGTTTTCTGCAGAGCAGTGTAATATCCTCCAGCAGTACCCAAACAAAAAAAGAATGAGAACAGAAATATGACACCAGAAGTAATTTTGCCTTTTCTTCGCTGAATAATTAACATTGTAACAACTGCAGCCTACAAAGAAATCTTTATTATTAAGAAACTATTATAAACATTGATTATTACTGTAATAAAGAAGGAAAAATTCTATTGATATAAGACAATTTGCAATGGTATAATATATTGTGGCCATAGGTCGTTTAGTTCTATAGTAATATATATGAAATATGAGTGTATATATATGAAAACAAAGAAAGTTGTACCGCATTAAATTTTACATGATAATATAGATAGTTCTAATATAAAAAGCATTTTATATTCAACAGAAGATAATGAATGTCTTTAAGTTGATTTTAATTTCGTTCTGTTTCATTCTCTATAATGGTGGTCTCCAAAGTTTGGTATGCATACCCAGAGAGTGAGTGAGTGAATATTAGCATTGCACTGTTCACTACATAAGGGCTTTTGGCGACGGACCTCGTAATTTTGAACCATGGTCATGTGATGAGGACGACACCTGAGCTGGCACCCCCCCCTAACTACCACACCACTCCAACGGGAGGACATTTGAGCTCTCAACAGATTTAACGTGCATCGCTTCCCTACACGGCGGGTCTTTGGTGGTACAGGGCTCGAACTCGTGACATGCCGACCACGATCGGATACCTTGACCACTCGGCTACCGCGACCACATACCCAGAGAGTAAGCCAAAGAAGCAGATTCAAGATCATTTGCAAGTACATAATCATGTATCATTTAAATACAAGGTTCTTGCATTAATTTCTCTAAGAGTTCAATGAAGTCTGTAGATGACCAACATCATAAATGCACTATCATGAATATTTTTGACATTGCACAAAGAACTTTATATTTATATCATGTTGGGTAAAGTTTATAGCTATTGTTTTAAGGATATGCAATCAACAAGAGATGGTCATTGTACAACACAGCCATCTGAGTCTATTTAACATCCAGGGACAATAAATGGGAATTTTATTCCTCGATCATATTGATTAACCATTTTATTACAAGCTCACTTTCCAATCTTAGCATTGATGCATGTTTACTAAAAAGCCATCCATATTTTTCATTATAAATTAAGACTTTATTTTCAAACTGAAGGAACTTATTTATATTATAGATATTGCATTGTTTAATTGAAATCACATGCCAAAAATAATTAAACTTAAAATTATTTTAGTCCATGTCTATAAAATTAAGTTTTATTAGAATCTGATACATATAATTATACAATTAAAACATTTTGCTCAAGAAAAATTTCTTGTTGTGATTTGTGGTATTTGATGATGGCTTTCTCTTCTTGCATTTGTAATAAAAAGCAACCCATAATATATTCAAATGAATAAGTCAGGTGAAAATAGTAAGCATATTGATTTTAAGTCATATCACAGTATTTCATTATAATGTACGATTTTATATATTCTGTATAAATTTTATGAAGAAATTTTTGTATTATTTGATACTATAAGCAAGCATATCATCCTTACAAACATAGCTATTGTTAACAAAAATCTTAAATGATACTTCATTGTTATTGAATAATAAAACAATGAAGATAATTGTTAATGCCTATAGCTTTCATTGGAAAATAATAAATAATTTCACAAGACATAAATGTTAAGAAAATTTACAGTTGATTGTTCTGAGGAGTAAAAAATCATTCTGGACAATTTGTTTTAACACATCAAGAAAGAAAACACAAATGCAAATTAAACCGAAAACAAGTATAAAAAAATATTTAATTGAAAGAAATAAAAAATAAGTATCCTTAAAATAAAACAAAACTAAGAATGTATGATATAAATTTAAAAAATAAAATATCAAGTAATATTTTCATTTAAAACAATTATGACAGACATAGCACAATGACCATATAAAAAATACACTAAACATTTTACAAGTTCAATGGAAATTATGATATTGTCACAAACTGAAACGCTCTGAGTGGCCGAACGGTTAGAGCACTGTTCTACAATGCAAGTGGCTGGGGTTCGAGCCTCCCAGATATTTGTTTGTTGAATTCAATCATGACTTTCATTATTTATTATTATGGACATTTGCAAATTATGTAAATTGAATTTATGTTAATCTTTCCCCTGGTGGTTATTCTAGAACCCTCCACCAGGTTTATAAAAGTACTGCAGCTGGATAGGTCTTCAGTTGTGGTGCTGCCCGTGTAAAACACTACGACAAAATAAATTGTGTATTGGATAACATCGCCTTATTCCTTCCACGTGACATTTTGGTGGAGGCGCGGGGTAACGATAGCCATCGGCAACGGCGGATATCAGAGAAAGTCGAAGGCTCCAAGGGCTACCTCCAGAATACGGGTTGCTACCTTGTCGAGTTCGAACTGTAAAAAGAATGCCGGAAGGTGAAACGGAAGACAAGGCAACATCATCAATCCCATCTATGTATGTTACCTATCAGCTGCCACGAGAGCCTTGTTCATTCTCTGGCTTGAATACCGAAGATGCTGAAAAATGGAAAAATGATTACGAGAGGATTGCTAACTACAACAATTGGGATGAAACAGTACGTCTTGCAAATGTCGTGTTCTATCTAAGCGGAACTGCAAGGTTGTGGTTTGACAACAATGAAGATCGATTGAAAAGTTGGACAGACTTCGAGAGACTTTTTGAAGAGACTTTCGGGAGGCCTGAGGACGTAAAAAGTTTTGCAGAAGGATTATTAAGGACAAGGGCTCAGTGTCCTGGCGAAACGCATGAGTCTTACGTTCAGGACGTATTGTCATTATGCAGGAAAGTGGATAAAAATATGCCAGAAGATCAAAAGATATCGCATCTCATGAAAGGGGTGGCTGAAAATCTCTACCAGGTACTGATAAACAGAGAAGTTAGCACAGTAGATAAATTTGTTATGTGTTGCCGTGAAGTGGATGCCATGAGAAAGAGACGAGTTGTACCGCTACGATATGAGAGACTACCTAATGTTACACCCATATCAATGGCCAATGAAGGAGATCTAAGCGATCTAATTCGAAGGATTGTTAAAGAAGAAATCGAGAAAGTACTCCCACGGATCGCAACATGTATAGACGACGAGCCAAGCGATTTAGAATCCATTATCCGAGAAGAAGTTCGAAGCAATTTGGCTCCACTCTCTCGAGAAAAACCTACGCCTTCCCCTTACAGAACTCAAAGGACTGGCGGAAGTTCCTGGAGACCAAGGCCGAGACCTCGACAAGAAAACAGACCAACTCAACAGGATACCGGAAGGAAGACTGACCTTTGGCGTACTTCAGATAACGTACCAATTTGCTTTCATTGTGGACGACCGGGTCACGTGACTAGATATTGCCGTGATAGACGACGTGTTTTTAACGCAGCAAGACAAAGAAGACAATTAGACCAGTCAGAACGCTGGGATTCCGACTCTCTTTCTGATTACGGCCGCGATCCTGAATCTAATTACCAGCGTTACAGAAGTAATTCGTCGTACCCTAGACGCAATCCACAACGCCACCAATCAAGATCTCCATCTCGTCGCTCACCTGTTAGGTCCAGTGAGGAAAACTAAGGCATGCGACCTGCGTGGGAGGTAAGGCCGCAATAAACGAAAACCCTCCAGTATACACGGCTGCTAAACTAGTCAAAAACTTTGTATCCGTAACTGTCAATGGGCATATCGTTAATGCCTTGGTTGATTCAGGAGCTGATTATTCAGTAGTTTCCGAACAGTTACGCACGCAACTAAGGACGCCCATGTTTTCAGAACACAACCCGATTCTTCGAACTGCCTGTGGTAAAGGTTGTAGAAGCTATAGGACGATGCATGTTGCGAGTGAACTTGAATGGAGTGGTGCAACCTTTCGAATTTTTGGTATTCCAGCAATGCAGTCATGATCTCATATTGGGATGGGACTTTTTCAAAGCAACTGATGCCATTATTGATTGCGGATCAGGTGAACTTCAGATTGGAGAAGTCTCTCCAAATGATCTCAAAATGAATGAAGTAAATTCTGGTTTATATGCGGTCAGTGACGTTGTCATTCCAGGAAACTCTATAAGAAAGATTTCCGCTTTGGCTAAAGACCACCAGACCTTAGAAAAGGTTATAGTTACTTGAATGAAGAATTTTGAATGGACTAAACAGCTTAAAGTCCCAGCTACATTAGCCACACTCTAGAATGGTAAAATAGATATTTGGATTGCTAACAGTTCCTCTCAGCCACAGATAATACCAGCTGGCTTGTGTATAGCCGAAATGATGGATATTGAGGATGGATTGGTAAGTTCTTTGAACGAGAATGCTGACAAAATCGAAGTAAAGCAGATGAAGCACCCTAGACAGTCGGTGAAAGGATTCAAATGCCTTTTAGACCCGGAACTGCGTGAGGCGCAACATAAAGATCTTTTGAAGTTGCTTAACGACTTTACAGATGTTTTTGATTTTGAGAACAAAATAAGTCTCGAGTAAAGTAAAACACAAGATAAACACCAGCGATTGCCAACCTATTAAGCAAAAGCCATATAGAGTGTCTTTTGAAGAGAGGAGAATAATTTAAAAAGAGGTTGATCAAATGCTGAAGCTGGACATTATAGAGCATTCGGAGAGTCCATGGTCATCCCCAGTTGTTCTGGTGAAAAATAAAAATGGATCCTGTCGTTTCTGTGTGGATTACCGTCGCTTGAACAAAATTACCAAAAATGATCCCTTTACCCCGGATTGACGATGCCTTGGATAACCTTTCGGGTTCAAGCTTGTTTTCTATAATAGACCTTGAGTCTGGATACTGGCAGATTGAAGTCGATGAAAGAGACAGAGAGAAGACGGCTTTTATTACTCCGGATGGATTATACCAATTTAAGGTTGTCATTTGGGTTATGTAACGCCTCAGCCACGTTCGAAAGAATGATGGATAGTATCCTTAAAGGGATGAAGTGGAAGCACTGTCTTTGTTACCTAGATGATGTCATTGTCTATGCTGCCTCTTTCGAAGAACATCTTTTGAGATTGAGGATGGTGCTACAGTGCATACGAGATGCTGGATTGACACTGAACCATAAAAAGTGTCGTTTTGTTCAAAGAAGCCTTAAGATTCTTGGTCACTTAGTGGACAAAGATGGAATTCGTCCAGATCCATGGAAGGTCGAAACAGTTCGAGAATTTCCAACCCCTCAAACCGTTACGCAAGTTAGAAGCTTTCTAGGGATCTACTCTTATTATCGCCAATTTGTCCATAATTTTGCCAACATCACCAGGCCGTTGCACGAATTATTGAAGCAAGATGTTAAATTTGTATGGAAAGAAGAACATCAATCAGCATTCATCCGTTTAAAATCGCTGCTGACGAGATATCCTGTGCTTGGTTTCTTTAAACCAGAAGCTAAAACCCTAATACATACTGACGTCAGTGGATATGCCATTGGTACTATTCTCGTACAAATACAGAGTGGGTTTGAAAGGCCTATTGCTTATGCATTCCGAAAAACATCCGTGAAAAATTATTCGACTACAGAGAAGGAATGTTTAGCAGTTATTTGGGCGATGAGTAAATTCCGACCCTATATCTTTGGCCACCCATTTACAGTGGTAACCGATCACCACTCTTTATGCTGGTTTGCGAATCTAAAAGATCCATCTGGGTGATTAGCAAGGTGGGCTTTGCGTCTTCAAGAGTACGATGTGGAAATAGTTTTCAAGACCGGAAGAAAGCACCAGGATGTTGATTGCTTATCGAGGGGCCCACTGCTTAAAATTGAAGAGCTCACTGAAGATATACCATTCCTCAATACCATTACCAATTTCGAAAGTGAGCAAAGTAAAGACCCTGATGTAGCAAATATTCGAGACGAAATGGTTAGAAAGAGAGACTTCTCAAAGTTTAAAGAAATTTATGGAATTTTATACAGAAAAAACTACGATCCTTTAGGAAAGCAGTGGCTATTGTTCATACCGAAACATCTTAGAGGGGACGTATTAAAAAGCCTTCACGATACACAGACAGCGGGTCATTTAGGGTTTGCCAAAACGTACGCCCGAATCAGACGGAAGAACTTCTGGCCTGGCCTATACCGCAGTGTCCGACGCTATGTGTCTCATTGTCGATAGTGTCAAAGGCGAAAATCTCAACCTCAGCGACCTCCAGGATTGCTTCATCCAATATTGACAGGGATATCCCGTTTTCTAAAATAGGGATAGATTTACTTGGAAGATTTCCTCTAACAAAGCAAGGGAATAGATGGATAATTGTCTGTACAGATTATCTCACTCGATTTACGGTCACAAAGGCCCTACCAAGCGGTGAAGCCACGGAAATAGCCAAATTTCTAGTTGAAGACGTTATACTGAAACATGTATCACCAAGGTAAATCATCAGCGACAGAGGGTGATCATTTTTGTCGAATCTCGTTAAAGAAGTAAATAATTTATGCTTGACGTATCATTTGCTAACTACTGCATATCACCCTCAGACAAATAGCCTCACGGAAAGGTTCAATAAAACACTCGCTGACATGCTGGCCATGTATGTCGATGTTGACCAAAAGAATTGGGACAACATACTTCCATTTGTCACCTTTGCATATAACACCGCAAAGCAGGAGACTACAGGTTTCAGTCCATTTTTTCTTGTTGATTGACGTGATGTGAATACTCTACTAGATGCCATTTTGCCCTTTCTTCCCGATGAATCAGCGAATGATTACGTTCAAAACCTGATAATGAAGGCCGAAGAAGCTAGACAACTATCAAAAATGCATCTAACAAGAGCACAAGACAAAGACAAATGCCGTTATGATGAAAGACATCGGATAGTGAATTACAAAGGAGACCTGGTTTGGATATTTACTCCAATCCGCAAAGTTGGATTATCTGAAAAATTGTTAAAGCGATACTTTAGACCCTACAGGGGGAGAAAAAGGTTATCCGAAGTCACTTATGAAGTGGAACCTTGTGATAGTATGCGCACCAAACGAAAATTAAGAGACGTGGTTCATGTTCTGAGAATGAAACCTTATAAAGACCCAGACCTTCAGCTAGAAGACATTATACAAGAGAAGTCACCAACGGAACCAGTCCGGACTGTTTTTGACAAAAGGAACCCTAAACAAGTTTACTTTGGACCTATTACAAGAATCCGTTCGAAAGAACTACAGCGGGTCGCTGGCTCCTAAGGAGGGAGAAATGTCACAAACTGATACGCTCTCTGAGTGGCCGAATGGTTAGAGCACTGCTCTACCATGCAAGTAGCTCGGGTTCGAGCCTCCCAGGTATTTGTTTGTTAAATTTAATCATGACTTTCGTTATTTATTATTATGGACATTTGCAAATTATGTAAATTGAATTTATGTTAATCTTTTCCCTGGTGGTTATTCTAGAACCCTCCACCAGGTTTATAAAAGTACTGCAGCTGGATAGGTCTTCAGTTGTGGTGCTGCCCGTGTAAAAAACACTACAAAATAAATTGTGTATTGGATAACATCACCTTATTCCTTCTACGCGACAATATTCTTAATTTTCTTGATCAGATTTCTTCAAACAATCATGTACATTTTCAGTGGGTCTCATCCCACTTGGGGATTGATGGTAACGAGAAAGCCGATTTCTTAACCAGGACTGTGACTGATGAGGCTTGAGCCCTACTGTGGATCTCATACATTCGTTTAATTTTCATCCCTTAAGAAGATTGAACTCAATCATCTTGGAAGAACTCCTCCTAGTCACAATTGGTACTGCGGAAGAAATCCAGGAGGTTTATTCAAGCATTTGCCTAGAAAATTCCAGACTGCCTTCTCGCGCTTTGTGTGAGTGGCCATATAAAAGCTCTCACTTTTCGTCAGGGTCAGAAAATATTTCCGGAGTGCCACTGGTGTGATTATGAGCTGGTCTCTCTTCCCACATATTGACTTGCTTGGGTTTTAAAAAGGAAGAGGCACTTTTGGACCCTCTTCTGTTTTTAGAATTCTTAGATTTTTTGGATTCATGCAGATTGTCTAGCAATGCTAGACAATCTGGGATTAGAATCAACAACAACGACCAAATATAAATAAAATGATCAAAAATCATCAAAATCAAATTTCGCAAAAAATGCATTCTTATAATTGAGTTGCAACTAAGCACTTAAAAAATATTTTGTCTTTGGCGTACTTATTATTTAATTTAACATTGAAAAGTATTATTATAAACTATATTTTACTTG
Source organism: Trichonephila clavata (assembly GCA_019973975.1). Taxonomy (NCBI): domain Eukaryota; kingdom Metazoa; phylum Arthropoda; class Arachnida; order Araneae; family Nephilidae; genus Trichonephila; species Trichonephila clavata. The sequence continues at coordinate 279,715 of BMAO01032142.1, forward strand.
GTGTATTACAGATAAGTAAAACGCTTTGTCCGACAAATTTTGAAATTGTTAAAAATGTACCCAAACCACAAAAAAATTTTTCGAGAATCACTGCTGTAGGGTATATAAAGTCATTATACCCCTTATTTAACCCTGCGGATCACCGAGGACGTGCAAGAATAGGATGGTATTCAATAGGTTACCAAAAATGGTAATATCATTGCGATTAAACGCTGGCGGGAAGTTAATATTTGGTGATAAATCCAGGACATGTAGAAATAATATGTAAATACCTTACGTAATTTTGCAGTAAGTAATTCAATATTTATGTTCTTTATTTGATAAAAAGTACTAATTACTTAATAGCAGACTTTATGATCACTTAAATATTTTATGCATATTATATATATATATTACAAGTCACTAATTTAAGCTCATTAAAAATTCCGTTACCTCCCAAATACTCCTGAATCAATCCACCAATTAATAACTTACACCTTCCTCAATAATTAATAAAAATTCCGAAGAATATATATAAATATATACTTTGAGGTTTTATGAAAGCTGTGAGGTTTTCTTTATTACAATCTTACAGCTTTAAAATGCAGAAACATTCAATTCCTCAATAAAAACATCAATAATAATAAAAAAAAACATTAATGATATTTAAATGTCGTTCCTTTTACAAGCAAATTCTGTAAAATCTTCAATTGAAAAATTCGTTCATCACTGCATATCGACCATCCTTTCAAATAACTCAAATAATCGAACAAATACATGTATCCAGTTCCAACGAATCCAAATGTTTCGAAGGGTATTTGTAGATATTTACAAGTCAGTCATCTAAACTCCGATTCTCTCTTAAATATCTTCAACTTACTTCAGCAGCTCAACGAGATTCGCTCTCCCATTACAACAGGAATCCAACTCTGCATAAGAGAGCGGCGGGATAAAAGAGACCTATCCAACTCAAGAGCCTCAATAGGAGAGGAAAGGGAATAATAAGGGGTAATGGGGATTCGGAGCCGGGGCGTCATCTACTCGGCAGTCCATTTCCAAAGGAGAAACCTTTTAAGGTCCGCCTTGGGCATGAAACAGAAATAGATCCATAAATAACGGTGGAATGGCAACAGAGTGGTTCTGTTAAGGTGATTTGTTTCTGGATCACTTTAAGAAGAAAAACGCGTATTTGTTCTTTGAATGGAATGATTTTTACAACTATGAATGTATACGAGAAGACTGTGTTTTTAAAATTTGACCCAATATTATTAAGGTATAACAGTAACCTAAGAATAACAATCATATCAATTTTTTTGCGTTTTACTTTGTCCCACATACTTAGAAATCTTGCGCCAAAGTTTCAGATATCAATATCAATTAGTTTTAAGGATATTTGAAATTTTTCGACTCTACTTTTTAGTTTCGGTTTCATTTCAAAGCATTTTTGCTTTCCTAAATTGAATTAATTAAAAATATTTTTGAGCACAATCCATTTTTTTCAATGTGAAATGGCTATTAACTGCAGTTTTCATTAGTAAAACCATTTATGGTTGCTTATATTTTGAATTTCTAGAGTTCTCTAATAGCTACTTAACTAAGATTGGTTTCAAGAGACAAATATTTGTTTTTACACATAATTTGTATAATTTAGAAGTTTTTTTGCTTTGTTTCCATTAATTTTTCCTATTCAGAAAATGCTACGGCCAAAACGTACTCGGGTTGCTATGAGAAATAATGTTTGGAAGAGATGATATACGACTGAAAATGATAAATCTAAAATCCAGCTTTCAGCTGAAACTACAATGATACTTCAAAATACAAATGTTTTGAATACAAATATATTGCAGATAGAACTGAATGTTACCACGGTAAACCCAACTACAATATAATAAATATATTGTGTGTGTGTGTGTGTGTGTGTGGTAGTAGTATTACATTACAATATTTTGAAGTAACGCCGTCTTAAAAAAAACTTAGAAGAAATTAGATATTATTTACAAACTTGGTGATTTTTAGCCGCATCCCTATTCAGAATAGCCGTTAAGAGATTTCTATCTCATCTTTTGAAGTTTGTAACTCCCGAGAGAAAGTGTAGCAGCAAGCAGAAAAAAAATTTCGCAAAGAAAATACAATAACCATAAAATATTTTTTAAAGGGTTGGAAACATTTCACAGTAATTCTTCACACTAAATATTGTAATACGCTGTGAGTTTGTATTAATTTATAAAAGAAGACAACTATTCCAAAATTTTTAATTTCAAAAATGAAATAAACACATGAAAAATAAAACACTACTAATCAAAAGTGACATTCAAGAATATTTTATACATTCACCCCTAGTTACGAAATTCCGTTTTTCCACTTATTCAATTTATATCTTGTGAACAATTATTTTGCTTTTTGTTGCAAAACAGTGGATGGCAATATATTTTACTCTAATACTTCTTTTAAAGGATTATATTAGAATATTTTTTTTCTGAGAAAAGTGGTCCAAAATTTAGGCATTTAAAATTTCTCTGTGGGAAAAAAATTCTAAATCCTATTTTTAGAATAATGTAAAATTTTACTTAGAACCAATATCAAAATAAGTCATTTTTGCCATAATCTCTCTTCTTTTCTGTCATTTGTTCGACTTTATTTTATGAATGTGCATTTAATAATGTTTTAAAAACATTAAAGTATCATTTTTAGAGAGAAAATTAAAAATGCATTTCATATGAATATTATGTCAGAATTTTTCAAACGTAATCATTCCTAAAAAATAATTTGAATTTCGAATATGCCTGAGAGGATTGGGTTAAACGTTTGAAACTCCGTAGAAGGAGTTTAATTATGCTTAATTTAGATGTTTCTAAACGTGAGTAGTTGTCACCATGATAGGCTCTCATTACTTATGGTTCTAAAAATTACACAATTGTCAAGTCTATTTATGAAGCTCACATTCTAATAAAATGATGCTGAAATTTAAATAAAACCGTATTATTGCTGCTAATTGGTCTTCGTGGTCTAACAGCTTTCTTAAAGTCAAAATTGATTAAAAGACAGAAAAAAAACTGTGGTATAAAAACAATCATCAGACCAGTACTTACCTATATATCTGAAGTTTGATCCTTGACTAAATCACAGGCTGGACAGTTAGCACTCTGTAATGTGTGTCTGTTCCTACTTCCCTCTAATCCCCTTTGTCTACTCTCGGATGAGTGGAGAGAACTGAATAATCAATCGACATGATTCACTCTAATTATTTTATTGTCACAAAATATCAAGCAAGCACAATAATCCATTTAAAACTGTTTATCAAAACTAAGAGCGCGGTGGGGAGACCAGTTAGCCTGAGGATAATAGTTACGGACCCTCAACTGATTTTCACGATAACTTATACAAGCTCAATTTCAACTCCGCCGTGCACTACAAGTTATCCTCAAACTTCTATTAAAATAATGCTTACGATACATGTACTCTTGTAAAGTCAAAGTCCTACATTTAAGGCCTTGAACGCTTATATTTGATGGAAATCAATTCCGATCCGCTTGATTCTCACTGGAAAATCTTCAATGTACCCTTTTATAAACTTAGTTCCGCACCTGCAATAACTCACGATCTTCCACTCACTAATTACCAAAACTCGTGAATACAGAATTTATATAATAAACTTAATTTGCATAATCACGTTTTCTTGCCTTCGGTGGAAGTTGATTGAGAAAATTATTTCCCTAAAAGAATCCCCGAAGAGTGAGTGGAAGGAACTTGATAGATCCGTCACAGCCCTTTGAGCGTAAAGTTTTTTTTATATATATTTTTGGTGCTATGCATGAGAATGGTTTGAGGAGACAACGGCATAATTTGGATTTATATAAGCTATTTAAGGGGGGGGGGAAGCTGATGCCATTGTTGTTTGAGATTTGCGGGCCATATCTACCGCATGGGCCCAATGCTCATCATATCTCATCATTGACGTTCAGAATTATGTACTGTAAACCTTTTGAAACTAGAACTAGGGGTAGGTCCAAATTGAGAAGGGTTAATTGTGGGAAGAATGGCTTTAAAATTTTAAGTGACCAGTTAGAGAACTGTTGTTAAGTGGAGATCAGAATGGAAGATGGTTCTTGAGACCACACAAAACTGCATGTAGAGAATTTGTACTGATCTGAACTTTTTCAGCAGTCTCTTGAACGGTCAAACGATGAACTTCCATTAATAGATTTTTCATTTTTTTCTATAACAGCTACATTTTGATTGCATTTTTTGTGGCCTCCCAGAAAACCGGTTACTCCCTATCAACTTACGGCCACTTTTGAATTGGTTAAGACTCTCCTTAATAAACGTCATCCCCATAGAGCATTGTCTCCAAACACGCTGAATCTTACAAATTTTGCATTTTAACAAAATCTGATGCAGTACCTTTTCTCAAACCGTTCAGTCATCTTTAGGAAAATAAAAATCCGACGAACACGAAAAACAGAACTTCACTTGACTGCTTGCAGGAAATGACTGGTATACTGAAATTAAAGGAAAAAATTCTAGCATGTGTGTTAAGCTGTCGTCTCCCACTGTGCACAGTGGTGCCGATTTGCAACTTTTTTTGTGCGTGGGAAAATGCAAAGGTGGATACTCTTTGAACAAACCTTGAAGTACATCTCATTAAAATTTCCTTTTTGACAAATAAAAAATTATCTCTTTTATCCCTCATCCATCTTACCTAAGAATTCATTACTCTCACAGAAATGTAAATCATAGCTTTCAAGAATCATCAAAATCACGAATAAATCATTGGACGAAATCAATTCCTATTCCATGAATTGTGTGAGCCTATCTACTGAGGTAATATGTGTAGACAGATTCGGATAAAAGGCTCAATCTGATAAAGGCGGTGAATCCAATGTTTTCCTTAAGGCACAGCTTGTCGAAGCCCTTCAATATATCAGCCACAAACCCTATAGAGCCTCCCTGTAATAAAGTGGGAATGTGTAGAATGTAGTGAGTTAGATTCCTTTTTGGCCATTTGGAATGTGTAGTTAAGCTTTGCTACATGATTAAAAAACAAGTCAAGAAAATAAAAATTAAGAAACAGATGCGAAACAGGATTCATTTTAACTTCGAAATAAAAAATTCTTAAATGATGCATTTGAATTTCTGAATTATTCTAGTGTTCTATTTCAATAACGGGATGGAGAGAGTAAAAACTCTTTTAATTTTTTAATAATTAAGTTTGTGTATAATTATTTAGTATCGTTATGCACTGCAGCCAGGTAAATTCAATAGGCACATTAAATTTAATTTATCAAACAATTTTACTTCATTGGCGTATTATAATGTAGTCTACCAAATGTAAAAACATTTAGCATTAATCAGATATATTTTCAGTATGTTTTGTCATAATTTATGTTAGTAAATCAACGAATAGTGTTTGCCTCATTACTTGTTTTGTTTTTTTACGTAATCGCTAAGGTGTTTTGAAGTACGAAGCTGATAGTAATAGTTTTTTCTCGGGTTACCTCGACGAAATTGTGACTTTTCAATTTGATAAACAGTTTTCTAGTAGTGAAAGTAGTCATTTTTTCGAAATCAAATTTACCTTGAAATTATTTTAATTCATGTAAAGCTATATACATAAATACACATAAAAAATTAAGGATCGAAAATATTGAAATAAAGTTTTATTTACGGAAATATCCTCGTAATTTTTTGTATCACAGTAATTTTTTTCTGCGATTCTGTCGTATGGTGATTGCTTTCATAAGCATTTGTAGCATCTGTTGGCGGAAAATGATCGAGTGCTGGTGCAATGATATGCACCTGCGGGGAAGGGGCTATTTTGGAAAGATTCGCTTTATAGGAACGGACCGTGGCTGAGAAAAAAAGAAGGGGAGGACCATTCTTTTAGCAGTAGGTACTTGACTGAATTTTTTATAAAGGAAAGGGGATAGCTTCTTTGTCTTAGCTCGACGAATCGGGTTTGATTTCACCGTATTATGTTTCTTGGGTTTTGTTGATTGCGAACAACACCATTTGGTTTGGTTGTATTGTGGACCAAATTAATTTTATAGGCTTTAAAGGGACGCACAGTATAGAGAAGTATTGAGGAAAGTAATAGAGAAAATTATTACAGGATTTCTCGGTTTAAATATTTTTTTTCTAGTTTGTGACATTTCTGCATATGAACGGTCCATTAATATTAACTGAAAACATCTTGATATCCTGATTTTCTTAATTATCTTAGCTCTAAAATGATAGTACTTTGATTGAATTACTGATATATTCTGCAGATGTTATTCTTGAAAATATTTGCTAAATATTTTTTTTAATTATAGCAAACTCAATTTCAAATAAAGTTATGACTAATTTCTTTTTTTAAATCTTGTCAAACAAGAGAAATATTTTTTGCTTTTAAAATTTTCAATACTAGAATAGCATGTTTCATGAGTTTAACAAATTTTTTATTCTTTACTTCTTATTATATGTGACCACTGGAACTTGTATTTCTTTAGGGAACAAGATACGATTTATGAACATTTTTGATTTCATGGTTTCCACAAAATTTTAATTGCTTCCTATATATATGTATGATATGAAACCGTTTTTATGCTCAAGATATACCACAAAAAGCTAAACATTTAATTATTTATGAAGAGTAACTTAAAAATACATGAAGATATTTTAAAATTGTGCTCTTATAATAAATTGAAATTTGATTTATACGCACATCGAACTATGTATAGCAAAATTTGGTAGGATTGATATTCGTAGAATACTTTTTTTTGTTTGTATCATTAATTATTGAAAATTTGAAAAATGAAGAAATTCTAAATTGAACAATATTTTAAAAAGTAAGTATTGCTTTGATTAAGAAAAACATATCAGCTTTTGTTCATATCTTAATTACAATAGTTAAGAAATATTAAAGTGTTTGACACCAAATAGGATAAAGCCTTAGCATAACTAGTAATTTTTATTAGATAAACTAATCATTTTTATTTTCTAAAATAAATAAATTGAACATTGTTGTTTTCCATTTGGATATGAATAAAAGCTAGCATAAAAGTAATCCTAATATGTTTTTTCTTAACTGAGAGCTTCAAATTGCCTGAGATTATAAAAGTATGTGTAAAAAATAATTTACGCTAAAAACTTTGATTTAATTTTTTGTTCGATTACTGTCAACTGGACCGTACTATGTCCCCTTAAATAAAAATGTTGGCCTGATCAATCAGTAGAATTTTGTAAAATGTAACACTTATAATAGAAATACAAATTTTTTATTTGCTGCATAATTTCAAATATGTTAACAACTGAAATGATTTTACAAAATCCCGTTTTTCCACTGCACTTTTAAAGTAATAATACATATAAATGTTTCAAAATTTCATTTACGATAAATGAAAAAAAAAAATAGAAAATATTACGTATTTAAAACCATTAATTTCTTTTAACAAAAATATTCTTTCTCGAACGAATACTGTAAAATATTTAATTATTATATTTTTGAACGAGGGTGAAAAAAACTACCTTTGCCTTTTCATAATTATTAACTCACTGTAACTTGATAATAATGTCTCTTTCATTCCATCCATCTATCAGAGGAAAACAGCCAGTGCCATAGAAAAAAAATTGAAGGAATGATTTATCGTGCCCAGTGTCCACTTTTTCATTTACCCACCTGATCATTGTTGAGAATTTCAGAGACTTTTCTTCTGCAAGAAGTAGGTGTATATGTTGCATTGAGGAAGATGGATGAAAATAATATGGTGGAGGCTTCTTCGTTGACAAATGGAAATGTTTTTGCAGCGAATGTACGGATGAGGTTTCTTTTTCTTCATGTGCTATAGAAGGGACAATCAACCCCGAGGAAGACATATATGTTGAAACTAATAAAAGACGATATAGTTATAGACATTCTGGTGATGTTATATTTTTGTGATTTATTTGACCAATAGTTTAATGAATCTTTGAACTGTCTGGTAGATAAAGCTTTTGTTTCACTCATCTTGGGGAAATGTTGTTATTTTACAATTTTATTCAGAGGGCATATAAATTTAAGGCATTAATAAAACATGCAGGTTAATTCGGCAATAATACTAGTAATTAATAATATTTGTAGTGTTTAAATATGGTTAATCTATACATATGAGAAAGTAACTCATTCACTCATCTAAACATCTCCGGATCTATTACATCTACAGACTCTAAGTTTGACATGCAAGTTACTTTTTGGGGTAGAGACCCGCTTAAAATATGTCTGTAAAACGTATTACCCCAAACGGGGTTAAATTAACCCCAAAAAGGATTATGGGGGGCTTTATAGGTAAAAGAAATTCTCGTTTTTGTTCTATTAGACCTAAGTGCTTGAAATTTGTCTGCCAGGTTTCATTTTTTACTACAGAACTGCTTTTCCAAAGTTCAAAATTTAAAGGGGTTTGAGTTGGTGTTATCGGTAAAATATTTCCCATTTTTGCACTGTTAAACCTATGGCTGCCATATTTCTTCATTTGGATACCATATTACTTCAGATGTTAATTTCTTTAAAATAAGATTGATATTAATCGAGTTTTGCATGAGGTATTTTTTTCGCTACAATTATTGATACAAACTGTGAATATATTACTGAACTTGGAAAAGCAGGCTGCACCTTGTCTCTTGGAGGAAAGTGTATTAAAATAATACAGATATGAGTATATATTTTAATTCTAATTTACTCATTTCATTCAAACTAGTGACGATATTTTAGGTTTTGCTACTTTAATTAATAATTTTCTTTTCTAAAAAAATTATTTACCGTACGTATATTGTTGCGTATAACACGCACTTTATCTTAGAAATAATATCAAAGTTTACGAATACGTATTTTAAGCTCAGTATAAAAATGATAAATTTAAAAATAAAGAAAAAATGAGTACAAAGAAAGTAGAGGATTTCTCCATCTGTATAAATACCGTTTATTTAAAAAAATGATAGACCTTATGATCTTTCCTTACTGGATAACAAGAAAAGTTCGTCCTCCGTTATGTGTTCGTCAGCACATCCCCAAATTCTTTTTCATGTTTCCACCCTCCTTGTTATTCTGATCCATACATAATCATCTTCCATTTCATTTAAAACCAGAAGTCGGGTACCTAAGGTACGTGGTACCATTCTCAGTAGCACTCTGCACTACTTTACAAATTTGAGGGGATAAAACTTGATGAATTTGTAATGGATCTTATTTGACAAACATCTTCAGGATTATGGGCATTTATGGAATTAGGAAAATTCTGAAAGATAACTCCAAAGATAAATTTACAGCTATTTTTTCAATTATTAAATACCATTGCTAGTGAGATTTAATTGTATGAAGAGAAAAAATTGCATGAAATCTGTTTCCCCCTTTGGGTTCTACATATCTAAGTAAAAATTCTTTCCTCATATGAAAAATATTTCGAGTTCACAAAGAAATTGTTTAACAACTGAATGCTCAAAATCTTGTCCAACTGAAATTCAAAAATGATACCCCTGATTTTGTGATATGAATGTAGAGCGATGCAAGCACTAAGCTCGCATTAAAATTCTTATTTATTTTTTAATTTAACTATAATGAATGGAAATATGCTTATATTTGATATTTATTTCTTATTTTAGTAAAATAAGAAATATGTTTAAAAATACATGATATATGTAGAATTTTTTAAAAATTTTTGCTGAAGGAAGCAGTGGTATTTTATTCTGTTTATTTTTATGTTAAGAAATATCTTTAAATGATGCAAAACTAATATATAATAAAGCTGTACATCTACCTTATTGACATCAATTCTCTAACTCTGCATGAATTATAGCGGGAATCGAAATGTTTCAAACATGTCCCACTGTGTGGTACGTTGAATCCTATCGGTAGATTGATTCGGTACGCCATAGCGCTAAAAAGTTTTTCGTATTTCGCAGTTTTTTAAAATGTCTTTTTAATTATATTGGGTTTCATTTAATTCCGTGTTTATATTATCCACTCATACACTATGTGTAGACTTCAAAAGATAAGAGCAGTGTACGCGTTATACAACAAATATACGTAAACATTAAAAATTAGTTTAGTAGCAAGGTGCTCGTAATACCCCGAAATATACAATGCATTTATTTTTCATTCAGTAAATAAAAATGCTTTCAGATATCAAAGAAATAAACGAAGACTAAACACAAATCTTATTTCAGCGTAATAAGAAAATATTTCTTCAAGTTCTTTCATGAAACTCATCATTGCTTACAAATATCTATGCGTCTGTCATTTGCGTATATTTGAGTTACCTTTTGTTCAAAAATGTTTCTTTCAATGATCTTTTTGATTGCAATGCAAATTTAATCCGCAGCTTTCGATTTTTACTTCGATCATTTCTAAAGTCAAGTTTTGTCCCAAAGTTTCAAACGCAAATTCCATTTGAATTATGTATGGATTCTATAAATGTCACCCCTCTTTGATTTATGTTCCAACCAGTGCTTTTATAGAACGTATTTTTTTATTCTCTTTTGTCAGAAGCACAAAATATTTCTCGTCACCGAGGAACGATAGAAGAAAAAAAAGTTACGGTGATTCTGTGCCGTTTATTTAAATATTTTTTTGTTTAACATTTTGAGGGAAATGACATTATTCAAAATAGTGTCTTTTATCGAATGTTTTGTTTGATAACATTTCTTTTCTCTTGAAGTTTACAAGGAAGGAAAATATAAATCTTTTTCATTGTTTGTATTGCATTAGCTGATAAAAGTAGTCTCCAAATTCGTTTTTCATTCCATTTAAAACGAAAGAAAGTTAATTTTTAATCTAGGGTTTGCAGCCCCAAGAGAGAGAGAGAAGAGAAGAGATCCCGGTGTTTCTTCAGATCCCAAAATCCCGGGATTTAGCTTCTGCCTAAATTATATTTCAAAATTTTCTATGAATTTAATTCCTCTAAAATTTATATACACAGTAAAAACAGTTATTGAAACATTCTGCCGTCGAAATCGCAATTTGTTTACACCAGATAGAGCCATAAATGTTACGCTAAATAATTTAAAGATGCAAAAAAGACTATAAATTAATAAATTATAGGCAGACCTCATTTCTTGCATTTTAGAGCATCGCGCAGATCTAATTGATTTACTGCAATATTTACACAATGGTATCAGCAACGTTTCAGGAATAGATTTTGTTTCAGTTCGTACTTGAATGAAATGCTGTAATAGGGGACCTTCTTGAGGGATGTGACGCTTCAAATCCTACTGCATGACTAACTCATGTAACTGAATTTTCTATTTTAAATGAGGTAAACTGATTACCATTCTGATTCAACAAATGAATCAATTTGTACACAAAACCCATTGTAGGTGAATTTTATATATTTCTCAAAGAGGGATATGCACCAATGCAGCGTATTAGATTTGAAATACAGTCATCACAAGTTTTAAAAAAATGTCACTTTTTGGAAATGGAGGGAAAAATGTAGTGACTGCCTTGAAAAAACACACTCCTATTTAATCACGATAAAGCCTACAGGTGTAGAGTCTAAACGAGCATTTTCTTCAGCAGGTCAGTTTGTAACAAAAGCTGTTTGAATCATGAAACGCTGGACGATTTGTGTTTTTTTAACAGCTTATTTATAGAAACACAATATATGGAGAAATGTTTTTTTTTTAATTCCATTATGTAATATTTTTTGTTTGCTTTCTTATAATGAATTAAGTTTTGTTTTGATTTGCTTCAATAATTAATATTAAACCCCATTTTAATCATGCTTTCAGTTCTATTATTTAATTTCAACTACGCTGTATTTTTCATAAAAAATCCAGTCCTAATACCGGGATTGTAAATATGACACGGGATTGCAAATCCTATTTTTATCTTACCTTTTTAATCATAATCAAATATCTGTCTCATTTTTTCCCTATTTCTTAAATAATATGATTTAATGTATGAAATAGTTCACCTAAATTATCTCTCGAGGATTTTAATCCCTACTATTCTTGTGCCAAGACTTCGCGTGATAGTTAATTTCTAATTTACCCTTCTAATGGGAATTAAGTGCACAACTGTATCTTCCAAAACACTGGTAGAATAGAATTTTTAAAACAGGAAGATGCAATCTTGCATCAACGACATATACGAACCAATTAGAAAAGCCTTTACTTGAAAATCATGATTTTAAGAGCTTACGGTTGACCAAGATTACAAATATGAGATTTTAGGAGCGAACAATTAATTCTTTTGTGACTGTCTTAATTATTCGCGTGTGGTTTTCCGGTTTTTTTTTCTATGTGCGTGTGATGTGCTTTTCGTATCGCCATCTTACCTTTGTGTAAAAAAAATGTGGTTTTTTTTAAAAAAAAATATGGCTTATCATAGCGTCCAATGGCTGTAACTAATTAATAGATTCAATCACACAAAGTCTTAATTTGAGTACAAATCTTTTTTGCAAGCACGTAAGAGAAATGACACGTGATTTACTCAATTTCCAGCAAAATGACTCAAATTATTTTAATAAAACTCAGGAAAGTTTGCTTAAACGGGAATTTTTTTTCTATACACAATTTTTTTTATCTATTCTTGTAAAATATGAATATTAATTAATATGCAAATGAAAATAAATTCTACATAGTTTTTAATACACTTATTGAGGTTTTTGTTTTTTATAACCAAAGTTAGATGATTTAATGCCCTGGATACTTTAAAAACAGTGGTGAGGTTTACTTATAAGCGAAAATTTAATAACATCAACTTCCTCCTTTTTTCGTTGCTGTCATTTGCTTTTCTTTGCGCAAAAATTATCTTTATATTTTGAAGACAGCACTAACAAGCTTCAAATCAAAATATTGAAATTCGAAATAAAGAAATTCAGTACAGTAAAACCTGTTTTTGTGCGGTAGATAGACCGCATAAAAAGAAACCGCACAAAAAAATATGCGAAAATTTCATATATACTTACATATAATAAACAACTTCGTCTACATACTACAGAAAAAAAATTTTATGCGGTGGAGAGGGACGGAACAAAAAATGTCGCACTTGGAAAATAAGTCAATTATTTACGAAATTTATGAGAAAGAACTTCGATAACAAAATAAATATTTAAACTATACATGGAAACATTTTTTAAACATTTCATTTCTCATTGTTCAAAATGCACACACATAATTCACTGATTCTCATCGTAAGCCAAAGCGCGCATCTTCCTGTGGTAAATTAGTTTAAAATCGTTTTCGTGACTTAATGATACAATTTCAATTGATCTATTTTTTGGCACCATGAAGTAAGGGATAAGTCTGCTACGATGGTCGGTTGGTCAGTTGTCTGTAAATGTCACTATAAAAAGTAGTATAAAAATGAAGTCACTTCCTGCTAATGCCATCATAGAAAAATTTTATTTTAGCTAATTTGTATTAAATAATTACAATTAATATACACTCAAGAGCCAAAACATTATGACCACCTTTACATTTGACAATGAACACACCTGGATGACATGGAAGGCACATGATCAGGTGGAAGTGGTACTTAACTGCTGCTGAAGAGTCTGAAGAATCATTCTTTCACTTTTGTGTGTGATGGGAAAGGCTGTGGATCTAAGCGACTTTGATAGAGAGCAGATTGTAATGGCTCGAAACTCGGAACAAGTATTTCCGAAACAACGACTCGTGGGTTGTTCGTGATCTACAGTTGTTAAAACTTATGTAAAGTGGATGAATGACGAAGAAACTAGTAGTAGACGACATGATGTTGGACGTCCACACGCTATCAAAGAATAAGGTCGTTGGAGACTGTCTCGCATGGTGAAGCAAAACCGGAGCCATACAGGAGCTCAGCTGACAGCCCAATGCAATGCAGTGCCAAGTAAAATAGAATCGGAGCACACTGTTCAGCGGACACTGTTGGATATGGGGCTAAGCAGCAAACGTCCCACTCGTGTGCCTTTGCTGACAAGCGTCATCACCAACTGCGCCTACGCTGGGCCCGGGAACATCGCGAATGGTCCATGGATCAGTGAGAGAGAGTTGCCTGGTCAGAATAATCCCGGTTTGTCATTCACCACGCCGATGGCCGTTTCAGGATACGGCGTCCTCCAGGCGAACAGTTGCTCCCTCAATGTACAGTAGGTCATACACAGGCCGGTTGAGGCGGTATTATGCTTTGGGGGACGTGCTCTTGGGTGTCTCAGGGTCCTGTGGTTGTGGTAGAGCAGACCATGAATGCTACAGGGTATCTGAACATCATTGCGGACCAGTTGCACCCTTACATGGCCTCTGTTTTTTCAGCTGGAAATGGAATGTTCCAACAGGACAACGCCCCATGTCACAAGGCTAAATTTATGTTGGAGTGGTTCCAGGAACATGATGCTGAATTCCAGTTAATGTCCTTGCTGCCTAACTCACCGAATCTCAATCCGAAAGAACACATTTGGGATGTCATGGGACGGCAGCTCAGAGTTCAAATACCCCCAATTCGCAATATCTCGGATTTGCGTGACCGTTGCTTAAAAATCTGGTACAATCTGTCTCCGGCCATCTACCAAGGATTTGTTGCATCCATGCCAAGACGGGTTGAAGCTGTGTTGCGTGCCAAAGGTGGGCCAACTCGTTATTGACAGGTGGTCATAATGTTTTGGCTCTTGAGTGTACATATGGATAAACATATAGCAGAATCACAATATTAAGTGCCAAAATAAAAAGCAATTTTCCTTACAATTTTCAATTTTCCTTTCTCTATATGGTGTTGGACTATTTTTCTTTGTTCCTATTTATTTATGAATTAAATTTAATTATTCTACTTAAATAGTGCAGTAAACAAGAAATCTTATTCTTAGAAATTAAACCATCCCAGGTAGGATTCAAACCCACGACTTTTAGATTAGAAGTCCAACGCACTATGCATTGTGCTACAGGTACACAACGAATGCGTTCTCTTTCTACATATGCTGTTGGACTATTATTTTGTTACTATTTATTCATTTTTTAGTTTAATTAATGAATTAATATTTGAAAACACTGTATTAATATCACAAAAGTTTTTTTGTACCAAAGTTGCACCTTACAAAATTTCAATATGGGCGCCTTTCGTGAAACGGCAAATATGTAGGCGACACTCCACTTCCGTTCATACTCGCACCAACATGTCTGTTGTAACGGCAGCAAATTCTTTTCTTTCGCACCACCACCAGTCAATGGTGGGACAAAGACTTTGGCTTTGATAAAGCCCCACTAAACGATGTCCTAAGGCATCATGTCCGGAGAACTTTGAGGCCATTTTAACAAAACTTTATCATAAAGACCAGTTAGACCTATCCATAGTTGTGTGATTTGTTTATTCAGATACCTTCTCGCGTCATTATGTAATTGAGGAGAAGCCCCATACCTCAGAAGGCATAAACTGCCTTCTGTGGTTTGGTGACGGTTGGTTTGGTGGTGGTTTGGCACCATGTTGACAATTTTGTGCTCACAGGTAAGGCGTATATTTCAAAATTTGGAGTATCTAGTAGCTTTCAGGCCAATTTTCACCACTCTCTACACACTTGGTACTTAGAAAAAATAAAGAAAAAAAGTACATTCTTTTTCGAACAAGATGGGACAAAGTCTTTGTCCCACCATTACCTCTAGATCTGGTGTAGCTGCGAGGGCGGATCAGAAAGGAATTTGCTGCCGTTACAAGAAACAGGTTGGTGCGAGTATGGGCGTAAATGAAATATCGGCTACATATTTGCCTTGTCACGAATGGTACCCATATCGAATCTTTGTAAGGTACAACTTTGGTACAAAAAACTTTGATATATTACCTAACTTCTGGTGTAATAAAACATTCCATTAGTCTCTAAGAGAAACTAGAGAAACATTTTTAAAATGGTACAATCTTTTTCTTAGACGCTCTATATAGGGACACAGCGAACTAATAGTAAGTATTGAAAAGAAAAATATATGCAGAATCGAAGCTCTTTTTGAAATTCCGTACTCATTTCGGAATTGGTATCCATTTTAAGAAAATACTTTTCCAATTTGTTGGAAATCTGTCTCCCTGCATATATTTTATGCGCTCTCAAGGAATCCGGTTGTACTTGTCCGTCTTCATAATCTATCAAATTATTGATAATGTCACTATCATTGACTGTTTCGTCAATTCTTCAATGTTTAATACAATACTGACTCAATTTCAGAGAGTGGTTCTCTATCATATGACACAGGGATCTTTTGAAAAAGATCAGCTCACGTCATAGATCATGATATTAATAAATGTCTCCGGAAATTTTCAAAAGCATCCATATGTTTCCCAACTCACTAAAACTGGACCCCAAAAATGCCAACTTGGCTCTATCGCCAACATTTCGCCAAGTTACAATTCAATTGTCATTTTAATTTAAGGAAGGGCGTAGCTTGTGATTATTGTAATTATAACATAAAATAAATACAACAGACAGTAATATTGACGTATTACACATCCAGATATAAATCAGTTACACTACTTTAAGCATTCATTACACAGAATTCATAAGAGTAGTTTATTAATTACTTTTCGACATTGGTGGCGTGAGTAAAATTTACAAATTTGGAAAGAAAATATGCTTTTCTTTCGGGACAAATATTTTTTTTTTGTTATCAAAAGTTATTTTTAATACCATAACTTGCAAAGGTGTATAATCTCCATGTATCATGCATCAATAATTAAACTTAAGGACGCGAAAAAAATTAAGCAATGGATTTTTAAAGAAATCTACTCTTACTAAAACCCTTCTACTTATAAATACTAAGGAATACTCTCCTGTTACATTATTTTATAAAACAACCCCTTTTCCTACTTTTAAATCGTCCATCAATGGATCATAGTCAGTGTCATAGATAAGGGTTAAAAATGTAAAAAGAGAATGGGAGCCTGTCCAATGTCCACTTTTTTATTCAACTTTCCGGTCACTGTGGGCAAAAGTCTTCAATTTTTTCGCTTAAGAATAAATATTTTGTGTGAAGAGGGCAAAATGGATGGATGGAAGGTGCCTATTTGACAAATGAAGGGGTTGTCTTTACTTCGGAAGATAAATAGGTGTGTGAAATCTTGTATTATATGTAGACACAGGAATACAGCTATAGAAAAAATAGTATTTTAAAAAATAAGTGCGATATTTTCTCACACAGTGTTTAGTTATATCAAAAGTGTTTTCTTTAAAACTGTATATATAAGTAATTACATCTGTCCCTCGTATAACACGGTTAATTCAAACCGTGATGTATCAAAACCATGTTTTTCGAGACTTTGAAACATTATAAAACAAGGCAATGTGTACAGTGTTATAGCAAATTCACGCCTTAAGGTGTAAAATGTTATGATTGCTGGAACTTTATTTCAATAAAACATACAAATAAAAAAGTAAATCAACATCAAGTTTTTAATAAAAAAAAATTGAAAATACAACAAAAATATGTTATATATATTTATAATTAAACATTATATGTAAATATATAATTATACTAATAATTATAAAATGGATAGAAATGGCTTATTAGAATCACAAAAATAATTTTCATCATCACTCGCATCAAAAACTACAACTAATCTATTTTTAGCACGTTTTCACGTAGTGGAACAAAAGCGCTATTAGGACGCAAATTTCGTCTTAGTCTTTGTTCCATATTTTGTCGTACCTTTTTCTCGGCCATAAACAACCAATTGACCTCAGGTTTTCGGCATTGTGTCGCATTTGTGCCCTACTTGAGCCGAATCATATTTAAATTTTCCCATAGTTTTCCCGAATTTTCCTACAAATTTTCCTGAATTTCGCTAGTTTATAACAAAATTTTCTCAAATTTTACATAGTAAATTTATTGTTTGCAAAAAGTTTTTTTTAAAAAAATCTACCTACATTTTGGAGGAAATCTTCACAAAAATGAGGGAAAAAAATCTTTCTGTTAGTAAAAAGTTCATTAGTTGCATTATTGTAAAATACAACATGCGAAAAACGCGCTAAAATTACTTGGCCATGCTAATAATTGATATCTTGTTTTTTCTCAAATTGGGTTGAAACTCCTCTTCACTAGTTATTTCTTCATCACAAAAGTTATCTGACATAGCTGCCTGCCTGTTCTGATCTTGTAGTTTTTTTCAGAATTTCTCTAGCAGGAGCTAAAGAACTTTACGATTCTCTTTTAAATTGTCCACTACGCATTACTGGAGCAATGAAATTGAAAATTTCTTTGATTTAACGCAATTGAAAGAAAGTCTAGTTGGAAATTCCCCTTTTTGAACGAAAATTATATTCAATATTTTTTAAGTCATGTTTTGTCAATACTATATAATATTAAATAGTTTGTGCCGTACAATATCGAATTAATTTTATAATAATTGCAAATTTTTAACCGTTTAATTTAGAGTTCGTGTTTTGCCAGACGAGGGAAGCCTGTACAGAAACATTCAGAAATGTATTAGAATAACTGGAATCATAAACTGACTTTATATTCCAATAAGTTTTCTTTGGATTCCAAAAGTATTTTTTTATCTTCCAAAAATAATTACATATTTCTTTTCTTTGTATACTATCACATTCAAATATTCGAAATATTGTTCCAAAATAAACATAAATTGATATCTGTCTAGAAGTTCGCTTTTTTTGATAATTCATGCTTATGGTAATTAAAAATGATTCAAATGATGCGTTAGAATATTTAAATATGTAAATTTCCTTTAAGTAATAGCTATGATTCTTGATTCAATAAGATATTTCAGTACGTTTCCGTTTCACAGGTGCAAATCTCGCCAAGCAAGCATTTTGGCAACAACACACGATATACACATAAAAAAAGTGTTATAAATGTTAGTTTTCAATGGTTTTTCATGTATTGTTTAGTGTATTTTGAAAATAACGTTACTGATAAGAAAAAACCGGGACTTGTTATAAAAATCTAGTGGTAAATAATTTCCAGCAGGAATATTCCGTTTGACGTCAGTTGTATCATTTTTGGCGACTTTATTGATATTTATTTCCAATAAATAAGGTATTTATTATTGCGTTGATATGTGTTATGCGTAAAATAATCACCATCATTGTGTCAGTAAATTAAAAACCAATAAAATTAACCACCGATTCTTGCTTTCAACACTTTCTATTGAAATTTATTAGAAATGTCATTTTCCAACGAATTTTGTATGAACTTCTCCGTAGCTAGGTTGAAAATTATTTTTTCGAACATATTTTAAGGGAACCAGGGCATCATATACTTTCAAAGAATCGATTTTTCAATTTTATTTCTAAAAAATGGTGCATATTTTTCTGAACTAAAAATGCATACTACTTATGTTTGTTGATAAAATAGCCCTAAAATATGAAAAATAAAAATGTAAACAAATGACCACGCCCCTTTTGACCCTTAGTTTTTTCACTTTTTCCTCAAAAG
Source organism: Trichonephila clavata (assembly GCA_019973975.1). NCBI lineage: Eukaryota > Metazoa > Arthropoda > Arachnida > Araneae > Nephilidae > Trichonephila > Trichonephila clavata. The sequence continues at coordinate 299,053 of BMAO01032142.1, forward strand.
CATATTTTTTTGCATTTAGATACAGTGCAATAGTTTTTCTTAAAAATGTAAGATTCCAGATTTTTTATACTTCTATGCAAGATGCCTATGCATATAGTGAACCTAATTTTTTTTCTATTAAAATAGTGCCTAATTTTTTTAAAAATTGTTTTTTTGCATAAAAAAAGCAAAAAAATAGAAATTTTCCAAATTTCAAAGTTTTATAATTTTTTTAAAGAAACTATACTAAATTTTCACTAAATAGGTTCACTGTCTTTTGAGTATTGTTTTATATATGTGTAAAAATATTTTTCATAAAAAATGATACTTTTTTAAAAAATGACACCTAAACATAAGTATGTATTATGAGTTCTCAAAAATTATGTAATACTCAAATTGAGCAGGGAAAAAAACTTTTGAACTAAAAAGTTATTTATGTAGTTGGACAGAATAATTAAATTATCTTTATTAAGAACGTAAAATATCTAAGCTCTATTGGAAATTTTAAAAAACATGACTCGTTAACAAAAGGTCTTAATTTGGGCATTTTACACTTTCGAGCCTGTCCTGGTTCCCTTAAGATCCCTTAAAAATCCCCATTGTCGTTTATTACTTTACTAATGGAATTGAAAACAGTGAATTTTCTAGTTATTTAATTTTCAATGGATTTGATATTTGTTGTAATACCTGAATATCACTAGCAATCAGATAGGAAATCCTATGAAAAATATTCCAAATTCCATGTTGATATTTTCAGAAAATTACCTCTTTGTTAAAATAATCATGGGGAAAAAAATATCTTATACGTGAAAAATACTTGAAAAACTGAATTTTTTTTAAATAAAAAAGCTGCTGCTTTTATTAGATTTCCATTGCCATTTTTTCTTTTATTGTACCTGAATAAATGCATTTTTTAAGGTACCGTAATTACTCTTATCTAATCTACCCTTTTTTTCAAATGTGAATGCTTCTGAAAATCGGATGCTGCTTAGAATCGAAGGAAACAATAATTCGTTGGATGGAGCATTAAGAGCATTTACAAGCTCATGTATGTATTGAAGGTATCCGAACACGTTCGGAGTACTTTTTAACAAAATTGCATACTAAAACATTATAAATGCTCTTTTAGGCCTCAATACCAATAAATATTACTATTTAACTATCCAAATTTAAAATAAATTACCCGAATTTTACAAAAATCACAATTATAAATGAAATTTTAGCAATATATATGGAAAACTTCAAAACAGTTAGAGAAAAAAGTTATAAACATGTATTAGTAAAAGTATTACGAAAACATACTAGATGCATTTATCTAGAAAATGTACTAAAATTTTAATTTTTTATTAAAATTTGAAAAGTTTTAGAGCTGAGTGAGTAAACATTATAAAAAATGTTACATTTTTTATGAGTCTATTATTTAAATAACGAGCCATAACTCAAAAGGTATTCATACAATAAAAAATACAATAAGAAAGGTATACATTCTCTAGAAAATAATGTAAATATCTGGTTCAAAACGTTTTATAGAAATACATTCGTAATATTTTGAGTTATCAGACTTGCCATGATAGATTTTGAGCCATTTAAATGCCCACTTCCGGTAAATCAAAAACCCACTTCCGGTTTTGCTAACTTTATAAAATGGATTGTAACATGGCCTCTAGGTATTGTAGAAACAAAACAAAGTATATTTCGTAAAGTCAAAAGATAGCTCTATTCAGTAAAATAAAAAACAAAAATATCTGTCTTGACTCAATTTGATAGGAGTTTAAGCTTCCCTGCGGGAAGCAGGCACTCCAAGAAGCATTCAACCATTCAACGTGTTCGAATACCTTAAAAGTTTATAACATTGGTAAAATAACTAGTTTGTCACTTCTTATTTGTTTTCATTTTAATTTCGTAAAATTGAATATCGATAAACCCTTTTACACCTTTTCATTTTCCGCAAAAACATGTACAGAATCGTTGGTGGTTTAGATTTAAATAAATACGGTATTTGTTATTTTATTACCCTATTAAAATTATGTTTTCTAAATACTTTAAGAATTTTACTTTAGTAATGGATGTAGAATTTTTTTTCCGAAAAACCTTGTAATTTAGAAAAAAGGCGTACAAATATCTTTTACACATAAGTCGTTCTTTAAGGTATTTAACGATATGGCAGAATTATTAGATGTTATGAAAAATTGATTCTTAAAGCTCAAGTAGGAAGATGAATCTTTTTAGGGGAAAGGATAAATAAGAGATAAATAGGAACTGATAGTTTAAGTAAGATTAATAATAAAAGGTACGGAAATAAAATTAAAATACATGTTTGTAAAAAAAAATAATAGAGTCCTGCAAAAAATATAGATTCCGAAAAATTAAGATTTGTTATATTAAAAAAAAAGAGGGAAACATATCGTCATTTGATCCCACATTTAAATTTATTAACCTTCTAAAGCGAGAATTTAATATTTCTTAGATACTTCTTTTAACACTATAAAAATTATCCTCGAAATATTTGGATTTTTATTATTTATTCAATTAAACTGTAATACGTTTCGATCTATTTGATTTCATGTGTTTAAATAAATGACATTTAAGTAAATTAATAAACCCTTTAAAGTGGTGTTGGAATAAGTATCCATTTCAAATTTTTTTATGGAATATGATAAAGGGGTATTATAATTACAATCTTATTACTAAGTTTATGTATTTTTATTCATATAGTATAGAATGAGTAACAAGATGAATCTGGTTTTAAGGAATAAAATGATCGAAATTTCTGCACTTGTTACAATAAGTAATACATGAATACAAAGAGAAATATACCACGTTCTTTGTTTCCCACCATTGATGAACAGGTGTCACCACATTCAAGTTCTCTATAACTAAAAATTCAAACTTTCGGATAATGACAAAAAAAAGCTTTTGCGCATTAGACTATGAACGGGGGTGTTTTCGGTCATTTCGGTACAATATGCATTTGGAAATCACTATGGAAAAGGGGCACCAACCAACAAGAGAATTATGCGATGGTATCATCAATTTAAGAAAATATGTTACTTGTGTAAAAGGACAAATAGTGACTGGTCAAGAGTCTCGAAAGAGGCAATGGGGTGAAGCAGAGTTTTGTTCTAAGTCCACGAAAGTCTATAAGAGTTGCCGCCTTTGAACTTATCCCAGGAAATAGAGCGGGAAAAATTTATGGAGCAATTTAAATTTTAAGCCGTATCATTTGCAATTGACAGTACAAATATAGAATATCTGTGCACCACATCATGAACCATAAGAGTGAGGCTACAAAATGTACGGAACAAACTGGATTGCAGATTGGGCGTGTGCTGTGTAACAAAAAGGACCCATTTAAAAAATTTGCAATTGAAAAAAAAATACTTTGGGTATTTCTCTTAACATGTATGCATCAATTATTGTAGTATGTGCAGTATTCGATATTTTTTTACAATAGAGTTCATGTTTTGTACCTACCCTGTTCTTTAAACTTTCCAAAAATAGCAGAGTAATTTTGTGCTTTTAAAATATGAAAATACGTGTTCAGTATATTCTCACGATATATATGTCTTTAAGTGTCTTATTCTAAATTGTTTCCATTATTAATCTCACTACTGCCGCATACTCTCTCTAACTCCTTCTCTTTCGCCCTCTTTCTCTTTCATTCTCTCTCTCGCGCACTCAAGAATATGCATTTAAAAGTCAAAGTCAGGAGTTAATTTCAAAATGAATATCATGACATTTTTAATAGGATATAAAAATCATTTTTATAACACAATAACTTATATGAAAGTAAAACATTTTTTACTGTTATCCCCTTTCTGTGGAAAATACATTCACAAATCTATATATAAAAGTTTAAGAAATTTAAGATAATATTTTGTTGACATAGAGTCGACAATAGAGTTGGTATGTTTTATAAATTGGAGTATCTGTTCAATTTCAGCTTATCCTAGTTGTATCCATGCGGACATCTGTGAGTTATACTGTGGTTGTAGAGTGCAAAACTACGTGTAAAAGCGGAACAAGCAATGTTAAAAGAATGAAGACACGAAAATGAAACACTTGCCCCTAGGAGGGCGTGATAATCCCACGCTAGGGTGCGCAAACGTATCGAAAAGTAGAAATAAAAAATTATTTAAAAAATTATTAATTTACAAGAAGGAATAAAAAAAAGAAATTCTGACACAATAAAAAAAATATCGTTTGCATGTTTATTGCAATCAGTTCCAATTTAAAAATTAGAAAGGAAATGTAATGTAATACTAAAAAATTTTATACTTGTCCTGATAATTTGTACCATTTATAATTAAAGTCGTGCTGTAGATTTTGCGTCAAATTACATTATTATTGCAATCAACATATTGTTATTATATAGAAGGGGCGAGGAAAATTATGATTGAAAATTGGATCGCAAATACTGAAAGTTGGAAAAGCACTGTTGTAGTCTTTTTAGATTGCAATTCACTTAAATCAGCATGTGTGTTGATAAATAGCATACCTATTGAAATACTTCCGGATCAATTCTGACGAATTGAAAATTACATTCGACTTAAATAAAAAAGTAACAAAAGAATATATTTAAATCTTTACGAAAGTGTATGCAGTTATGAAATGTAGAAACATGCCATTCACCAATACATATTAAAATGGGGGGAAATTTTAAAATATTAAAATTTCGGTTCCTTCACAAAAGAACCATGCAAAAACTTTCCACTTGAAAGCTTCGTTCATCCTTGCGTATCAGCAACCCCCTGAAATGCTTCAGAAATAATGTAACAAATACAAAGAAGCAAAATTCCAACGAATCCAAATGTTCCGCAGAATATATGTAAATTTTTCCAAGTGAAAGTTCCCTTAACTCCTATTCTCCCCTAAATATCCCTTTCAACATCTCACTTTCGCAGCAGAATAAAGTTTGCATACCCATTTCAACGCAAATCAGACTCTGCTCATCCGAGCAGAGGGATAAAAGAGTTATCATCAGCGAGAGATCCTCAATAGGTTGAAGGAAAGGGAATAATAATAAGTAATGAGACTTTTTGGAACCAGGGAGTCATGTACTCGAAGTCCATTTTCCAAAGGAGAAACCCTTTTTTAAAATTTCCTAGGCACACGAAACAGAAATAATTTTAATAACGATGAAAAAGCTCTAGAATAGTTGGAGTTTGGGTGTTTTGAAAAAAAAAAGGATTTTTTTATGGTGATGACTGCCTCTTTCTCTTTTTTTTTTTTGAAGCTATAATCATTGACATAATTAGTACTAAGCATTTATGTGATTGATGAATTAATTTATATGCTATTTAATGACTAGAGGGCATAATCAAACTATAAACTGAAGTCATTCTTTCATTTTATAGTATTACTAGCTGACCCGGCAAACGTTGTTTTGCCATGTAAATTATTTCTAGTGAATATTTTTGTATCAAATGAAAAATAACTAACTCATTTTAAGTGTGTGGGGATGTGGTATATGAATGAAAGAGAAATGGAAAGCTGAGAACGATGACTGCCTATAAAAGTAACAAAACACCAAATATTCATTTTTTGAATTATTTGTATAGTTTTATTACTTTAACTAATAAATTTCAAATTACATCTCTATCACAAATTATGACAATTAAAAAAAACATTATCAGTCTCTTAGTGCAATGGAGTGTACGATATTTTTAGTGAGTCCATCTTTAACTTACACAAGCAAACTGGATGGTTTACCCATGCAAGAACATGCCACATATAATGGTACGTGTGAAAAACATGGTGTACCCAAATCTAAGCCATAAACAGACTTCGTTTGGCCTTGAGACTTATTGATTGTCATTGAGAATGCCAATCTAATTGGAAATTGAATCCGATTGAATTCAATTGGCACATCTGTAGAAAAAATAAGGAATCGTGGTAGTAATACATCTTATTCTCGGAACTTGCCATTCAAAATGCTAGCTTCGACAACGTTTTCAATCAATTTTGGATGACTAATCACGTGCCATTGCACAGCCATGGTGGGTTCAAATTACGAAGCAAAATAACTGGAGATCCAACCTTCAGTTGTAAATGGTGCGGTGGCATGCCTGGTAAATCCAATGAGCTCAAAAACTCTGCTGGATAATTTACAGCTACTTTGGTATCGTAAACCGCATCGATAGATTTGTATGACATCAAGTCCCCAAGCAACACCCGTTTCCTACTGAATGTACGCACAAAATTTTAAAAGAATCATTCTAGCCGTTTCATTTATCTCGCGTCACTTATTTGAAATAATGAAAACGAAGTAAAAATAAAAAAGATAAGTTTTACGTAAATATTTTAGACATTTTTGTTTTATAAACCATGCAATATATGAATTTTTGAATTAAAAGATATGTAGAAAACTGATTTTCGACGCCAAGCGAAATAAACGGCGAAAAAAGCAACACACAGGGATAAAATAATTACGTGTTTTTTGGTTTTTAATTAATATCTTTTCAACTAATTGCAATATCAGAATGAAAAATAGTTTACGTACTATTCTCAGACCTACTGAATATACGCACAAAATTTCATATTAATCGGACAAGTCGTTTCGGAGGAGTTTGGTTACAAGCACTGACAGGAGAAATTTATATATTCGATAACTTATAATTGCTATAATATTATGTCTTTTAATTTAAAAGACAAATTTTTAACCTTCAATATTAATATCACTTTGTTACATAATACATACACTCAAGAGCCAAAACATTATGACCACCTTTCAATAACGAGTTGGCCCACCTTTGGCGCGCAACACAGCTTCAACCCGCTCTGGCATGGATGCCACAAGTCCTTGGTTGATGGCCGGAGACATATTGTACCAGATGTTTAAGCAAAGGTCACACAAATCCGAGATATTGCGAATTGGTGGTCTTTGAAATCTGAGCTGCCGTCCCATGACATCCCAAATGTGTTCTATTAGATTGAGATTCGGTGAGTTAGGCAGCAAGGACATTAACTGGAATTCAGCATCATGTTCCTGGAACCACTCCAACATAAATTTAGCCTTGTGACATGGGGCGTTGTCCTGTTGGAACATTCCATTTCCAGCTGAAAAAACAGAGGCCATGTAAGGGTGCAACTGGTCCGCAATGATGTTCAGATACCTTGTAGCATTCATGGTCTGCTCTACCACAACCACGGGTCCCAGAGACGACCAAGAGAACGTCCCCCAAAGCATAATACCGCCACCACCGGTCTGTGTATGACCTACTGTACAATGAGGGAGCAACTGTTCGCCTGGAAGACCGTGTATCCTTACACGGCCATTTGCATGATGAAGGACAAACCGTGATTCATCTGACCAGGCAACTGTCTCCCACTGATCCATGGACCAGTAGCGATGTTTCCGGGTCCAGCGCAGGCGCAATTGGCGATGACGCTTGGTCAGCAAAAGCACACGAGTGGGACGTTTGCTGCGTAGCCCCATATCCAACAGTCTCCGCTGAACAGTGTGCTTCGATACTATTCTACTTGGCCCTGCATTGTATTGGTCTGTCAGGCTAGCCACTGTATGGTCCCTGTTTTGCTTCACCATGCGAGACAGTCTCCGACGATCTTTTTCTTTGATAGCATGTGGACGTCCAACACCATGTCGTCTACTGCTGGTTTCACCGTCATTTATCTACATTACATAAGCACTAACAACTGTAGATCGTGAGCAACCCACGAGTCGTGCAGTTTCGGAAATACTTGTTCCGAGCCTTGGAGCCATTACAATGTGCCCTCTATCAAAGTCACTTAGATCTGCAGCCTCTCCCATCACACACAGAAGTGAAAGAATGCTTGTTCAAACTCTCCAGCAGCAGTTAAATACCACTTCCATTTGATCATGTGCCTTCAACGTCATCCAGGCGAGTTCATTGCAAAATGTAGGGGTGGTTATAATATTTTGGCTCTTGGGAGTGTAGGCCATATTTATATTATATTGTCGTCCTAGTTCACTGCTATTTCACGTATTTGCAACTATTTTTATTTTTTTAATGATGCTCTGGATTGGTAATCACCATAGCAGACTTAGTACATTCCCCGGAAGCAGGTATCACTTTTTAGTTTGGCATCATATAGGTGGATAGCAATAGCCAGAATATAAATTTAAGGGGTCCAGTTTCCTAACCAGAAAGAAGCAGCACCTGAGCTCTGACAACGCGAAAGAGAGTAAAAATTTATTTTTGCCGAAAGTAGGCAATTCAAACAGATACTCTAGATATCTTTAACATGCCGCAAAATAATATTGTATGGACGACATCTCTAAATTTTTAACCACGCTTTTTGAAGTGTTTTATTATTTTTTTCATACAAAATAATTTACGTTATTTCTGACACAAATTTCGGAGATGATGCTAACATTTAGACCAGGGCTAGGTGTAGTCGATCACAATCGAGCGGAGGACCACAAAGACCTTTGGAGGTGAACTCCTTTACTAAGAAGCGCATGCTAAAAAAACATATTTATGGAACACCGACATCAGCTAGAAGAGAAAATCGGCTTTTAACAGTTGAAGCGACTGTGTTTACTTAAGAAAATGATTCGCTAAATGTGTAGACGACGCATTTACCTTGTTTGGAAGCAAACAATGTCACTTAACACCTCACTGCCGTTGTAGGAGAAAAATGAGATCATAGCAATTGAACCGTATGAGGATTTTTCCCATCGCACCGACTAAACGGAACAATAAACATTGATGATCAGATCTTTTCGAGAAAAGAATCACAGAATCGGCTATTGGGACTTCATTCCTCGCCTCCATTGGATTGCGTTCTTGTGTTGATATCGTTTTCTGCGATGGCACGGGATTCGGAAGGGAGCAGATGAAGTACATTTGTTGGTTTCAGATTCATCGGTCAACACATATTCCCTGTTTTGCTGCATTGAATACGTCCGTGCTCCATAGTCTAGCAATAGCTCATAGATGTCGAAGTATTTAACCTCACAACTTTGAGTGACTTGAGCTTCCTGCAGTAAAAATAATACTCCTGTATATTGTAAAAGAAAAGTACAATGTCGAAAAACAAATTTTAAAAAAAATATGCAACTTTAATACAGAATGACCATACTTATGCTACTGGGTGGACCGCAACACCTTATATATTAGAAGTAGCCTGTACCCTGGAAAAATCCGCCCATCCCTGGTTTAGACTAGTGCTTATACTGGAAAACATTGACAGATCTCTCTGAAAATACCAACAGTTTACAAAGAGCATATTTCGAATGGCAAAATATTGAGATTTTACATATTCTCAAATGATTTAATAAGGTATTTCTACTTTTTACATTTGTTTGGTGTTTTATTACACTAAAATGGATGTATGAAAATAATCGCATATTCACTCTACCAAAACATATTATATACTGACAAAAAATCGTATGTATTAAAATTAAATTATTTATAAAGTTATACTAATATAGTTAATGTAGTTTAATAAAGTATATGCAAATTTAGATCCAAAACTTCTAGTTTTATTAATTTATATAGAGTCCCAGGTGTCCCTATTTATTAGTTGCTCCATAATTATTGCCGAAAATGAAACACGAAAGAAAACATGAGTTACAAAGAAAGACATGGATTTCATTCAGCAAAGCAGATACTATCGGCATAAATACACTTCGTCCTAAGAGAAATAATGCCGAGAGGTGGCAGAAGTCTGCCTCGCATGGGTTAAAAATATCAAGAATCCCATGAATCAAAGCATATTGATCTTTATATTGTTTGTCCCTGCCCCACCTTTTCAGCTGGCTAAACATGTGATAAGCAGCTGGAGTCAGTTCTGGAGAATAAGCTGGGTGTGGCAGAAACTCATACCTCAGAACCTGGATCTTTTCACGGCTGCCAACTTAGACAATAGCTCCGACTCCATCATGTAAGAGTATGGGACTTGACTTATTGGTCAGTGCTGATTGTTTAATGCAAAAAGTTCCCAGTGATATTCGTTCAATTGACGATGGTACACGTATGTGTTAATGGTTATGGCCTCTCGGGAGGGATTCATAATAGACCATTGTCTTGGTGGTAGATGAGAGTTTTTTGTGAATTGAGATTTGGTTTGAAAAGCTGATTCGATTTTTAGCGACCATTGTACTTTGCGCTTGTGATTGCCGTGCAACACCTGTGTTTCAACCACAATCAGGATACGATGCAAAATTGTCTTTCTATTCTCACACTCCTTTGAAGGTTTACAAGTCTACAGGTGCCGTAGGCGTTTCTCCTCTGTTAGGGCATGCGATACCCATGTTTCGAGCTTTTTCACCATGCTTATTATCACCAAATATCGGTAGATTGACTGTGGTGCTAGGGAGAGTTAGGATATTAGCCATCTTACCATTAGGATTGATTGTGTCTCGACTTTGAGCCTTAAATTGTCTACATTACACCACACCGGTCGACTGGCTCCAGATTTATGTTCGATCCTCATATCACCGCTACGAAACTGACAAGCAATCTACGAAGTGTCCGCTCACTTATTGTGCACGCAACCTATGATTTATTGAAGTTGGCAGCTGTTGCAGCCGCAGAATATCAAAGCTAAGAATCATACTGAATCACGATTCGCACGACGCGTAGCTCCATCATATCGTTGCATGTTTTTAGTGCCCTGACTGGCATTTATATAGTGTATGGACTTTCCCATTTCATAGTGTAGGGGTGGTTGGTAATGCATCACCACTGTATCAGTCGGGAAAACGATTTGTAGAAAATGCCCATATCAATTGTGGCCAATAATTAGGAACAATAGAATTTCTACACTTGGACTAAATACACAAAATCTCGCAGAATCAAACTCCATCACAAAACATACTCCAATGTTTTTATTTATAACAAAAATCTATCAACGTTACTAGGCAAGTAAGCTTCATTAAAACGTCCGTGACGGATATAAAATAACTTTCTTATTCCCTTCTCACTTTGACCTAAACATTCATCACTGTCGCAGTGTCAGAAGTTAAAGTTTCCATGAATTATACAAACTACTGTTAAATCATTACATAAAAAAGTCCCTACTCCACGGATTTAAAGAGGGTATCCCTGGAAAAATATGTGAAGACATTTAGAACAAAAGACTCAATAATTGGCTGAAAGCAGTAGATCTTAATAATCCAGCTTCATAAATTCTTCAATTTATCAACCATGAGCCATGTGGAACCAGGAAAGGGTACAAGAGACAGTTAGAAGCTTTTTCTTAGTTTAATTATTTTTAACGTTCATTAGCACCGTTCTTCACTCTTTTGTGTTCACGTTTTGTTTACTTTTGTCACTTACATTACTTACGTTTTGTTCACTCTACTTAATTATTGTAATTTATACTTAAATACTGAAATATATATAGTTGGAGATAAGTAAAACTACATCAGGAAAGTTTCGTAAAAAAAATTCTAATTTAAAATCCAATGAAAATAATACGGGAAGAACTTGTTCGTTGACAAATGGAAAAGTTTTTGCAACAAGCGAATGCATGGAGCTTCTCGATCAGTTTCAGAAGAGTTTGGCATTGAGATGAATTTTTAAAAAAAGATCTTAAGGAAATCTGGCGGCGATACATTTTGCTGAAATTATTGAAGCGTGATAAAAAAAAAATAATTGTGCAGCAAAAATAGGTTTTAGGAAAATTATGAAAAACCATTTCATAGATGGTCTTTAAATGATAATAAGTTTCAGAAAGATGTAAAAGGACAATGTTTAGTTGCATTCTTTTAGAGTATTTCATGCATATTGCATAGGTTATAAAAAGTACACTACTCATAGAAAAAATTATTCTTACTATTAGGTGGTAACGACCACTTGTTCTGTTAAATGGTTGTTATTAATTAGTATCAATTTGATTTTTACGAATTTTTAGTAATACTTGATATACTAAAAACTGATTCTGACAATCATTTCATTGGAGTATACACTTTTGATCCAATTTATTGCTGATATTTTTGGTTTTCTGTTTTCGTTCGTAATTACTAATAACTTTGTGATTATTTTTGCATTTAATAAGCACAAACATTACTGATAAAATTAAAAGTGCAGGGGATTTCATAGCGTATACACTTTCCAAATGCTCTAAGAGTTAAAGACAGACAGGCAGCACTTTAGAGAAACGTAAGGTAGGTGCACTTTTAAAGTTTGTGTCTAGTCCCTGACAGATGGGACGTACGCAATATTGGTCTTTTCATGTGACCAATCAGTCGAAAGGGCAGCGACGAAAACTTTTTTTGTTCTTGAATTGAGCTCAAATGGAATCCACGGCATCTGTGCAACACAAGTTTTGATTACGATTCGAAAAAGAGAGTATATAATTAGAAAAATTATTTGACAATGGTATGAAAAATAAAAAACTATGGCCTGTGTGTGTAAAAGTCCCGAACGTAGCCGAAAAGCGTATCATAACCAATATCAATGGATTAGATACCTTAACACGTGTTTCGAGAGAAATAGATTAACGGCTTGATGTGTCACTGAGGGTTCACTCATAGACTGTCTTTAACAAAACTTAAAACAGTTCTCCATTCCAGTTCTTTTACAAGTTAAATTCAAAATCTTGCATTGTCCTTGTTACATAGTGCATTGAAACTGTATACTTAATGAATCAAACTGTATAATTTCAATTACATAAGAATTTGCTTCTAAGATTTCCTTATTGAATACACCATTGCTCAAGAATATCTCATGCGCGTGCCATTTGTTTATATTTAAGTTACTTTTTATTCTTATAGCCTCGAAAACATTTCATTCGATAATCTCCTTTAATCATCGTAAAGCCACTTTAAACCCTACCTTAGGAATTTTAATTCCATGAATTCTGTAGTCATGTTTCGTTCGAAAATTTAAAGCTCAAATTCTAGTTGAATTATGTATGAGCCCTGCTAATGTCACTTTCCTTCGATTTACGTTCTTTCGAGTGTTTTTATATGCTACGTATTTTCCCCTTTGTCGGGAGCACAAACTTTATTTCTCGTCACCAAGAAACGAAAAAAATATGTTCCGGGTTCTGTGCCATTTACGTATTTTTTATACATTTTGGGGGAAATGACATTATTCAAAAGATTGTTTGTTTCCTTTCTGGAATGTTTTATTTCGATGTTCAGTGTGATTTCCTCCGTCGAATTTTACAAGCAGGCAAATGTAAATCTTTCTCGTCGTATGCTTGGTATTTGCATTTAAAAATAGTTCTCAGATCCATGTTTCGTTCCATCTCAAATGCAACAGAATTGATTTAATTTTTGACTTGGCCATTTTAACCATCATCAAATTTTTGTACGAGTTTTAGTTTTTTCTTTCTAAAACATTGTTATTCAATGTATGGAAGACATTAAAAAGAATGCATTCATACAGTTACATAAGGTATTTTAATAAAACTGTGAAAACTGTTCCTTTAAATGTGAATTTCCTTTTTGCTTTTGTAGTTTGTCTATTATTTTTTAAAATTTTGGACACTTTAAGAAAAATTAAATTTAAATTATACTAATATGCATTGGATATAATTGGTTTTTCAATTCGCTAATTGAACTTCCCCATTGTATGGTTTACACATTACGGTCCTGATTACATTAAATAACTGCAGTGAAGTTTATTTTTTTAACAAAAATACTGCGTGGTGCTAGTTAAAGAGAAAGCAATTGGTGAGAGAAAGCAATTGGATGTGTATTGTCTAGAGACTGTTTATAAACAATGAGAAGAGCTTCTTCAAGTGTGTGTATATATATATATACATTGCTTTAACCCTCTTAGCGGTTTGAACGTCTTTTTCCGCATGTCTAGAGATGCTTCGAAAACGCACCACACGTCTTTTTCTGACTTCAAGAGAGTGCTTCAAAAGCGGGTAGGCCGTGTTTTTCTGAAATCCTTTCCCCTCTTTTATGGTTTAACACCATGAAAGATAATTAGGGAGGGTTGCGACGACACAATGGTCACTGACAGGAAGTTTTATTGCTCTCGGGGAACCCTGCGTTTTGACCCTGAAGCAATCGTAAAAAAGTTGGGAAGAATTTCTTTAGACCCCTTAGTGAACGAACTATAAGTTAGTGTTTGTAATTTAGCTTCATTTGAGATATTATTGCGTTTGAATTAAATTCTTTTTGTACTTTTAGCAATTTAACTTTTTTTTTTCAAGTTTTGAAAAATGTTCCAACGTATAAATAAAATATTATATAACTCACTTTTGATTTTATATTAATTTGAAGTTTTAATAAGTTGGGACTGTAATCTGCTATTTTATATAGTTGGACAAATAACTTTTTAAGTCTATTCTCTTTGCTTGATTAACTCGTATTATTTTCTTCATCTTAAAATGATGAAACGGAAAATTAAGTTTTTAAACTATATAAATCGCTATATAATATCTAGAACTATATTTAATTGCTTCATTTTTCTTCTCTTAACCAATGTTTTCAGTTTTTAAACCATGATTACTTCATTATAAGGTGTCAACAAAGTTAATAAGAAACCGAACGCTTCAAAATTTAAAACCTTTTAAACTTTCCAACTACTAAAAATGAATAATTTCTAAACTTTTGCATCGAATTATTTGTAAAAAATTCTTAAGCTTTCATAAAAATAATAATGGAAAAACTAATTCAGATCCATTATTTTTTTTTAAATTTTAAAGCCAAGATGTTCAGGGGCGTATTGTTACAATACACCAAATTATATTTGAATTAAAAAAAAAAATCTTGAGGTTCAGTTTACTTCAGAGAAAACATGAATGAGGGGTTTTTTATACCAATTCATTTTTTTAACCTTGAATATTTGAATAAATAGTAATTAAAAATATTCAGATGCATTTATAGTTGACATTTACGCATATAAATAAATATAAAGATCAATTAAAAATTTTTTTAAACATATTTGTTCATGCAAAATTTCTAAATATTTATTTTTTTAAAGCTAACTGAAGAACAGGTAATTAAAATCTGGATATCTATTATAATTAACATTTAGAAAATATCCAGATTTTCATACAAAACTAGGAATTTTATATTATAAATTGTATTTGAAATTTCAGAAAAAAATATTTATGTATCGTGCACATACTCAGTTAAAAATTATTTACCATAAGTACTAACAATTCTTCGAATAAAATATTAAATTAAAATTTTAACATAAGAATCTTAAGCATTTTAATGCATTTCGGTTAAAACTGTATGTTAAGAGCAAAAATTATGCTGAAATATTTGATGAATATACAATAAATTTTTAAGTAGAAGCAATACTGAGAAGCTAAAACACAGGAATGAAAAATTATAATAATTACAAATACAAAAATAAGTCTTGCAGTTTTTTCATACATTTTTATTAACACGAATTGGGGAATTGATTTCCAATATACTTTGTTGTGTTTCACAATATTTAAGGTAACAAACCATAGTCCTTCAGATATATTTGTTCTACTTTTCGTAAGCCGTACTCCTATTAAAACTTGTGCTTCCGAAATACACCTTTTGTAATCTTAAGAAATTATATAAACTATAACGGTTAATTTTAATTTATGCAAATTATTAAATGTTCCTATTTAGCCATTTCCGTCCAAACAGTTTACATGAAAAAAATATTCGGCTTCACCCATTCATTAGGAAATTGTATGATTCCAGCAATAAGTTTTATTTTTTACCGAATAGGATTGCGTCACTTCGGGGATACCTCTAACAGAAACGTTTATATGCTATCAATTGCAAATTAAACATTTTCCCTTCAATTGTGTTTATTTCAGAAAGATCTTTGATTTATATTTTATTCATGCAATACAAGATTTAAATAAATTACTTTTTTCTTGTCAAACGTATTTGCTTAATAATATATAAATTTGCGTATTATATTAAAATTTTGAACTACCCAAAATTATATGTTTTTGTTCCTCTAAAAACTCTCAGTATTTTAGAAATGGTCTTACAATCCGTGTACGGTTTATATGTTCTAAAATGAAAAATATATTTTTATAACTGAATTTTTGTGCCTCGTTTATAAAAATAAAATATTGCTTTGGGCTATAGCTTATAAATGTACTTAATTAAGTGGAGGAACAGTATTTTCACATAATATGAATATTTTTGACTGGAGTAAGTCGGATATTTATATTTCAGTTTCTTTACAATTTGAATAAAAGTTGTAAGCAATTTTTTGAAGAGGATATTGAGTATAAACTCCTTGGCTATTTAAAAGTAAAATGTTTTATTTTGATACCCCACAGCTCACATTCTAAAATAAGACTCATTTACAATCATATGATCAGCTTTGGTGATATTTAAATTTTCAAAAATACTCTACATGTACGAAAACATTTTTTCAAAACATACATCACATCTCATTCTCTGTCTTTTCCACAGCAGGCATTATTTTTTTTATACTCAAAAAATTAAATACAGCATTTCTGAATGTTATTTTTTTTTTAAATTAATATGAATACACTGCGGAATTGTCGGTTAGCTTCACTGAGCAAAATTGTTTTAAGTGTACTGTTTTGAAAGACAAAATTAATTGGGAGAAGTTTTTCTCTCATTAGAATTTGTAATGATTGAATTGTGTGAAAGTTGTATTTATCGGTGAATTTTCCGTTTAACACTAAAGAAACAGAAAAATAAAAATTAAATTTTAATAGAAAATGGTTAGAAATACTTTTACATTTTGAAGAAAAATATATTCCCATTAAAATAAAAATAAAAAATTTGACTAAATTTGCTTTTTGCTCCGTCACAAATGCCTATGTAAAGAAGGTATTTTTGCTTAGTACAAGTTGTTTGACTATGAAATAAAATTTAGATTTTTTCCGAAAAATTAATTTAACATAAAAACATCATTTATAGGATTAAAATATATATAAATTAAAAGTATTGAAATCCCTCTTTATGTTACTTTAAATTTAAAATATAATTGAATAGAGGAAGATTGATTTCATTTCATAAACATAATCGTCGTATGTAACGATACTTTATATATTCTCTTATTGTTTAAAAAGAGAGAGAGAGATGGTCACTTTTACTCTTTTTTTACATAGTTACTTTTTAAAAAAACATTACGATGTATTTGTGTTTTCTTAGTCTCATATTCCACAATAAGTACAAGGTACTTTTTCCTGGCTCAAATCGTTAGTCCAAAATAGTTTATTTTTCTTAAATTAATTTTTTTAAATTTTGTTTTGTTTAAAGTAAACAAGTATTTTTCAACTTTTGTAACAAGTTCCTTTCTTTCGAGTTATTATTTTTTTTAACTCTTCACTTTTATTGTGACCTAACCGATCAAACAACCACGTGGACCCGCTTTTTCCTCCCAAAATTCGCACAAGGCAACGTCACAGCTGTGAACGAGTTTTATCCCGGTTTTAAAGCAACAAAGAGGCCGAACTGAGTAATAAAATCTTCCCCTGTAGACCTCCCGCGTTCTTTAAAGGGGAAAGGAATTAAATGTGTTGCACTTTCGAAGGAATTCTCAAAAAAGAAGTAAACGCTTTCGGAATGATTTTTCAGGACAAGGACGAACACTCAGAGGGTTAAAACATTACAGTGGCGCCAAAACCGTTGAAATTCATATACCGCATAGAAAAAATCTCATACAAAAATCATACAAAAATATAATCACACAGAAATAAAATCGCACAAAAACTTTTCTTATGTATCAACTTCTCAAGAATAACTTCCTACAATTAAAAAAGTTTGAAAAATTGTTAAGATATTTAAACTTTCCCGCGCGCGTACAAAACGAACTATATACTAACTGAAAATAAAACAGAATATATGCAAATACTAGATTCTAAAACAAGTTGGAACAGTTTACTCTTAATGATGGAACGATTTTTGAAACTGAAAAATCCAACCCAAAATGCATTGGGTTTTTTAAGATGTTTCAAAAATTTGTAATGGTATCACAGACTGAATAGTGATATTAACACTTTTTTTGTGATTTAAATAAATAAAATGTTAATTTACAATCTGTAATTCTTTATATAGTGTTATAATTAATAAGTTACAAAATAAGTTGGGAGTGAAAAAGTTAATTGATGAAGATATTGTGAATCATCAGCTATATTGGGAAATATGGATTCTCGAGTTATATTTCGGATATTTACTGTAAATAAAATTGTTAATTCTTGTTTTATCTGTTCATATGTAAAGTTGTTTCCAAATGAAAAGTGGACATATGCGATTGTGTTAGAATAAGTATAGCTATAGCAGAGCTACACCAAACAGGGACATGCAAGACGGTAGGAGGTGCACACCGCATACGAAGTTTAACAGAGAAACCTGCCAATGGTGAAGAAAATTATCGAACGCTTTCGAACAGTTCGCGTAAACGTTTTCTAGAAGACTAGCAAACGATATCAACGTCCACCTACACGTCTCCCGGGAAACCAAGACAACTTTAAAAAATCCGTTTGGAAATGTTAGAACAGCCACTGCACTGTTCAGATTTGTCACTCTATGACTTCTACGCCTGTAGACCACTTAATGACTGCATTAGATTTGTATTTGGACGATGAAGGGAAGGAAGCCGGGCAGGAAGAATCAACCACGTCCTTTCTAGAATGAAGGCATAGACCACCTGCCGAAACGATGAGACCTGTGTTTCAATCCTCATAGCGATTTTTTATTTATAATAAAATCATTATTTTTATTGAACTTGTCTACATTTCATTCGGGTAACCCTTATATTTATTACGTTGTAAAATTTACCAAGCGTTTAAGGCACCCAATCACAATTTTAAATGATTGTTTTTTTCATCCCTTGTTGTGCGGATTAGCTAGAAAATTAAAGGCAATTTTTTTTGTTTTAAATAAGATATATTTTAAATTCATCTGAGAATCTGAAACTAGCGTTTTATCTTCCATTAGTTACATGTACTCTTCATTAATTTTAAATTTTACCTAAATTTTTTAAAGTTAAATTTTTCACCACCAAAAAAAGAAAAAGTTTTAAAATAGCCCAATCATGGCTATCTTTCTGCTCTCTTCCATATCATTTTACAATGAAGAAATTTATCGATCACATTATCTACAGGTATACATTCAGTGGCATGCAATAACGGAAGAACTAGGTAATAGCATCCAGTGCTCATTATATCATCTACCCTTTGATTTAAAGTGGGTGAAGCCCATCAACATCTGCTCGGTATAAAAATGGATCATCTTATTACTAACAAGGTGGATCAGAATGATACAATGAAAGTGGTTCTATAAGACTGTTATGCGTAGAGTTCATTTTCAGCGGAAAGAAGACCCAAGACACAATGTAAAATATAATATGACTGGGAAAATATCCCTTTAAATCCAACAAAAAGGAAAATGTAGTTTTTACTGATTTATATTTTCTTACTCATCTCTGATTTTGTTGGCTCTATAATAGAATAAATGTAGTTATTATAGATTTATGTGTACAATATTAATTTCATATTAGCTTAAAATTGGATATGTAAAAGAAAAATAACTGATAAGTTGTAATATATTCGTTTGGCGTTCTAATGGATTCTTAACAAACTATTCACAGTGAATTACTTTTAATCTGGTATAGTTACCACAATCTATATCAGAGGTCTGCAATTATGGCATGTTATACAATTCTGTGATATTCTGCAGTACTCAACTGATATGTCAATTTTTGAATGAATGGAAGTTGATAAATTTGTAAGGGACCTTATTTAACAAACCTCTTCAGAATTATGGACAATTACGGAATTACAAGAAATCTGAAAGATAACTCTAAAAGATAAATATATAACTATTTTGTAAATTATTGAATGTCATTGTTGGGCAGATTTAATTGTCGGAAGTGAGAAAATTGCATGTACTTTGCTTTCTGCTTTTGATTAGGCATGGTAAAACATTCTTTCCTCGTATGAAAAATATTTCGAGTCCGCAAAAAAGTGTTAACAACTGAATGCTTAGAATCATGTCAATTTGAAAACCGCACATTATACCCCTGATTTTGAGATGTAAGTAAAGAGCTGGAATCACTAGGTCAACATTAAAATTTTTATTAATCTTTTTATTTAACTATAATGAAGAGAAATGTGCTTACATTTTATAATGTATATTTCTTATTTTAATAGAAGTGTTCAAAAATACATAATATATGGAAAATTTTAATTATTTTTATTTTTGTTGAAGAAATAGCTCTATTTTATGTGTGATTTATTTTTATATTAAGAAAAACCTTTAATTGATGCAAAATTAATATATAATAAAACTACAAATCTATTTTATTGACAATTCTGTTCTCTAAATACATGTAATTTCGCTGGAATCAATTGTTTCAAAAATGTTCTAATGTGCGGCAAGCTGAATCTTATTGATAGACTGGTTTGGTTCGCCACGGCTAAGAGTCTGCAGTCTATATAGTACACACAAATTGCTAAAATTGATATTTATTTTAGCCGGATCTTTATAAAATATGTAGGAACTATCATCAGAATGGACATATTGTGTATACATATAATATATATACATACAGAATGTGCGGGCTTTGAGTATCCAAAATTTATGGTTTATTATTATGGGACTACCCACATCAGAATGCAATAAACTGTTCATCCGCGGATTGAAAACCCTTCCAAGTTTTTTTTGGGGGGTATAGTCCGATCGGCCGCACGCGTGCGCATTATTCGGCAATCACAATGCAATGACTTCATTAATAAAGATAGGGACGCCACAGCTAAAAGTGCAGTGCGTACTTTGGTTAACATAATTTAAATCAGTGACGGCGTACAGCCTTCGAACAGGATAGAATGTTCATCCTTCCGACATCAAAATCTTTCCACCAATGGGAAATAACTTTTAAAGGAGACGGGAACTTTGGTATCTGAAACTTGCAAGTATCCTCAAGTTTCTGTGATAGAAGATACTGTTGACAGTGTGCGTAATACATTTTGAAGGAGCCCTGGTAAATCTAATAAGGAAGCCAGTAACGACATTCCATCCTGTTTGAACACGTCGCTGTACCCGTTCCGTTAACCAAAGCACGCACTGCACTTTTAGCTATAGCGTCTACATTTTTACTGATGAAGTTCAGTGTAACAAGTTTGTTGTCTGCGATTGCCGAATAATGAGCGCACATGCAGCCGATCGGACTAGACCCCCCCCCATAAAAAAATAAACTCGGATGGGGCTTCCAATCCCCAGAATTACAGCTTATTACATGCTGTTGGGCAGTTCGGTAATAATAAACTATAACTTTTGGATACTTTATGCCCTGACACTCCTGTATTATTATTAGCTAAGCAATTTAATGTCAACTATCTTTGAATAACCAATTAGGTTGTTGAAAAACCTCTCAAAAGGTGTGAGTCGGATTTTTCATTATTCTTTTTCTCCCCTTATTGTAGC